>CM060954.1:94219868-94819868 GCA_030765055.1 Mantis religiosa | reverse complement strand
CTCTAAGAATTCATCTTACTTCTTAGGAGGAATAAACTACGTTTAAGCTGCATAAAATAGTCGTTCTAAAACCTGTAAGATGTTGCAATTGCGTGAACATTTTTAGCTGCTACACTAAATCAATATGAAAGCAGTACTAACGATTGCTCCACCAATACTAAAAGTAAAATACGAATTCCTAACCTCCAATTGCTTTCTATAGGATTATTTTCTTACCTGTGCACGTTTGAAGAAGTGAATCCGCAGAAACAAACTTTAACGAGTGGATGGACAATACCTTCGACAACTCTTTTTAAGATCAAATAGGTAAACAATAGAATTGATGGTTGCAGTATCTTAATTAGTGTCACTTATTAAAATTATATTACAGATACTTAATGCACGATTAGTAAACATCAGAATTGACGGTTGGAGTATCTTTATTAGAGTCACGTTATTAAAATTATATTACAGATACTTAATGCACGGTTAATTGACAATATACACTTAAAATATAAGTTTGGTATCCGATCACGTAAGCTGGCCAGGAAATTGCCCTGTTTTCCTATGACAAGCCTGTAGATCCCCAACATACCTATTTCTTTCATGCTCCGTAAATATTATTTTCTTCAGGCCCCTCGCTGTGCATATTCCATAGTGCGTGCAAGTGTAGCGACGTTATCTTTTATTAAAACAGTTGCACACTTCGGGTAAGCTCTAGGAATGGAGGCAATACACTAAAGGATAACAAGGAAATAAACAAAGTATATTTCATACAGTATTGTCATCTCCAGAAATCACTGTTGCATAAAGACATGGATTATTACATAAAGACAAAAGTTTCACGTATTTCACTAACATATGCCAGAGTTGGTCACACTCAGCAACAAATCGGGGTACGACAGGATCGATTCGGTAGCTGTTTCTGAAATGTTGGGCCGCTTGCCGAAACGTAACCAGTAACATGCTGCTGAAAAATGATCAGGTGATCATTTTTCCTCCTACCTCTGCTACGATCAGATTACGAAATGATAAAATATGTGTAGCGTGTCTGCCTCTTTATTTCATTTTTTTTTTTTTTTTTGTACAATAGTATACACAATTGAAAACTTGTTTAAGATCATAGTCCACTTAAAACTAAATAAAGAAAATCAATACAATTACAAGTAATAACAATTAAAGTGCTAAAATAATACATAAAGATGATTGTAATACAAATACATTGATAAAAAGTTACTATAGGTCAATTACAATATCATTATCATTCAGAAATTCTTCCACGTCATAGTAAGCTTTTGATTTATAAAAGTTAGTTAATATATGTTTAAACTTAGGTAATGTAGTAATATTTCTAAAATTTATTGGTAATTTATTGAATAATTAACTGCCAATATAATCAATCTTTCTTTCATATAATTTTAATCTATGTGATTGAGTTATCAACTTCTGTTTTCCTCTAGTGTTATAGTTATGAATAACTGAATATTGAGGCAAAGACCTATTTCGTATATACAATACGGATTTTAATATAAAGATACTGGGAAGGATTAGTATTGAAAGAGTTTTAAATGCTTCCTTACAAGGACTATACATTGGCAGATTGGCTATGCATCTGATGGCTCTTTTTTGTAATATAAAGATTTTTTGAGATTGGCTTTAGATGTTGATCCCCACAGCTCTATGCCATATGTAATAATTGAATGAATGAAAGCGAAATAGACTATCTTGGCAGATAGTCCTCGTCAAGAGGTCTCGTGTTTGAATCTCGGTCAGGGCGAGTTACCTAGATAAGGTTTTTCCCAGGGTTTCCCTTATACTGAAAAACGAATGTCAGGTAACTCTAAGCTCTATGGACCCCGGGCTCATTTGAGCATCATTTCACCCCTTCCACTCACCGTCCGATATGACTTAACGTTGGAGGACGTAAATAAAAAGATTAAAACAGTAAACAATAAAATATGTATTTGCCTGTTTTATCAAAATATACAAACAATACAAGGTTCTTTCTTTTTAATTACCATAGAATCTAACTCATATAAGTGAATAATTACTTTTAAACACCTTTAATTTCCTTTTAGCGGCCAGGGTTCGATCCCAGCCGACCGCAAAGTGAGATTTGTGATGAACAACACAGCTCTGGGGCGGGATTTCTCTCGGACCTCCGGTTTCCCCCGCCAGCATTCCACCAGTTGCTCCATTATCACCTTTCATTCATTTCGCCCTCATTCCGTTCATCTACTTCATTCACTCTCATTCCGGGGACCTGCTGATTACCCATCCCTGGATTTCTCTCTCTGATCCACAGCTGTGGCTCATACACCCGATGCCTAAAATGGCATAAGAGGTAGAGGACCATAAATGTACAGGATTATATCCTATACAAAGAGAAGAAAAATGTTCTTTCAAATTACGTTTGTTATCAACGGTATTCGGTTAAGTTCAATTGAAAATCCTTAAAATTATCGAAGATAACTTGATAGGACTGACTACATTTCATCTTGAATAAGCCGAAAACCATGTCTATAACACATAGGCCAACACATAGAACCAAGTGTTTACATTTGTTCTTCGTAAGTTGTTTCAGATATTTCAGCTTGCAGTTGAAACTCTCTGCAGATAATCAACAATAATTAATTATTCTGTACCCGTCCGGAGTCACCAGTAGGTTTCTTGAAGCGAAGTGTGAGCTGATTATGTTAAAGACCGCCAACAAACTCTGAATGCAAAGCAAATTGCGCAAGGACCTTCTTCGTGACGATGCCTCCGCAATGGTAGCCGTCGTTCCAAGGCCTCCGCGTCGTTATACAATCGATTTGTCTGTGTCGTTTCAACTAGAGAAAAAAACAGCAATCACAACACGATGTTTGTTCTATTCTGCAACCGCATTAATCGAATGATAATCAATTAAGCAAACCTTTGTCAACCCCACAACTAGTAACAATGTTGAATATGCTCTTTGTTTCGCATCTGTTTTAAAGCAATCAAAAAAGTTCTTGAACTGCATAGGTCCTTATGATTTATTCTCAAAATAACCACCAATAAACAAAAAGCTCATTTTTTCCCTGTAAAAAGAGCTCATTTACAACTCTCCGCTTTGCAGAAATATAATTACACAATTCCATGCAAAAATTATTGGCGATCCCTACGTAAAGCAACCGTGACGGCTTAATAAATACTCTTCTGAACTCTATCCAACAATATTTTGATGCACTACAGAGGTATTCAATAAAACATGAGTGATATGTGAAAGTATTTAAAAATAGACATACCAATAGAGGAGTACGTAAAATAGGGAGAAAAATTTTCGCGCGGCGGTTAAGTCCACCATAACAGAAGCTCTATTGTGAAAGCACTGTAAATATTTCCCGCTGTCAGAGCATGATGCCACTATTATCTGAAAACGAGGAAAGCCAAATTTGGTTACGTGCGCTTAAACTGCTAACATTAATGCAAGAACAAACTAACGCACTTAACCTTCTGTAAAGTGAGGGAATGAAGTTGCTTATAAGCGGGATCGCTCACGCGGTAATGTTTATGACCCATATTCGGGAGGTCGGGGGTTCGATTCCCACTTTCGACCCTCCTAACTTCTGTTTTCGAGGACTTTCCAGGATCACTAGGTGAATGCTGATGAGGATACATCCCTCGTTTCAATTCCTTTTATTTCACTCATTTTATTCTCTCCAACTGCATTTTCCTGATAGCAAGAGTTTATGACCCATATTCGATTCCCAGTTCGGATCTTACTAACTTTGGTTTTCGAGGACTTTCTTGGGTGACTAGGTGAATGCTGATAAGGATACATCGCTCATTTCAATTCCTTTTTTTCCCACTCATTTCATTCTCTTCATCTGCATTTTCCAGATAGCGTAGATGACAGTGTGTCTGCCTCACATTCAAGAAGCCCCGAGTTCGAATCTCGGTTAGGACGAGTAACCTGGATAAAGCTTTTTCCGGGATTTTCCCTTATCCTGAAGGACGAACGTCGGGTAACTAAGCTCTAAGGACCCTGGGGTCATTTGAGTATCATTTCACCCATTCCATTCCTCGTCCGATATGACAACGTTGAAGGGCGTAAAAGTAAAAAAAGAAAAAAAGTCAGCGAAGTCACCGCTAGGTTATGCTTGCGTTATGTGCTCGCTGAGTGTAGGCGGTGCGGTCGGCTGGCCGACCTTCCTGGGCGACTATTGATGAGCTGGACTGCTTGGCTAGTGGTGGGTTCTCTATTCCGACCTCGAACTCCGATGACCTGAAGATTGGCAACGCTCCTTAGGGACTCACCATGGTTGTAGTTCTTGTCGCATGTAGGGTACTTCCATCTCATCCTTTCTGCCGGGGTCCGAAGCACAATAAACCAGTGGCTAAAATGCTGAAATTCCTGGCGTGATAGAATATATCTGCTTAACGAGCAGTAATCGGTAGTGAGTATCGAAAATAGTGCTATCGTTCAATCAATTTTAATTTTAAAGATGTCACAACTAATATATATGGCTTGCATTACCTCAGAAATGAATATTCGAAACTAGATAATTCTTCTACCACTAAACCATAATACTTCTTTAGTTTAACTTGAGGTTCTAGTAAACAATGTAATGCAGTGGTGGAATACATGGCAATACGGATATTAGGTTCTCTGTCTCTTTTTAATTAACATTTATTAGAAGCTACATTTGGAGGATGCCAAATCTAAATACAACTTTTAGTATTTGACCGATCTGTTATGCTTTCACGCATATACGCTTACAACTATATTCAAAAAAGTGTTTCTATTGGATTGAAGAGGACTCAAAACATGTATTTCCGCTGAAATCTCGATGGTAAGCAGTACTTCCTCTTCTCAGTGTATGTACGTAATAGAGAACCTAAAAAATTAGCTACCTACGTTTTAAATATTGAATCGATTAATGAGAGGAATGGTTAGGATGAGATGTTTGCTTAAAGTGCCACTAGTATCGTCTGGAAAACGAAGTGTTGCCACCTGCAGATTACTTGAATGGCTTGATAAATGTTCATTTATTCTCTTAACGGCTACCCCAAATTACAATACATACAGACTTCTGCATTTATCACATTTTTATATACCATTCTTATAATTCCTTGCACCCTCAACGCATAAGCGGCAATGTTTAAATATTGAAAACTGTGTAAGGATTCTGAGCCTCTTGCAATCAAAACAACCATTTTCTTTGTTTCCTTCTGAAAGGGTTCAGTAGAGTGCTGGCTTCCCACAATGGACTTCAGTCAGTTCCACCCTTCGATTTACAGAGCTCCATCAACTGGAAGAGATCCCCTTTTGTTTTCGTGTGCTGCCTCCAATGACAGAAGGAAACTTCCACCCTGCAAATTGCCATCAGTTGTAGGGATTCTATTTCTTGCCCGATCGTTACCAATGAAACAGTGTCTGCAAAAAAAAGGAATTCCTCGCCCATTCCCCCCAACAGAAGTCTAATTCTATCTACTAATTCAGGCAGATGAGATAAAAACTGAATAAATATCAAACAAAACAATTTTCTAATTTAAGAATTAATCCAACAAAAAAGTGTCTTCTATATAGGTAATAAAATTTAGTGACTTCTTTTTTTTTTTTTCAGATACTGATATTTTGTTCACTATATTTCCTGCAAAGATGGCTTCGTTACAGAAAACTACTCTGCAGGCGGAATGAAAATGGAACATTAAGAGAACAGCTCCCGTACGACAGTATTTGCAGGAGAGGGGAAAAAAGAAATGTTCCTGCATAAAAAAAGAAGATATTTAAAAAGAGATAGGACTTTTTTTTTCTCTGGCTCAACAGAAACAATGTTTAATATCTTGGAATATTGCAATATTTAGTGGATTTTGTTTATGAATTTAACGGTTCTTGGATCTACATTTTGAGGCTTTTGAGGTGGATTTAGAAGCTGTTGGAATGTATTTAAGGGCTTTTGGGGCGTATATAGAGGCGTTAGAGCGTATTTAAGCGCTTTTGGTGTGTATTTAGTGGCTTTTTACATGTATTTAGTGGTTTTGGGCAATATTTAGCGGGTATAGCAGGTGTTTTAGTCAATCTTATTGTTTACGGCAGTTCATTATTTTTGAGACTGTTTACAAGCATTTCAATACGTCTTCCCTCATTTCTAACATTTCTGAATAGTACTTAACCTGTCCTGTGATATATGAATATAACGATACATCCTACATTAAGTTTGTTACCTAAAGAGAGTTAAACACGTAGACCCACATTTCTTTTCTTCAGACAACTTTCGATATGTTCCTTCGAATCTGATAACCTCTGTATATCATAACTGTGACGTAACATTATATTGATTCGAGGGAGGGAAAGGAACTTGGCACTTTCTGCACTGGTGTCCCTTAGACGTTTACAAAACCATGATCCTGGAGTTCAATGCTAGTGTTCCTTATTATATTTGGTAAGGAGTAGCATACCTTTGTATAAAACTTTGTCTCGTAGCTTCTTTTACTCTTTCATTCTCTTTTAAGCTGTGGTAAGACGGTACTACCTTAATAATTTCGCTGTAGATGATAAGCATGTCGTAGATGTCGAGAAGAGATGCAGATTAATTTTTCACAGCCATCAATATTTAATTTCAATTGATCCAGTGATTGTTTAGGCTTTTTCACAAGGATACAAAATGTAACTGATATTGGGTGTTTTAAAATGACTCATTTGCTTGTTTTATCTTCAGGTTTTGACCTGTCGGTGAGGTTTTCTTTGTGTTAATATAATTCCTGGAACATGCGTAGGTATATGTAGCATTTGTTTAAATTACGTTTTCTACCACGTACAGTAGGTAGGGGAATTATTTCACCCACAAACAGATATCGTGATTTCAACGAAAAATATATGTTCTGAGATTCTCTGAATCCAAAAAGAGCATTTATAGAAATAGATGTGCTTCTCTGAGCTGCGTAACTCAAAACTGAAAATTCCCATAAATACCAACCTCAACACTTTCCAAGGATGCAACACGATGATTTTCAAGAAAATCCTTACATCAGAGACTACCCTTTTCCTGGAACATTTCTGAAAATTGTTTTCTCAAAAATGGCTCTAACGATTTTCATTAAAACGCTACAGAATTATACGTTTCCATAAAGAAAAAAAGAATGTGAAACTTGAATTTTCTGGCATATCTCCACAGTTTTGTTTATCCTGGATGATTTTTGCATAACTGGTAACCGCAAAAGATACACAAAATCTTGCTTTAAAAACAACAACAGCAACAACGTAGTTCACATAAAGACAAACCATATATTTCTGAAAGGGACTGGACTGGACTGGACCTCGCTACGGAGGGCATTCGGCACGGAGGTCCAAACTTGGGCCTATTGTACCTATGTCTCCAAGTGGGGTAACCCCGGGAGGAACAATGACAGAGGGCGGTCGTCCTAAGGATCCACGTCAGTGCTTACACTTTACCAGTAGGAGACTCAGCGACAGGCCAGAAATACCGGCAACCTACCCTATTGTGGTCTGTAAAGAGCCCTAGCAGACCAGGTTCGGAGACCGGAGACCGTCCTACCGGAGTAAGAAATTATACTAAGAGCATATCATCCTGCCATGCAACGCCGAGACACCCGCCGACACTTCTACTCTGAAAGAGACCAAATGAGAGGCGTTCTGAAATGATGTCACCCAATTGTCGGAAGGCACGACCAATTGACGGCTGAGTGAGGGATGGGAAGCATTCAGTCACGCCTACCCATTTATCTTGTAGCGCTAACGAGGGGATGGTTGGAAAACATCACTAGCCATCTCTTTCCCCTCTCCCTGACGTCTGGAACAGTCGGGGTGATTCATTGAACCGCGAGACTTCCAGAAACAGCGATCTTCCTATATAAGGCCTGCAGTGGGCGAGTCAGTTCAGTTCTTGGCGAGCAGCCGGAGGAGCGCCGTGCTGGCGAACGGACGGGAAGACTGTGTACGTGCATCAGAGGAGTTGTACGTAATTGCGAGTGCGGAGTGGACCTGTGACAGAGGAACTGGTGAATTGTAATTGTGTGCGCTACGTAATTCTATGTAATCGGCGAGTGTTCCAACTGTAATTTGGTGGAAATATAGAACATTTTGAGTTTGTTCAAATGGACTTTTAATTTCACGAACCCAGAAAGTCACAATAATAAAGACGAAGTGGAGGGACAGAAAATTCAGGGGATGTAATTAACCTACACAGCATTCGCTTGGAAAAAGAAAAGAAGCTAAAATAATGACAAGACAAGCACATGAAGAATCATGGAATAGATTTATAAGTGAAGTACAGCATGACATACCTGGGAGACAAACAATAGGATACGAACTATTTAAGCATTTAAATAAAAATGAAAAAGATGTAGCAACATTAAATATAATATCTGAAGATAAATGGATAGACCACTTCACTAACCTGTATTTTAATAATGCAGGAAATGATTTACATGAAAACATCTCAAAAGAAGAAGCAAAGCAAAAAGAAGTAGATACAATAACCCTTGCAGAATTAGACAATGTATTGAACACTATTAAAAATCGAAAGGCACCAGGAATAGATGGAATGAATGGAGAACTTATAAAATACAGTGGAATAATGTACAAATTAAGAATACTACATTTAATTAATAACTGTTGGCAAAAATGTAAAATACCTGAATCTTGGTCAATAGGCTCCAATTAAAAATATATTCAAAAAAGGAGATCGCAAAAACTGTGGAAATTATAGAGGGGTAAGTTTAATGAACACAAGTTACAAAATGTATACTAAAGTAATAAATAATAGACTGAAAGCTATTACAGAATGCCTTATAGGAGAAAAGCAGAGTGGATTCCCCAATGGCCGATGCTGTACAGATAACGTACTTTATCTTAATCAAATAATTGAACAAGGAAGGGAAAAGAATTTGGAAACACATATCGCATTCATTGACCTGGAAAAGGCTTTTGATAGAATAAATAGATCAAAACTGTGGCAAATATTAGAAAGAAAGGGTTACACATACACAAATACAACTATAAGAATTGATACTGGGGATAGGTTAACAGAACAAATTTCTACCAATACTGGACTAAGACAAGTGTGTAGCTTATCACCTACTCTTTTTAATATATATATATATATATATATATATATATATATGGACGATATTCTAATTGAATGGAAGATTTTAGTAGATACAGGAATCAAAATGAAAGAAAATATTTATATTAATACCCTGCTGTTTGCGGATGGCCAAATATTGATTCATCGGAATGAAAATCAACTGCAAAAATCAATGTATATTCCAAATAATATAGTACAAAAGTATAATTTTAAAATATCAGAAAAAAATTATAGCTTTTAAAGGAAATTATTATGTAAGATCAAAAATTGTTTTAGGAAATAGGATTTTAGAACAAATATCGAGTTTTAAATATTTAGGATGTAGCATAACTTTTAGAAACAATGCTGATATAGAAGAAAAAGTAAACAAATTCCGAGCAATATGTGGGACAATCCAAAGAATTTTTTAATATAGAGTGAGAAAGGATACAAAAATGAAAATGTATAAGGTAAAAGGATATAAATAAAATATAGACTGCAGAATTGAAATTTTTAAGCAATTGGACAAAATAAGAAATGAGGATATTATTAAGGAATTAGAAATCGAACCAATCCATGACAAAATATCAGAACGAAGGCAACAATGGCATGAACATATATTAAGAATGGAGGATGGAAGATATCCAAATGCAGTATTAAACTATAATCCAAAAGGAAGAAGAGACAGAGGACGACCCAGGAAACGCTGGAGAGATATATGAAGCCGGAACGGCGATATATCTAAACCATGGAGTGAAGAAGAAGCATTCGCTTGGAGACCCATGAGCCGGGTAGGTCCACCACGGGAATCGAATCCGGACCGAATGCGAGCGACAAACGAAACCGCCTGAGCCATACCACTTGATTCTCAAATGGGAAGTGGTTATTCTCCTATTTTTATCCCTTTATGCTCCGGAGACGTAAAAATTCGACTATTTCACCCCATTGTATTCTGCTATTTCCCTTGCACGTATAGGAGAAATAGTGATAAAATCATATCTGTAAATGTTTATCTCGATTAACATGAATAGAGAAATAAATATTTGTAAGAACTGTTTGTACAAGAGTTGAGGAAGTCACATACGTACACACAACAATTTTTTTCCTCAGCGAGAACCATTATGTATTTAACATATTTATTTCCTCTGAAGGCTACAATAAAATTCATAGATGAAAGGCATATTATTCTCACACAAACGTGAAAAGGCGATGGCAGTATAGTTGAATCGTTTCCGTCCCTCCCACCCTCCCTCACTCTCATCCTCCTTTATGTAAATATTTTTGCAACTATTATACGAAAGAAATTAATTAAGAGGATTAAAGTTTTAAAGTTCTCGCCTGGAGTATGCCAGTTTACACAAGTGGATTAGCGTTAGGCATTATTTTAGCAAAATCCCGGCGCGATTTGCTAACCAGAAAATCCCATCATACATTATCTCCGCGAATTTCTGGCTAGCCATGTGAAACTTGGCAAGTAGCTCCGAAACGGCCGGTTAACCTAAATAGCAGGATTACTTGAAATCTCTCAACTGGTACGAAAAAAGTTGGCGTGCACTTAAAATATATTACTCAAGTGTTGGGAGCACTGTGAACATCAACCACTGCGCTGACCTAATGGCCACCCGCGCGATGATGACTCAACCTTTTGCATCAGCTGTTTACCCTTTACCCAAATGTCAAGAGACAATTCATTCTTTGCGAGAAGAGATGGAACGAAAGGTCTTCCAACCTTTTTCACACGGTACAGATCTAAACGTGTGAATGAATTGGTATACAACAGCTCTTTATCGCGTTATCATAAGTTTTGTCTAAGGATGTCGCAGGCACAAGGACAAGACCAAAAATGTCCTTTATTATGCGAGTAATTCATGGAAGCTAAAATGAACAGAAATACGTGAGTTTGTTCGTGGTACTTACAACGTCCAAAGTATACACAATTGCTAGGTACCTGAAAGCGAGAGAAAGAATTGCAAGGCATTTCCTCCCATACTTCGGACCACAAAGCAAGAGGCAAATAATTTCACATTTTAATTTCTTCCTCTTTTCGCACCCTCCACCGATAGTATTTTTATTCACTCCCAGCTTATGCTGTCACATAACGTTCAACTACCTGCATTATTGATCGTAACTTTAGCTACCAGTATTTCACGTCTGTGCATGAATTATTATATATTTATGAATATTATTAACTTTTGTAACCTTTGACATATACCATATGTGGCAGTTGAGTTTATATTCCATTTTATTCGTTAATATTATCAATTAATCAATGCACCATATAAATTGCTGACCATCATGTTCAACATCTGCTGGAAATTAATTATATATTCGTGGAAGAACCCTTTCTAACATTCACTTCATAAAAAACAGAAATATTGTGCTATAAGTGCATTTGAAATCCCGGAAATACAAAATATTGTACTTCATCTTATATTAAAAGCAAAATATTCGATAGCTGTTAAATACCATTTCTGCCTAAGTAGTAGGTATTATTTTCATCAAACGGAGGATAAGTTTTGGTGCTCACCTAAGGTAAATGTTGATTTCCTTTTGGGTGTCAAAGTCGCAATTCAACTTCTCCGAAGTTATGGAAAGCGTAAAATTTCAAGGGCAGCATATAATGACTCGGTATCAAACACCCTACTATATGCTTCGGTTTACTGCATCCAACTTATACCGTGAAATGAAGGTATGTATTCCTAATACAACATGATGTAGAGGGAAGGGTAACCTTTGATAAGAATAGTATTTCGAACATATAATAAAATACATAAATAAAAATAAATAAAAATGAAAAAATAAATGTATTATCATAAGAAGTTCAGACCATGGGTGGGAAAAGCAATGTCTAGGAGAAGAGACTCCAAAATCAAACCCCTAGTCCTCTAGTTGGAGAATCAGCAGTAAAAAACATTAATGTAAAATAATTACTCGTAAACTCCATATTAAAAAAGTCGGATGGATCCAACTATTAAAATAATAATAATAATAATAATAATAATAATAATAATAATAATAATAATAATAATAATAATAATAATAATAATAATAATAATAATAATAATAATAATAATAATAATAATAATAATAATAATAATAATAATAATAATAATAATAATAATAATAATAATAATAATAATAATAATAATAATAATAATAATAATAATAATAATAATAATAATAATAATAATAATAATAATAATAATAATAATAATAATAATAATAATAATAATAATAATAATAATAATAATAATAATAATAATAATAATTGTAGTAGTAGTTTTAATATCTCCCTTCCTCTTCAATGCTGGTGTGGGATGGGTCCCCTCACAGCGAGGGAGCCGAAGAAAAATGTTGAGCCTTTATTATTATTATTATTATTATTATTATTATTATTATTATTATTATTATTATTATTATTATTATTATTATTATTATTATTATTATTATTATTATTATTATTATTATTATTATTATTATTATTATTATTATTATTATTATTATTATTATTATTATTATCATCATCATCATCATCATCATCATCATCTTTGTTTGCCAACTAATAGTTCAAATTCTTCGTGAAGTATATTGACCTGATGAGAGCAGGGTTGGGGTGTCGGCCCAACACCTGGAATGAATGATGAAGCAATTAGTGGAATGATGGTGGAGGAAACCGGAGGACCCGGAGGAAACCCACCCCAGCACCTTGTTGTCCACCAAAAATCCCACTTTGCGGTGGCCCGGGCCGCCAATAATAATAATAATAATAATAATAATAATAATAATAATAATAATAATAATAATAATAATAATAATAATAATAATAATAATAATAATAATAATAATAATAGTAGTAGTAGTAGTAGTAGTAGTAACAAAGGTCATTATATTGTTTTCCAAGTATAGTGGTTATAGCTTTTCATTTTATAGACACACAGAAACATATTTCCAAACCATCTGCTTTTAACTATTTAAATATGCACATTGCACCTACAATGAAGTGTTTATTAAAAAGCATTCCTGGAAACCTTTAATATGAAACAGACAGAGAAGAGGGCTTTTCTAAGAACTGACTGTAGGTAGAAAAAAAAAAGCGTAGAGTAGGTCATCTGCTTTTAACATTTTTAACTTACTTTATCCAGCACTGTGAAATATGTTCGACATTTACGGTTTGTTTAAAATAAAAATCTGAAAGACGCTCATTTATGAACACCTTTGTGTATTCACACTGCGCAGCATGTGCATGCAGTTCTACGTCCTGGGGAAGAAGATATTTATACCCTAGCACAGATCCACTTTAATTTGTAGTGAAAGGATAGTGGTGGAAGAATCAAACTTTCATGTTACAGCACAGATAAAACTTCAGGTATATGTTTGAGTTACAATCGCATAAATTCCTCTACTCCCTATTCTACAAAGTAAGCTTCTCATTCTACCTCTAATTAATCCAGGTAACGTTTCAATTCGCACGTATTCAATTAGCTGTATCACAAAGATAGTCGGATTTTTAAAGAACATGTCACTTAGGAATGAGTTTAAAATCCCATGATCTTTGCATGTCCAGAGAAAGGCATATTTTATGCTACATTCATATTCTTCAATAGATTATATTTACAAAACCTTAAAAAACTTACAATAGCCGATCAGTTACGTGATGGCATAAAAATTACGTTCCCTTTGCATCGTCAGGAAAGATTGATATAGATAGAGAAAACATAAAGAATTCTCTCTCATTTGAGAAAAAATTAGCTTGAAATTCAAACTAATAAGAACATGAAGTAAATATTCGGAAACAACTTTTGAAAAAGGAGAACATAAATTGCACCCTGATCTACGTTTGTTGTTAAATAAACTTTTGCATGTCTCATACTGATTACCAGTCATGCAAAACTTATCCAGAGTGAAGAGCATTTGTCATACAAATAGCAATATGCTGTATTAATAAACATATTAAAGCCATTTTTGTTCCATGTAAATTATAGTTTCCTTTCACTAGGTTTTTGAATTTGTTTTGATATTGAGGTGATCTTAAAGCTATTCTTTTTTCAGATGAAACTTTTTGAGTGAAACCCAATGTTATTTTTACTTATGATGGTAAACAGTAAAGAAAGCACAAATTGCATATTTTAACGAGTACTACGTTTCTCCCTCCTTCACTCTCCACCTGCCCCTCTCACAAATTTCCAAGAGTTGTGAGTTAAGTCATAGAAATGAGAAATTCAAAGTATATTTATAGAAAATACTAAAGATGTGTACTTTATCCATCATTGTGTGCTTCAATATATTTTACAATACTTATCACTAGATTGAAAAAAGGGAATGTGTACGATATTTTTTTGCTGGTAAAGACTTTTATGCACTATAAGGACTTTCTTGAAAACCTTCGTCTGGCATGCTTAATCTCCCTCCCTTCCTCACCCCTAACTCGCACATGCCTAGTGCCATTCCTTTCCTTTAAGGTAAAATCTCAAAATATGTTTTAAGTGCAATAGAATACTTCTCTACCAACCACAGGCAAACATTGGATGCCTGTCTCTGTGTGGGGATAGATGTCTGTCTCACATTCAAGAGGTCCCGAGTTCGTATGTAGTTCAGCGTGAGTTATCTGGATAAGCTTTTTACCTCGGGTTTTCCCTTATCCTTAGAGATGAGTTTCATGGACCCTGGGATTATTTAAGTATTGTTTCACCTATTTCATTCATCGTCTAATATGACTTACGTTGGAGAGCGTCAAAATACAAACAATAAACAGTGCATAAAGCAGAATTTAACAGATATGGTCTAAGATATGCCAAATACACATAACCGGCAAACGCCATTCTTTCTTTCTTTCAGACTGTAAATTACTGGTCTTGAGTGTGGAGCAATAAACACAATTTACCTACGCTGCTGTTGAGGTGAAGCGAGATGCATTGTTTGTTCTTAGCTTGTGAAACAAAGCATCGCAACAGGTGCCATTTAAGGAAAAGAATGGAGAAAATCTGACGAAAAAGATCGGTGATCTCCAAATTAATGAGGTTCCCAGCGTGCCTTGGGTGTTAGCTTTTAATTATTATGGATTGTTTTGCTTTGCTTACTGAACAAAGCATAACCACCCTTCCTGCTTTGCTTTGGTTCCAAGCAATGATTTATCAGATCGATGTTTACTGTTGACATTGTCAATTTTGAAAATGTGTTTTTGATCCACCTCCTTTTAACAGGATATGCAGAATATCTCTAAGAGGGCCACTTCACATAAGGCAACTACCACACCCTAGGAGGAAGCGATGAAGTGAAGAACCACGTAAGGTATAAGATCGCAGAAAAACATGTGCTGCGAATTAGTAATTATTTTGAAGGTCAAAATTCGATCGCTGGCTCGACATCTAGGTTAATGTTGATGATATTGCTCAAGGAACCACCACTGAATGTACTTTTCGTACTAACTGAGCGAAGTGGCGGGTCGTTAAGTGTGAGACTTGCATTCGAGAGGTCGCAGGTTCGATCCCAATCGATCCCGCTCTCCGACTTAGAGGTTTTTCGCAGTTTGTCCTTGTCACTTAGGTCAAAGCTGGGTTTCTTACTCTAATAGTACCATTTCCTTTCCACAATTTTTCCTGTACTCACTTTCTGTTTCATCTTTCAGATGTGCTTCTAAAGGTCGGCAGATATAAGAATTACTCTTTATACAGAGAATACAAGACATTGGAATATCTGTGCACAGAAATTCTTAATAAATGCGTGAATTTTTCCTTATGGAGGCTTTTCAACTAAATAAATAAATAAATAAATAAATAAAAATCTGTAATACCACACCCCGGCACCTAATTTCTTAGGCCGGGATATAAATATTCAAAACCTTTACATTTATTTTACTTTTTATAATTTTACAAATATAATTCTACAGATAACATAAAAAATAAAAATCAATATACAGTAATAATAATAATAATAATAATAATAATAATAATAATAATAATAATAATAATAATAATAATAATAATAATAATAATAATAAATAATAATAATAATAAATAATAATAATAATAATAAATAATAATAATAAATAATAATAATAATAATAAATAATAATAATAAATAATAATAATAATAAATAATAATAATAATAATAAATAATAATAATAATAATAAATAATAATAATAATAATAATAATAATAATAATAATAATAATAATAATAATAATTAATAATAATAATAATAATAATAATAATAATAATAATAATAATAATAATAATAATAATAATAATAATAATAATAATAATAATAATAATAATAATAATAATAATAATAATAATAATAATAATAATAATAATAATAATAATAATAATAATAATAATAATAATAATAATAATAATAATAATAATAATAATAATAATAATAATAATAATAATAATAATAATAATAATAATAATAATAATAATAATACCTTAAAAACAAAACTTATTTTTACCCACATTTTAAAATCTTCATCTTTTTTATATAAAACAAGAAATGTTATCTACGAGAATATTTAACAAAATAAAACAAAACTACCTAAACTAATATTTTACTGCTATCCAGTAAACAATTAACCGGATAGCCGGTTATTTAAAAAAAAATCTAAACATACCTATCTAAGGCCGCCGGAATCCTGCGGCAACTTATGTACTGGTAACCAGCACAATCTCTAAACTTCTTTTATTTTAACTAATGGTTCAGAGTATTTTAATTTAAAATTAGCAATCTAATATCAAAATACTGAAAATAATAAATAACATATTATATAATTCAAATCAAAATTTTATATATAATACATACCAACCATACAACTAAAAATTCACACTAAACAGATACAAATCCTCAAAAACTCAAAGAATATCATAAATGACCATTATCTTATCTATTAAAATGTATGACCACATTGGTAAATATTAAACATCAAAACCCAAATTTAAAAAAAAAATGAAAAAATGAAAAAAAAAAAAAAAATCCCATATGCAATAAAGACTTACGTTAAAAAAAATCACAAACCCCTATCTCTCTATATACAATATGAGGCTTTTCAACTGCTAGGTGTTCTCGGTTTCCTATTCGCGCGTGAAATAAGGATAATGCTGCTCAGGGGCTCTTCACCAAACTCATGGTTCTTGTATGCACCGCAAATCTGACCTGAAGCCACACTGAGGATATTTACCCCCGAAAAGAAACCCACTTGCCCTTCCCCAGCGCCGAGATTAGCATGTTACCTATTGACCATGGCGAACGACGGCTAGAAATTCTTAAGCACTTGGCTTCAAGTTAGCCAACATTCAAAAGTTTGCACTACAAAGAATGCAAAACAAAAAAAGGGTCATGTCAGACAGTTAAAAACCTTAGAAATCCTTTTTTGCGAATGCCAATATACTACTGTAGAGTAGCGTATTATCTAGTACATCCTTGTATATAGTTCAATTACAGTTAAAGCGTATTTCTTCCGTCCTGGCTTTAGCAGTTACATGCTCCTACGCCTGGTTATAAACGATATCAGATGTTACTAAAGCCCTCTTTCCTTTATTTCTTAGGCAAAAGTGCCTAAGAAGGTAAAATATTTAAAAGAAAATTGATTGTTTATAATTGATCATGGAAACGTTATAAGTTATTTTTTCGTAAAATGACTTTACTTAATGCAAATTGAACTCTCCGATAAAATCCTGCTCCTAGAAGGAAATGAGAATCAAATAAAAACCTCGGTAGGCAATTCGTAATGTTGTGTCTCTTATTCTTTGCAGCCACTGGATTCCATGGTTTATACGTTAGCATTTGAGTGCTGTCGCAGTGGAAAACGAATGCATTCATTACAACTCGCTTCCATTGAGTCATATGCTGCATATATGCCCGGTTTTCTCCATATGCGTTGGTGGGTGTATTTCTTGCTAGCTCTTATGTTATCATTATGCTAATCTTAGCAAGGCCCAGAGTTACCTTTCGGGTACAAATACTCCTGGAGTGCTTTTATTAAAGTACCTTCCCAAACCCTACTACCAGTATTACAGCAAATCATACCGCATTCTTGAGAACATGTTGGCGACAAGCCAGAATTTGCAAGCGGCCCGAAAGTTTCAAAAACAGCTAATGTAAAATAATTTTTCACCCCGTTCGGAACGCCTAGTTCTTAAAACTCGCAAACAAGAGCCTATAAAGATTAAAAAAAAAGAACACCTTTGTGGAAGCGGCAACGCAAGCAATTTGTTAACCCTTTTTATAATATCTATGCTTATACTACAATAAAACCTTCAGACATACTCCAATTAAAACGTTTTACAAATCTGATCTGTGTTTATCTAATTTTTTGTACGTTGTTAAACATCTTTTTCGTATTTTTAGAGGATGCTTAAGTTGTATAAAATTTGATATCTTTCAAACCTTTCTTTTTAAAGTTGCACCGTTCATAGTCACGCATACCTTGGTACCTTTTCATAATCATCATCATCATCATCATCATCATCATCATCATCATTATCATCATCATCATCGCTACTGTTACTAATATTATTATTATTGTTATTATTATTGTTATTATTATTATTATTATTATTATTATTATTATTATTATTATTATTATTATTATTATTATTATTATTATTATTATTATTATTATTATTATTATTATTATTATTATTATTATTATAATTATTATTATTATAATTATTATTATTATTATAATTATTATTATTATTATAATTATTATTATTATAATTATTATTATTATTATAATTATTATTATTATTATAATTATTATTATTATTATAATTATTATTATTATTATAATTATTATTATTATTATAATTATTATTATTATAATTATTATTATTATTATTATTATTATTATTATTATTATTATTATTATTATTATTATTATTTGGGGGATAAAACATGCACTTTATTTTCGTGTATTAATTATACACGTAATTATCTTCAACAATCAACCGCTAATCATAGTAAAAATACTTAATATAGCAGGCTTTGCCTATACATTACCATCTTCTAAATAATTTTAACTGGTTGCATAGGTATATTTCTGCTATCATCCACTTAATCATGAACACTTTTAAAAGGCGCAAGTTGTGCACACACAGTCATTAGGTTTTCACATTTTTTACGTCCTCCAACGTTAAGTCATATCGGAAGAAAGGGGTGAAATGGTGCTCAAATGAGCCCAGGGTCCATGCAGCTTTGAGTTACATTCGTCTTTGCGAATAAGGGAAAACCTCGGAAAAACCCTATCTCACCCTGACTGAGATTCGAACTCGGGACCTCTTGAACGTGACACACAGGCTACCGAGGCGGGCAGGTTTTCACCATGAGCTAATGATATAGCAGAGCATTAGCTACTTCAAAATTCAAAGTATTGGTTCAAAAAAATTTGACAAACTGCGTGTAAGTATATTTTGATGAATTCTGCATTAGTGATGTACTTCATTGTCCTTTGTCTTTTTCTTTTCTTTCTTTTTTTGTTCCATTTATACCGCTCCTTTAACTCCAATGGTAACATCGGTGGCCGTTTTCCTTTGGAACATATCGATGGTGTTAACTCGTATTCGTTGGGTCTTAATCATTAGATCACGCACACATTCGCACTCTCATTCATACTTGCAGACTCTGGGAAGATGAGGAATTATCTTGGTCGGAGAAAACTCCCCACTTCCACCGCCGGGATCTTTGTCTTTTGTATGCTTAAAAATATATGTGTACTGAGAGCGAATAAGACATTGCCACCTGTTTACACAAAATCCAAAGTAGCAATTGTATTCATTTATTACTAAACGCAATACCTATTAATCGCTACTCGTTTTGGACAAAATAAATGATAACAAAAATTCCATCCAAGGGCTGATCGTGGTGAAGAACTTCTGGAAAGTATAGGACTTGGTATAGAATTGTACATTCATTGGTATTAAATATACATAGTTATATTTATCCACACATACACAGTGTTTTAATTTTTTTTTCACCGGAAAGGAAAAGTTTCGAGGTAAAAGTGCAAATATATTCATCCGGTAAAATCTGAATGTTGAATTTTCAGGCAGAAATGCTTAAGAAGTACAAGGAATGAATGTGTAGATTTAACACCAGGTTTTACTACATGCGGCATCGCAGGTGGTGACATTGATGATACATGAAGTGAAGATGGAACACTGATGGAATCAGATGGCGGGGGAAACCGAACATCCCTGAGAAAAACCCCTAGCCAGCGGGTTGCGTTGTCCACAAATCTCACTTTGCGGTTGCCTGTGAACGAACCCAGGTCGCCTTGGTCAGAGCCCAACAGTGTAACCACTCGGCCACGGTGCGACTCTAAGAAGTAGAGTAAGTATATACCTATAATATCCGACAGGATGTAAGTAAACACTTCCATGTACTGTGAAATAAGAACCCATGTTAAACGTTCTTATTGAGAACACTTAATACACTAAAGTGCATTAAGATTTTGCAGAAAATCTCCCACCCCATGAAAAAAGAATTCTTAAATTTGTTTTGTTTATTTATTCGAAAACGGCTCTTGCGATTTTGATAAAAATAAATGTGTTTACATATATTTGCATAATTATTAACAAAAATATAATAAATACCATAAAATTGAAAATATGCATTTAATGTTTACGAAAATATCTTTAAAATTTAGGATTTAAATCAAAATAATATTTAGGAAAAATAAATAAATTTGTTTCATGTTTATACTTGAAAACCTGTCACGTTACCAGGGGTAATGGTTCAGACGGTAACGTTAGTGGCCTCATTAAGGAGTCCAGGAATCAAATACCAAGCAAATTGTTTTTTATTCTACTTTTTCGGTGGTTTTACTCAGTCACAACGTAAATAGCAATTTGGAATTTAATACCACGATCAAAGGTTCCTCTTCGGCTCTAAAACAATTAAATTGACGGTATTAGGGAACTATCTGCTATCTAATCACAAATAATGAAAAGAGATAAACTGGACCGTACCAAAAATCAATTGTCTAGACAAAGCAAGACGATATGATACACGGATGAGACCTAGAAGGTACACCGAATGAAAAGCTCGCGGCATGGCTCGTGGTTAAAGCGACGTAATATAAACATAGAAAAAGAGCAGCAATGAATAATTGGAAAATAAAACTATAAGAGTGCAGAACTACCGCGATTAGCATAAGGAATTGTGGATTTAAACAGTAATCATATCATGGTTTTGCGATTGACTGTTTCTCTAGTAAATCAAGTGTGATACTCTTCCTCGGATTACATAACGGCACGTTCGTGACAGGAACTCGTTACACAAGGCAGGTCCAAATTAAGTACACAATTATACTGTTCAGCTCTACTTCTAGATGACATGCATACATGTGAAATTTAAAAGACCCAAACTTGTACGGGAAGTAAGAACATCCGCGAGGCTTGTAGAAGTTAACAATTGTTCCTTCCTTCACACCCTTCCCGTCTCAAGAGACGAACATGTGACACTTTGCTGCAGACTGTTCCGTGTCTACAACCTATCCCAGGAGAACGACATCACGAGAATTACACTTCACTTTAGTGAGCCACAGTGACACCATTTCCTCATTCAGTTTGTAGCCTCACTATTGAAGATGGCAAATAACTCTATTCTTAACGAATGTACTGTCACTTTCCAAAATAACTCCCCTCTGACAAACAACACGAGTTTAAAATCCAAATGAAGTTATTTAATGTAAATTATTCGCTTTGTGAGATATGTTCGGTGCAATAATCAATCACAAGGAAGAAAAAGTGATTTTCAATTTGTATTTTCATTACATATCTACAACACTTATTTCTTCTAACCTAGCAAAGCATACATAATATTACTATTGTTTCAATTAGAATCGTATAGAACACCGACATCAACTGAACAATTGATAGTATAAAAAGGACAGATGCACTGTTTTTCCTTACAACGTAACGGATGGAATTGCAGATGAGAACCAAACAAAAAAGGAGCAAAAATTTGTTACATTCACTAAGCTTACTCTACCTACTGTCTTATTTTTTATAGATTCTACAGAAAAACATGTATCTACTTGCACATTAATCGAAATGACCCTATTAAAAATAGTTTCATTGTACATTTCAGACTACTTTGCTGTTAACAGTGGTCAGGCTTTTCAGACCGGAGGTCCCGGGTTCAGTGGAGAAGGAGAGAATGGGATTTGTGTTTTACCAAAATCATTCCCTATCCTCACAGAGTCTGAAAGTGTGAATGTGGGAGCGAATCTGAATATGTTTAAACGTAAAATGAATAAAACCAAAGTAAATAAAGCCTACATTAAGCGAGCAATAACACCATCAGTTCAAAGCCCCCACCCGATATGACCAAACAAATTAAACGGGTCCATACAAAAGAACTGTCTTGTGCCATGGCGAATGCGCCCGGGAACCCACCCCTAGAGGGGGGTTTCAGATTTTAAGTTCCGGTACAAGACGGGTGCCCACTCAACATCAGGAAACTGAGGAGCTATGCTAGGTAGCGGCCCTGGTTGCGTAAGCCAACCTACATGCTGACCCCATTTAAACTCCGTTTCGTTTATGTGATCGCCCACCTCTACTTTACGTTTGTGGGCGTCAGACCGACAGTCGGGTTAGCAGACTTTGGCCCACTAGGGCTGTTAAGCCATGGGTTCTTTTTTTAATACAAAAGAAACGATGAAAAAAGGTACAGATTTTGTTGTAGTTGTCCGACGTTTAAAAGCTAGCCGGTCTTGAAATTCCACATCATTTGCATGGCATTGCGCGGAACAGCTAAATTTTCAGAACATGTTAAGGAAATCTGAAGTACCTATTGAAAAATTAAAACCAAAGTTGAGAGATCTCTTATAGTCAATGGTGTGAACGGAGGGGGGGGGGGGGGAAGAAAAGAAAATATGTGTTTTAAACATCTCTACATTGTTTATGTAGTTTCTTGCTTTATTTCTTATGGTTTAGACGTAACTTATACGTGTACTCTTACTACTTGACAATGTCTATAATATCCACGTGATTCTCATGATCGATTTATTGAAATATTCCAAATTAATAATAAAATTTAGAAAAAGTGTGAAATTTTCGGATATATACAGATATGCAACTCCACAGCCCCAAATTGATACTTTTTTTAAAAAAAAAATTAAGCCCCTTAAGCCTCTTTGAATTATAGATAGTTAAAATCTGGCATATGGAAAGATAGAGTCAGAATGAAAAATTCAATCCCATAGCCGGGATGTGAACCACTCATCCTCTGGTAGCCGTCCAGCCTCTATACCATTGAGCTACTATAGCCAACGTGCCGACATGACATTAAATTCTCCAACTGACTCGTGTTTTTCCCGGTAAACCACTTAGGAGTTCTCATCCACACATGAGATAACGGGATGTGAGCCACGGATCCTCTGGTTGCCGTCCAGCCGCTCTAACACTTGAGCTACTATGACCAACGTGCCGACATGACATTAAATTCTCCAACTGACTCGTGTTTTTCCCGGTAAACCACTTAGGAGTTCTCATAAACACATGAGATAACGGGATGTGAGCCACGGATCCTCTGGTTGCCGTCCAGCCGCTCTAACACTTGAACTACTATGACCAACGTGCCGACATGACATTAAATTCTCCAACTGACTCGTGTTTTTCCCGGTAAACCACTTAGGAGTTCTCATCAACACATGAGATAGCGGGATCTGAGCCACGGATCCTCTGGTTGCCGTCCAGCCGCTCTAACACTTGAACTACTATGACCAACGTGCCGACATGACATTAAATTCTCCAACTGACTCGTGTTTTTCCCGGTAAACCACTTAGGAGTTCTAATAAACACATGAGATAACGGGATGTGAGCCACGGATCCTCTGGTTGCCGTCCAGCCGCTCTAACACTTGAGCTACTATGACAAACGTGCCGACATGACATTAAATTCTCCAACTGACTCGTGTTTTTCCCGGTAAACCACTTAGGAGTTCTCATAAACACATGAGACAACTACCATAATGGCGACTTACAACATGTAAGACCAGAGGATCCATGGTTCAAATCCCGGCTATGGCATTGAATTTTTCAGTCTGACTCTATCTTTCCATACTTTAGCCTACACACGGCCAGTGTGAAAGAATAATTAATATCCAAAATCTGTCATGTTTTACAATGAAACGACAAAAATATATTTTGAGTTTAACGTTCAATGAAAGGGCACAGAACTTAGATGACATGAATAGGTATAAATAATTCGCCCAATTTCTCTCCACAGTTTTAATATTTTGAAAATATTTTATGTAAAATTACCTACTAGTTATACCTAAATATAGAACGGTTATAAAGGTTCAGTACGATGATAATATCCGCTAACGGTCCAACAGATAAAGGACAACATTTACACCATTTAGCGTGTAAGATTTTTGAAGATACAACGATATGTCGAGGTGACCCAACACTTTTGACCTTGGTTAATAATCCATTTGGTAGCTTAAGCACGTTTAGGAAAGAACCAATGTGTTGTTTTGATAATAGCAGATGTTATCTGTAGCATTTATTACTCATCAAATGCATCGATAATCTCCCTAACGCAACGTGTTCTTAAACAGATTATATCAATTCACAAAATCAAATACGAAAGCAAATAAAATTGAAAACTGCGAAGGCGAGTGAGGTTTAACTCTAAAAGTAGAAAGAAGAAAAAGAAAGGAAAAAACTATCGGAGACAACATTTAGTACGTCTCCCATTAGCTTAAAATGCCATTTAGAACATGGCCGCGCAATTGTTACTCAATGTAACAGAAAGAATGAGGAAGGACAGAAGTTTCAGGGCGGCATGCGTCAGATAAAGGGTAAACGTTCATTTAAAGAGGTTAGGGTTGTAACGAAACAATTGCCCTGGAGCAAAAAGACCTTTGAACTTAAATTACCATTTTTGGGAATAATGTTTCCTCCCATTCTTGCTGAAAAAAATGAAATGTGTAGTGTTTAACGCCCGCTTTTACTACATACGGCACCGCAGGCGGTGACACTGATGATACATGAGATGAAGATGGAGCACCGGTGGAATGAGATGGCGGGGGAAACCGGAGGACCCGGAGAAAACCCGCCCCAACGCCGTGTTGTCCACCACAAATCTCACTTTGCGGTCGCCTGGGATCGAACCCGGGCCGCCTTGGTGAGAGCCAAGCGGTCTAACCACTGAGCCATGGCGTGGCCTTATTCTTGCTGACACCACAGAAGACAATTCTTGCATTAGGTAATCTACAGTACCTGCGTGTTTGGTCTATTTTACTGCACAAATAACATTAAATCCTCTTAACTTTTGATACAATTTTATTGTAGATATGGAATATAATTATTTGTTAGATAAATGTTTCTATTTGAATCTTGTTTGGATTTTTATGGAACAGCCGTGACCACACGGACAGCTGCGGCACGCTCCTTCTCCTCCACTCTTTTGCATTGACCGCACTCCTCTGGGCAGGGTCTTCGGGACATAGCGTCTGCGTTAAAGTTTATCCAGGATTTATTTTATGCAGCAGCTGAATATGAGCACCGATTATTAATAATTTTAATATCAATAAAAAGGCATAGGTGTCCGATTGTCAGTGAGCCATAAAGATTATTTTTCTGCTGGAGTCATCATGTTCAACAGCTCTCAGGCATTATTAATTTTATTTTCGCGTATGTAGACAGTATTTCTATTATTCATTATAGTCCAAAACAACTAAAGAAATAGTATGTAATACACATGCGATGAAGTGGTAAGAAATGCCCGACTTCGTTTTGTATTTTCAAACTCTTCCTTGTTCTCCAATGTTGGACTTTACTTGTGTTGCAATATATTAGTCATCGTTAGATGATGCGTACAAACGCTGCCCGAAAGCAGCATGCAGGATGATATCCCAACCGGAAAGGAAACGGAAAATGTGATGTTGTCCTCGTTGTCTCCAGCTGCAAGCTGCTGATAAGTTCAAAACAGCACTTCTTTAATACCACACATTAACACTACATACGTACTACACGGCAAAGCGAGAAGGCGTATCGGAAAAAAAATTCGCAATACAGAGATATTTACCTCAGCTTATTGCACATACACGGCGAGTCCAGTGTATGTATACTCTGTTCAGATATAATCATGTCTTCTGGACAGCAATGTGTCATACGCAGCTTCCATTCGCTCTATTTGTGCTCCGTAACTTACTGTACATCAACTTGCTAATATTTCACTCCTCTAATTGACCAGATAAGACCCGATAAGAGACGATCACACCGCTGGTCACCTGAAGGTCAATACGCCTCAACGCTCTGTCGAGTAACATGCACTACATACGTTATCAATGATCAGTTTAAGAAAGTTAACTACCCGCATTGCAGTCTGAAATGTACAAATGGTTGCATTAACGTCAAAGATTCGAAGATAATGCTTCTTTTTCTGGTATGGAGAACCTGGTGTCAGGCGCCTGTCGAGAAACTCTGCACCCGAGAAAATATCTATGATGGGGGATCAGATCAACCTCTGGTATAAGGGTGAAGTAGTCATCCTCAAGAAATGTCGGGGAAATAGATGAAAAGAAAGGTGATTATGCAGTAGCTGGAGGAATGAATAGCGGGGCAAACCCGAGAAATCCGCACAAGACGTCACTTTGTCCATCACATATTTCACATACGGTCAACTAGGACCTAAACTGGCCGCCTTGGTGAGAGGCGAGGGGTTTAACCCTGTCTGATCCGTAATATATTGCTGAAGAGAGGAAAAATAATTATGGCCAGTGGAACATGCCATGTTTCTATTTATCTATAGGATCTCTTTGTGATATATCATCAAGGATCGGAACAATATATTTCCATCACAATACAATATTCCTCAAAACACTAGTTTCTCAAATCTAATCAACGTAACACAATTTTAGTTTGGTATAATTTGAGACAAAATGTACTGAAAGAGGACGCGGAAGGTTAAAAAATATCTGGGAATTTAAAAAAAAGTAGCCAATAAAAATGCAGGACAGAATGTTACTTAGGCAGGTAAGCTGGTTGTTTGTTTAAAATGCACTGAATTAACTGTAAGTCACTCTCCTTAGGACAAAATCCTATAAACAAGTAGCTAATGCCCACCTCTGGGTGGAGATAGGCTGAGTTAGCGGATAAGATGCTGCTGTATCCTGAGAAAACCAATATCGGGTAACCTTAAGCTCTATGGATCTCGGGGTCATTTTCGCCATTTCATTAATTTATCCTCCTATATGACCTACCAGGTTTAACTTCAAGCCCTACCCCCCGCCCCCCCCCCCCCCCTCCCAGCCTCCAAAAAAGCACTTTCTTCCTCGTTGGTCTCCTGCCTTCAGATACTTTGCAAGATGGTACAGCTTCTCAGTACAAGAAGGTCCTCAATAAGTGGATCCGTTCACCTATTGGTACCTCAGAAACGAAAGAGGGGTGAAGCCGATAGAACGCCAGTAGACACCCTAGCAGCCATAATAACAGTGCACATAAAGCTTACGGAATTGTGTCCTTCACAGACAATCTAGCCACCGAATCTAATAATTATTTAATGTTTTAACTAATTGGGAGTAAACTTATAAACAGCGAGCAAAACATACAAGTCTACATCGAAAGTTCTACGTCTAGTTGTGCTTTTGAAGACAACAGTAAAGAATGCTTATTTTATAAGACCTGAAGTTTTCTGGCTTGTGTCCCGAGAAGATCTAGGATGTTTATTTTATAATTGCATTTAAAGGATTTCTTGTTTTCAAAGTAAACTTCAAACTTCAAGATAAATAAACAGAGCCGGTAAATAATCTCAAACATCTTCGATTTCGTGAAATAGGAGGCAAAGATCAATGAATGAAAATGTGGTGCAGTGGGTAAACGGTGAGAGAATATTTGGCAATAATTATCCCTGGCATTATGCAACATACTGTAGTAAACTGTTACCTGGTGATCTGCTAACTTGGTTCGTGACTGTCATTAAGATTTTCACAAGTGTACTGCACCCTATCAGCATTCTTTTCTCGCAAGGACCAGACTAGATACATCATTCACCTTCCCATTGATCATTCCGCTATTATTCACTTCTTCTTCAGTCACACCTCCACCTCAGTGCCGCTTTTATCAGTGGACCACATCCTCAGAGAGTGCCTCAGTATTCAATGGTGTAACTGATCTGCTGTCAGCCTTTATGCAATCCTACATATGTATATAGAATAGTACAATTCGTCAAAATTATCGGACACTATGATATTTCATCTGCTACTTTATCCCATGATTTGCACGGTTTGTGACTTGGTGAGAGTGATATGATCAATGATCTAAAATGATTTAAACTAGTGCTATTTAAAAACGCATACTACATTATCAGACAAAAAGTGAATACTTCGTAAAACAATTATTAGCATAAAACAAATGTTTATAATAATAAATTTTGTGAATTTAAATTAAGATAATGTTCATATATACAGTTCAACTAATTAATCAAAAAAAAACTATGAAAAAGGAGCCGGTACTAATATATGAGGGCGACAGTGAAAGCTTTCGGGAAATCAATTAAGGATTAGCTTTAAAAAAGTAATGATTTTATTGTTTTTCAAAATATTCCCCCCTTGACGTCGGTTTGCACTCAATGAAGCAATTATGCCACTTTTCTGAGATACTTCAGAGGTCAGATCTTTACAACGTTCTAGTGCATTGTTTGCGAAAAAGTGATTCCATGTATTTTATCCTTAATTTTGGGAAACAAAAAGAAATCACAAGGTATTAGGACAGTGCTATATGGTGGAGCATCCACGGCGCTGATACTCAGTTTTGTTGTATGCATACTTATGATGTAATATTTTCCCTTTTGGGGAAACAGATATCTGTGTATCAATTGGCAGTAACGGTATATCTACCTTCTAATGCCATAATAGCAAGCTATAGTACCCATATGGCCCATAAATGAAAAAAAAAAAAACCACAATTCTTAGGAAAACTACGAATTCATCGGACTTCTGTAGGCTTAGGTTCTGTTCGAAAGACCCATTGAGCCGACTTTTCTTTTAAGAATTAGAACAATAAGTACAAATTTACACTAGTAGGGATATTTCAAGAGTATTAATATGGAGCACTGTCTTAGAATATTACCCGAGTTCTTCCTGTTGCAATCTGTTCTGTTCTGTGTTTTATCGGGATTCAGTTTATGTGCAGAATGACGACAGCTAAGTTTTCTCACGTATAACTGATGATGTAAAATATTTTACACTTGACTCATACTAATATCCCACGTCGCCCAAATAAAATCATAAGGTGCCCGTGGATGTTCTTCCAGCATTGTTCGAAGAATTTTTGGACGTTCTTCACGAAATGAATTAATGGGAGACAGAGAAACGATATCTTTTGATTTTGCTGTATCAATTATAAATGGATGTCTTAAATGGGGCTTCTTGGCCAGACACGTTTATAAGATTTGAATTCGTTAAAAGGAGGGGAAAAACTAGCCTCGGAATGTTTTCTAAATTTGGATGTACACAAAACAAGTGTAAATACCCATAATGACAATGTAGCTATTAGAGAAAATCGAACAAACTACTCGGCAATTAACTAACAACGCAATAGAAATTCATTCTTATGTATAATGTCGGACAGAAAGATATCCGTCCATTATTATGGCTTTGCTGAACCTAACTTCTAACTGTGCAATAAAGAACTTTACATTTTGATCCAGAAGCATTCAAACTTTAATTCCTATAGTTGTGCAAGTTGGTGACTGTTTTAGTGGCAAACTGCAGCCAATGGCGATTCTTAACAGCTTTTATTTGTTCAAAGAAACGAGGATGCGGAAATAGCTACGTAGCTATTTCAAAGCCCCATCCCTTCCTCATGCACCTTTTTAGCAAGTTCATGTAATGCTCGGTGTAGCTAACTCCAGAAAGCTACTGTAAAAATAAATTACTCTCAAACTGCTTGAGGTTAAACTGGAAATGGAACAATTAAATAAAAAATAAAAAGTAGAACACGGTTGGTGGTTTTAGTGGCAGCACATTTGAAGCTGCTTTCAATATCATTATCTGCTGGGGAACTACAGGATCTGTTACTGCAGTTTCAAAGCTCTTATATAATAAAGCAGTTATACAGGATCTCGCTTATATTTCCCAAACATTGTAGCTTATAATTAGTTTGGATCAAGCAGAATGATCACCAGATGTTAGTCAAAGAGATTACATTCGCTATCGCTTACTATCTTAGCACTTTATACTGTTATTTTCCCAGAAATACATATGTTGACATCATTTTAAGATCACATGCAGGTATACACACAAAGACCATAGTTCAAAAACGAAAAATGGCATGAATACACAATTTGTGTCATCTTTTTCTCAACGATGGCACGATTTTTATTAAAATGTAATTTGCACTGAAAAAGACCTCTGAAGTGTTCTTCATTCTCATTAGACTACTTATAATATATCAATTGTAAGGAAATAACCGAAGAACTGCTTGTAGAACTAATTAAAATACACACTTTGGATCAATCTAGACCCTTATGAAGAAATTCCAGTTCTATACTTATATATTTTCTCACGTGGAACTCGTGAAACACCATGAGACTATACTATAGCTTGTGGTAAAACAGCAGAAAGCTGATTGCGCATATGCATGCAGCGATAAACAACACTGTACATAGCGGAATATGTGTGAATTTCAAGGCTAGAGAGATAAAAAAGTAAACACGTAAGCCCTGCACGTCCTTTTTAATATTTCAACCATTCGAATATAGAAAATAAAGAAATTGTGACATTCCACAGCAAAACCGATATGGAGATGTAGCTATGATCTCAGAAAAAGCGCTTTAATGAAGAGCTCTGCATCCTGCGAATATGTGTGAGAGGATAATAAATATGTCAACATTAAACTTCGTATTTAAGTTCTGTATCTTCCAAGTATGCAACACAAAAGTTTTTAAAAAAACTCACACTAGATGAAACAATTTTTGTTACTTTTTCCTTCAAAAATAGCTAACGTTTTGATTAAACTATCATGTATTTATGTTATTTATATATTCCTCTTTGTTGAATAACTACATTAATTTTATCACGTATTTCATTCTATCTAAGAATGTACAATCCTTCCATAGAAAACATTACTGCGGCTGAGTTTTAAATAAAATTTAGTCTTATACCTTGAAAAGTATTGTCGCCAGGCATTGTTTTGCTACTGCCGGCTCGCGCATAGGGGAACGCTGAGAGACAGAGATAGAAGAGGAGAAAGTAAGAGACAGAGAGCTAAGCGAGCGCTGAACGCTTGCGGAAAGAGAGAGAAAGAGACAGAAATGTCAGAAAGTTTCGTCTTTTCTGATATCGTCTCGATTGTTAACGAGCGTTCCACTAATTTCTAGAAACAGTTACTCGTGATATAAAAGCACCACGGACGGATGAGTGTCAGTCGCCAGTTGAGCTGTTAATTGTGTGTGCAGATATTTGAAGTGTACCGCAACTGAATTCTTTCGTTTGTTTATGTGTGGTGAAGTAACGAGAGATTGCGCTTGTGCATGGCACGAAATTAATAGAACCTGTAAGAAGTGTACAAAGTGTGTTTTTTATTGAAACAGAGCATTTTTAAATATCTTCAAACCAGACTTTTAACTCTACTAACCCACAGTCACAATATTTACGAGTTATTAACACCAATGCATTATCATTACGATCCCTTCTATATAAAAACATTTACTTAACTAGTTATCATTAATAAATCATGGCGAGTAAGACGCCAAACGATCAAAATATTGACATAAATTAGTAGCATGATTACAGAATGAAGGCTCTGTTCCTATTGCACTTCACGTAGTGTCGTCCGCTTGGTAATGTTGACGAAATGCTAATGGTAAAATCCAAATACTGACTTATTCCCATAAAGTTTAAAAACCGCAGCTCCGAAATGTTACTTCACATATTCCATACAGAATTACTTCATAAGAGAGCATATTTTATCCCTGAATACCAGCAGCAAATTGACGGGCTTTTTGTACGCAGCAGGCTGACACGAACAACAGCTAAATGTTTACAAAACAATTCGATGTATATTTGCAATGAATTGAAGTCAAACAATGGAACACTCATTTAAACGTGCATTAAATACAAGGCGCAAACAAAACATCAAGTCACGACTTTAAAACTGAGTAATTATTCAATACTTATATATGAGTATCTATCTATACCTTTCGTCGTATGTTTGAAACCCTTCTGGTTACTAGAAGTGGGTATCTCCTAATCTTCAGACTCTTCCGCGTACCAGAAGGTAGAGGAGGCACTGCATTCCAACCAAAAATTCTATATAATAATTTCACCAAAAATACGGTTCTGAGGCTGCCTAAATAAATAAATAAATAAATAAATAAATAAATAATAATAATAATAATAACAATAACAATAATAATAATAATAATAATAATAATAATAATAATAATAATAATAATAATAATAATAATAATAATAATAATAATAATAATAATAATAATAATAATAATAATAATAATAATAATAATAATAATAATAATAATAATAATAATAATAATAATAATAATAATAATAATAATAATAATAATAATAATAATAATAATAATAATAATAATAATGTCGCCATTAAGGTAGTTATCTCATGTGTTTCTCATAACTCCTAGTGGTTTACCGGGAAAAACACGAGTCAGTTGGAGAATTTAATGTCATATCGGCACGTTGGCCATAGTAGCTCAAGGGTTACAGCGGCTGGACGGAAACCAGAAGATCCGTGGTTCAAATCCCGACTATGGCATTGAATTTTTCAGTCTGACTTTATCTTTCATACTTTAGCCTACACACGGCTAGTGTGAAAGAACAATTAATTTCCAATAATAATAATAATAATAATAATAATAATAATAATAATAATAATAATAATAATAATAATAATAATAATAATAATAATAATAATCATAATAATGTTATTTGAAAAAAAAAACTTTTACGTATATGAACAGCATAACTAAAGTCGAATAGATATACCACTTTAAAACAACTGATTTCAAACATGTTTATGCGTGTAGTGTTTAACGCCCACTTTTACTACATACGGCACCGCAGGCGATGGCACTGATGATACATGAGATGAAGATGGAGCACCGGTGGAATGAGATGGCGGGGGAAACCGGAGCTCCCGGAGAAAACCGGCCCCAGCGCCATGTTGTCCACCACAAATCTCACTTTGCGGTCGCCTGGGATCGAACCCGGGCCGCCTTGGTGAGAGCCAAGCGGTCTAACCACTGAGCCACGGCGCGGCCAACATGTTTATACATAAGCCGTTTCCTAGATGTACCTCCCCTGGGGTCTAAGGATAACATGCGATCGTTCGGTTCCGGAGGTTGCAGGTTCAAACCCGGCGGAGGGCGATGGATTTTCTTCGAGCGTAGTCATCCGTTGGAAGGGAAGTAAAGCCGGTGGCCCCGAGTCATAGGTTTACGGCACTTGAAAGAACCTCCAGGATGATAAAGAGGCTACTGAGCAAACTTATGTGGTCTTTCACGGCCAGTATGAAATGGGACGCTGAGAATCACAGTAGTTAAAAAGCGTACTAAAATAAAACCCCGACTTCAATTTTACTACACATCCATTATTATTGGTTCGAATTGTTCAATACTTTCCAATTCTTTAAAAGCCCTGTCAATATTTAGCTGTTTTTCGCAATTGCCTCAAAAGGGTACCCTTATTTTAAAACCAGTTTATTTCAGGGCAAATCTTAAAATATCTATCTAACGTCGCTCTATTTCAATTTATAACGAAATGTGTAATGCAGCTTTTTTCTGTATAAGTTTACCTGAATTAAAATGAAGTACACAGTGGAAAAAAACGTTCAAGAGGTCCAGAGTTCGAATCTCGGTCAGGGCGAGTTACCTGGATTAGGTTTTACCGGGGTTTTCCCTTATCCTTAAAGACGAATGTCGGGTAGCTCTAAGCTGCATGGACCCTGGACACATTTGAGCATCATTTCACCCATTTCATTTCCCCAAAAATGTGTAGAATATTCAGTGATTACGGTTGCAATAGTTTCAGTGGTGGGTACAGTCATTATAAATATAGTCAATGTGATATAGCAGAAGTAACATTCTATTACCAATATTGCTATAGGTCCAGATCAATTCATTTTATACTCACACTAGCTTCATAAGTTTTTGCACAGAATTTTAGTTATTTATAACAAGAATACCGGAAGTTTTAGCTATTTTAAAACAGGAGATTGTGTTTACATACTCCAAAATAAAAGTATTTTAATTCTAGTAAAATCTCCAGATATGATTATTTATTTTCCCCTCCCCCTCCCTATCTCTCTCACATACACAATTCGCATATAAAAACAGAGCATCCACACAAGAAAATACGTGAATAAAAAACTCAACTAAGAGACGGATCACACAAGTATGTAAAACCAGGTCAGCAAACGAAAAGTTTGAATAATTCTCCAAGTCTACCGAAAAACAACAGAATTTATTGCACAATCAATACGTATAATAACGATAAATGGCATAACTCCTTAGGTTTTCAGCAAATCTAAATTATCTGACAATTTTTTTATATCCCTGGTATACGATAAACTTATTTAAGTTATGTAGTAAGGGATAATTGTAAATTCTCTCCTTTATTTTTTGTTTTTGATACGTAGAATTCAGTTTTCCTTTTTTTGAACCATCGTATATTTTTCTGCGTCTTCGTGGTGATATTTATACAGTGTATTCAGAATACCAGCGCATGAAATTCGTTTTAGAAGGAAATCTATATTTACAAACTTAAATTTGGTGAATGGAATAGCAAGCAACATGCACTAGGCCGAAAGTAAAATATAACCCAATTTCCCAAACCTTTCATCATTTACGTCTTTATAATATACATACATATATATATATATGTTTGCCTTATAAATACTGTATTTTCATTATATCATATATTATTAGTTTCCAATTGTCCAATTTGGACAATTTTATATCTTACCAAGTCTCGAATGCATGTTCGCTGAACTGACAGCACTGCGTTACCAGATCTCAGTGACGGTGAATAAGTTCAACAGAAACTGCTGTACTAACAATTAATTCAAAATAATAAAACATTATTCTACAAAAAATACTCTGCAATACAAGTACAAAAATGCACAAGAGTTTCGGGAATTTCAAGCCCGTCATTTGTAGCATTCGATGTTTCATGGCTCTCTTAAAAGCAATAAAAAACCAGACAACCCCCAAAAAACCACTCCTCAATTACAGTTAAGGAAAACAAAAGCAGATGCATAGAAACACCAGTGGCAGACAGGAAGCACGATCCGAGCCTATGCACAATGTGGGAGCTATCTGCAGGTTTCTGTCGCATTATTCCCAGCAGGTTATTGAACCATCAGCGCTGTTTAGGTTATTAATCCATATGGGCCCCGAAAATCAATTGGATGTTAATATTTCACGCTCTCACCCCAAAGTTAACGCAACGGGACGTGGCATAGAGACTCCATTTACCAACAAGAACAACATCGAGTTAAAAAGCACACACAGGTACAGTTCAAATATGCAAGGCGCCTGTGCCAGGGCAACAACAGATCCCGGCGTTTTAGGTTCCATTTTTCAAATTTCAAATAAGGTGTTTACTAATTTTCTTTAAACTTCTATAGTTAAAGTTAAATTTTCCGTAACCTAAATGTAAACAGTGTGAGAATGAGCGGGAGAAACATTTAGGAACTACTGGGAGAAAAACAAAAAATGTTGATGGACTAGATCTTCTGTGTGTAACTGTACAAGCTCAAGACGCACGCCGAAGTCAATGTCGCAACTAAACAGGATGGTAAGATATTTCGTCCCAAGTAAGAAAATTGGCCACCAACATTCCAATATTTTCAAACGTAACGATGAGTATGTTAAAATCTAGAGGCTCACCTAAACTTTTCCACAATTTACCTGCCGAGGCCAAATTAAAGACAGACTGCTCGGTTTCGTCGGGTTAATTTTGGCTCTTTGACAGTTCAAATTTACCTATCTGACTCTTCTTCCGGATGACGTTTGACCAATGTGTACAACGCGCACCTGCTACGGCAAATTTATTCCTCAGCAAACCGCAAAATAATCCCCTTTCAAACTTCAACATTTTAAGACCTTCCAGCTAAAAGCCATGCAGCCGCTATGTATGGAATGACTAGAAAGTATGGGAAGTGTAAATATTAGATTTAATGACTGTGCCATGAACCAAAGCATACATGAATCTGTAAAAAGCATTAGAAAGCCAATCCAAATACTACCAGTAAGAAATCAATCTTTATTACAAAAATATGTAGAACTCAAATAAGAGTAAATAACAATACACCAACTACTTGTATTTTGTGTATTTTATTTATTGATTCCTTTATTGATAGTTAATACATTCTTTCCGTAAAAGTGTCTTAAGATGTTTTAACAAGTCTAGTTACGAAGAAAAAATGAAATACGGGGTTGACATGTTTACTGCCGGACAGGATGTCATTCAAAATTTTAATCAGATATCTGCATTTACTTCAGAGATATTCAGGTTTCTGTTCTAGATTTAATTAATTAATTAATTAATTAACTGTGTAAATTAAAAATGCTACACATGCTTTTTCCCTTGCATCCTGATAAATGTAAAGACTTTATTTCGCCTTTCACGGTCCAGTATAAAAAGGCCAACAATGGACTTTTTAAATGCAAATGAAGCTATATTCGAGAAGTTTATTATGAATATTAGGTGTGAAAGAAACTAGTTAATAAAACTAACATAATTATATCTCGAAAATGGTTATGCAAGTCTCTTAATTCATTCATTAAGCTTTCTACAAAATAAAAGCTAATTTGTGAAGCAATGAAAAATAATGAAAAACTTTAAAGGAAAAGGACACTTAAAATTTAATAGTGCATAATAGTCTTTAAAAGGCAACATGAATAATAAGTATTGCAATATTAGTAAATTAAAGGCGCCAAATGAAGGTATTGGGGCATAAATACATTAAAAAGCAAGAAGGTAAGTTATTTATATTCTGCAGATTTTCTTCCAATGTCACAAGTGCATTATCTTAAACTGATTTTCTAAATAAAAAAAACTACCTCAATGATATATTTGTATATAGAATTGCATTGAAATTAAACAACTCAATATAGTATGTTCAAGAATGGAAAAGGGTTAAATGTGTACTTAGATCGAAACATATAAAAAATTAAGAGTTGTCTTTACGCACGGTTTAAGATAAACTTATAGCATTCTCCCGTTCTGAACTATGTGTATTTAAATTTTAAGAAGAAATTAGAGAAAAGTTCATTGCCTGTGACTGTTAGCTTTCTATGAAAATTGACTTTGCTTTGGACATCTAAATACTGAAGAACAATGGTAAAAGTTTATGACCGCAGAATACTGATTGCATTATCTTATAGGTCAAGCAAGCTACGACCTAATTTTCTTACTTGCAATCATGAAGGTATTCTAACGGGGCGTTAACTGTACAACATCCGGTTGTTCGTCGATGGATTTGTCGCCTTGTGCACGACAAATGAATTGCTAATGTGTTCAACAAATGAAGGGACGCGTAGTTCAATGTCCTTGAATGATAAATCAAACTTTTTCGATGCTCTATTATAAATATATATTTAATGCGTTATGTTCATGCAATCTTCTCGACAAGCTATCGTCTTAAGTGAGTGTACAAACTATTCTCATTAATAAGCATATTTTTCTGATTGATTCATTTTAATCGAGATCGACCTTTGCAGAAAAATCCTCACTATCGTTTTTGTTATAAATGCAAAGGAAATTGCGACCATTGAATGTTTAAGCAGTAGAAGTTATGATGGCACTTAGTCTTTAAATGCAATCGAAAAAAGCTGATATTCAAAGGTTTAAAACTGGATATGTCGAAAATTCCTTATGCCACAAAACAGTTAACTAAAATACATAATGTGTTTTACCACAGACCAACTCTCATTATGGATTTACATTCCCAACTCGATAATATCGTTTGTCATCACAGTTCCTTCCCTTTGATACAAACAGAATTAAGACCGTTAAATGCGCAAGAGGAATAGACTCATTGTACAATGCAGTTATTTTTCTTCACAGCACAAAAAAGAGTATTTCGGAGTCTTCGTTTGCGGACAGTAATGCGATTAAAACCCTAAGCAAGACTACATAGCGGTTTTAGAAACAGAACTACAAAGGGCACAAGAGAAATGGGATGGAGGGTTGGGGGCGTAGAGGCTGAAGAAGGAAAAATACAAACACAAAGAGGCTGCAGCAATTTGTTAAGTCTCCCAGGCTACATGAATCTCTGCCGAAAACAGTTCTCTGTAAATTTTAATTATTTAGACTGGGCACTTCTTTTAAACAGTGTTTTAAAACGTGCGCTATGAAAAGTCATACATTGCATATCACAATACAATTACTACCTGCCTTATTAAGTGGCTAACAGAAATAAACAGTTTTACGTACCCATTAGTCTGTTGATTTTTTGCTTCAGTTACTCTGCCCCTACCCATATGTATAAATACAAATGTGCATAATGTTTTAAGACCTCAAAACGTGATTTCTAGTCCACTTCTTGGATGTATATCAATTTACTGTATAATGTATGATGGTGTCGGCCAGGATGACTCAGATGGTAAAACGCCAGTCAATTAAGTTCGTAGGTTCAAAACTGGCAGACTGTCAGCGACAGCACATGTCAGTCGATTTACTGGAACTCCTACGGGGGAAAATACCGGTACACCGGCGGTACTGGTATAGTTCTGAGAACTGTGCTCGCATATTTTTTCTCTCTTCTTCCTTATTTCTCTCTCCATCCCCTCATCTTAGGCTCCCTCCCTCTGTTTTCTCATCTTTATTCCTTCCTTTTTATTTCTCCCTAAGCTTTCACAGTACACGTGTGCGCTTCCTTGTGCTCGCAATGCGGGCGGAAGTCCACTGTTCCTCTTGTTACCCAATTTAGTTCACAAACAGTAGGCAACAAAAATTGACCATTTCATATACTCTATAGCCATTGTAATTTTGTGAATAAATTAAAACGTTTACTGATATACTTATAGCATTTGTTATGCATCATTTAAAAAAACAACAATGAGAGATAATTTCTGAATTCGTCATTTTGCGCCCCCAATGGACTCCATTATTTTGGATGAAAGTAACTATAAGAGTATATAATATTTTCATGGTAGAAGCTAGACAAACTACCAAGTTTCATAAGAATGAGTTTGTCATTATTTTAAAACACACACGCACGCACGCGCATAACACGCAGCTGTTATAACTTATAATACGATTACTGGTTTGTAGCTGGCTCATTATTCACCGAATTCCCCTCCCCCAATTTACGTTCCGCAACGTTGTCATATCGGACAATGAAGTGGGTGACATGATGCTTAAATATGCCCAGGATGCATACAGCTTAGAGTTATCCGAAATTCGTCTTTCAGGAAAAAATCTTATCTAGGTAACTCACCCTGACAGAGATTCGAACTCAGGACCTCTTGAACGTGAGGCACACACGCTACCATCTACGTTTCCGTGATGGGCACCTCAGTACCAATTATTCATTAAACATCGAAAATTACAAGAAGAAGCATTTCGGTTACAGTATTGTCACCCTGGCGGTAGACTCGCGAAGCCGATGAATAAATGATGGCCGGTGGAGATTCGGGAAACTTCGGGGCCGATCGTTACCGCAAGCGACAGACAGTTGAGCGTAGTGTTTGAAAAATAAACAGTTTTTGAGGTGATCTAGCAATTTGTAATGGAAAACGGTGTATTGCTAGGAAAATAAAGTGTAGTTTTTGCGTTTGTAACCTCGTCTTGTTATTTCACGAACCCACAAAGTCACAGAATTTTTAATAGATAAAATTTAAGTTTTCCCTTTGACACTTTTAAGGCTATATATTCATATTTGCTTTAAATATATTATCTTGGTATGCCAGTACACAAGAGTTTCAAACCGTATTGTATAGTGTTATTAATGAAATACAACCTTTAGCTTTATGCATAACTGCCAAAAACAATACCACGTTGCACTAACTAAAGCACAACGAACACTGAGATGTAAAATGAAATTAGTTTTTCCCTGGATAAAATTACATTTCACTGTAATGAAGCTCGCCTAACCACCTGATTCCCTAAGAACTTCTTTTTTATTTCAAATAATATTGCTGATTATTACAGTTTTTAATGCACTGAGACTAAAGTGGTATTCATTTCGTAAAATATTTATTTATCCATGTATTTATTTATTTATTTTGGCAACAGCTGGGCAGTGTGCAATGTGCAGTGTGTTAATAAGAACACTATAGAAGTACAAAACAATATGCCTAATGGGTACACTTACATGATATTCTCTTCTCAATCCTACACGAACTATTTGTGAAAGCGTTTGTTCTTCTATTTACTTCATTTCAACACAGGTAAATGTTTATAAAAATGGTTTTATTATAATATTATTATATGTACAACAGGGATAAGAGTATATATATCACACTTAAGGAATAGTTAGCTCTTTAAGAACCGACATAAAACTTAAAAAAAATAGAAATCAGAAAACAATCACGACTTCCTATTTGAGGAAAGTGTTAATTGCTTGAAAATTCAAACGAAATAAGAGGAATTGCTCCGAAACGTTACCTCTTCAAAAATGCAATTTGATATAAACCATGTACTTAATGGAGTAAGATTTTATATATTTTTTAAGGTTTAGAAGTCATGCAAAACTCATAAATAAGTCTTCAAAGCCTTTTCCCATAAAATTCATTATATATATATGTATTTTTATGTTCATGGAAATATCCTAACATATGAAATTTTAATCAAAATCGTTAGTACGCCTTGAGGAAATTACAATACTTAAAGGTTTTTCCAAACAAGAGCGATTTGAGGTGCGGAGATTATCTGCAAAAGTATCATGTCGTATCCCTAGAAGAAGCTATTTTCAAATACTGTTTGGTATTTTACCGACATTTTCGTTTCTGAGTTATGTCATTTACAAGCACTCGAACATTTTTAAGATGGGTCTAAAAGTGCATTTTCAATAAAATCTTGACATTGAATTTTTTAATGGAATGTAACACCATTTCTATGCACTATGTCCGTTGGTGTTCGAGAAACTGAGTACCACACTAACAATGAATAAAAAGAACTTAAAATAATCACTAGAATAACAGACAAGTGTAAAGGAGGCACACACTATCAGATCCCTGAAGAAAACAGTAAAGAAACATAAAACACAACTTTAGCATTAGAAATAAGTTCATCTTCTTCAAAAAATTTACTGAGCCTGTCGACTTCATTGTGGTGGAGAGAAAAGATCGCCGTCCATGAGAAAAGAATGCTGCTCGGGAGACATTTCGGAAGTTTATGATAGAACTTCTCAGCCTGACTACGAATGAGGACACCAAGTTCAAAATGTCTCTGTTGAGAGACAAACCAGGCCACTACTACTCTTGGTGACCTTGATACTGGAATCACCATGTTCAACAGTTAATAATTAACTATATTACGATGAGTCCCATTATTCACTATTGTTGAAAAAAAAATGTAAGCAATATACATGTTTGTATTGGAGAATCTCTGTTGAAATGTGTAAATTCATCTCATAGTAAAAAATTCTTTCTCTTTTTTATATAAAATGATGCATTCGATCATTCGATCACTCGGAAATCATAACGATAAAAATTTACTAGAATAAAATTCATTAAAACATACGTTAGTCATTTTCCAAATTTTTCAAGTTCTGCATTTACATTTTCCCAAATTCATTAGGAATCATGCTTGAATGTTTCCGTTTCTTTTTTCTTCTTTCCCCCAAAAGGGCTCATCATGGGTAAATATTCGCATGCTATTTCTCCATGTTTAGTGTAACTAACCAATTATTACTTTTAAATGAAACAATTCGCTGGGGAAAAAGGTATTGATGAATAACTTACAAGTGGAAACACCGACCACTTTTTCTATATAGCAAAAGTATGAGAATTAGTGTTGCACAGTCATGAGAAAGGTTTACATTGCTTGGAACATTTCATATATCATCACAAATAAAGTTATGGTTAAAATAAGACCTGAAGCTTTCCTGGCGACGAATACGCTCACTTTCTTCTCGGGCAGCCAGCCAGATGAAAAGATGATTAGATATCAACGTTTTGGGAGTGTGCATCTCTCCCATCATCAGGATATTTATAAAACGTTATAACCACAAATGAAATACTGGATATAACACAACTATAAACCATTTCACTTGTGGTTATAACATTTGTATTTCATTTGTGGATATAACATTTTATAAATATCCTGATGATGGGAGAGATGTACACTCCCGAAACATTGATATATAATCATCTCTTCACCTGGCTGGCTACCCGAGAAGAAAGTGAGTGAAAGCTATGGTTCTTAATTTGTATTGAATGGATCTGTTTCTAAAAACCTGAATATATCTTTTTATGACAAGAGGAAACTTTAGAAATAAACTCAAGTACAAGCTCCAAAGGAAATTCAATCATAGATGTCCTGATTTCCATTAGACTCTCTCTAAATATTGTAAAACCTCGATTTATCGATCCCCAACATTTTGTATATGTAAATCAGAAGGAACATAACGAAACATTTACGTTCAATATCAAAAATAGCAATATAAACATTTGTGGAAGTACAAGGAGATTTATTGTGCTGTAACATAAATTATCCCTTCATTTTAAAACGGCAATTCGGAAAAGTATTAAATTTACCCTTGATTTCTAAGTTCTCGGTGTAGATAGATTAAAGGAGATAATAGTGGACGTGTAACCTTGGAGTAATGGCACATCTAAACAGTGCATGACTTTGTGCAACACTTTCTTTTTTATCTCCTAGAATGATAAGATATTACAATCAAGAAACAGACTAAACTTATCAAAGCATTAAGAATTGCTATCGATGAACATTTAAGTGAATTACGATTAGAAGAGATTCATTTTACTGTATAAAATGGAGCTGGAAAATAATGCATACAAAGTTGAAACTATTGTGTTTGTTTCTTAGATATGTCTTTTAAAATTATTAAAAATTATATCGTTCCCTTCATGAGGAATAGTTCTACTCACTTCACTTTCACAAAATTACTTGGGACTCTTTATGTGTCTTAACTATTATAAAATTGTCTGTTTAAGTTTAAAACTCTATGGAGAACCACAGTGACACGTTATTTTGCAGTATTTTGCCTATTATTTATTCCGGAATGGATTCTATAGCTATATATTTTACAATTTTTCCACTCTAGCTTCTTGTGTAAAATATTTGATACATTCAAATGACAATCTCAGCCCTCTACCTTTATGTTTTATTAAGCCTCCACGAAACTTCTGCACAAAAAGCGTAGTATTTTCCTAGCTGTTTCGTGTTGAGATTAAACGTTTTTGGCAGTAATAGTCTTCTTCACTTAAGAGATTAGACATTTCTGCCTGTTCTGTCTTCGCATTCTATCAGCTATTCCCATTTTTTTCTAGGGCGTTCTACATGTTTTCTTCCACAAGGATTGTATCTTCTTATTAAAACCTGTACTCTTTCTTCATCCATTCTATTCATATGCTCTTTCCAGTTCTGTACATTTTCTTCTATTTAGTACTATAATTTATATATGCATAATTCCTCTCGTCTAGTACATTCTTTAACCCTTCTTAAGAACCTCATTTCTGCTGCCTGTATCTTACTTGTATCTCTTTCTTTTAATATCCAGGACTCACTTCCAGTTCTTTAGTTCCACGTATCTGCTGAAATTTGTTTATTTTGTTTTCTATGTCTTTGTCTAAGTCGAAGCTTACATCACAGTCCAAATACTGTGAAATTCGAGAGCTGTTCCGGGCATTTATTCTCAATGCTTACTTTTGATCTTACACGATATTTTCCGAAATTCGAGAGCTGTTCCGGGCATTTATTCTCAATGCTTACTTTTGATCTTACACGATATTTTCCTCGATGTGCCATTATCTTCGTTTTCTTTGTGGATATATTTGGATTGCATTCTTTTCACAGTAAATACATTTTATACAGGAACGTTGAAGCCTTCCTTCGTAATAGTACAGTTAAAGGCAGCAATAATTTCAGTATAAATTTCACTGTAACTAAAGGCCGATTACAAGAAAGTAAACTGATCAGATGTTTGAAAGCTGGTCTCTACACAAATGTTCTTAATATTCTGTACTTCTTACATGACAACCCAAGAAGGACTTAAAAAATCTAAACCAATAACAATGAAAACCTCACAAACGGTTCATGCCCCAGAAAACATCTTTTAATTAAATTGTGTGTGTGTGTGTGTGTGTGTGTGTGTGTGTGTGTGTGTGTGTGTGTGTGTGTGTGTGTGTGTGTGTGTGTGTGTTTAAGTAATTACTCGAAGGAGGAACTGTCTATCACTTATGGCTTGAAGTTACAATAAATTACACAAAATTCCCTGAGCAAAGAAGGCCTAATAGGCCATTCACAGAAAAGTGAGGTATAAACCTTATTGATCTAATAAATGTTTATATTTGAGGTCTTTAATTAAATTCGTACCAGCAACCTCTGATAAACTAAAGAATAACAAAATAAACTACGATGTTTATCGGAATTCTGTTTTTTTCTGTCCTTCCTCTCTCTCGCAATCAGCCTTATATACACATACTGTAACTGCCTTCATTTTTTTGGGGAGGGGGCGGCGAAGTTTGGCGGACCTCAGTACTTCTACTTCCAACGCATCGAATATTTTTAGCGGAACGCATCTACTTAGCAGAGAAAGTAAAATGTAACCTGACAATCAGTTAAAATTTTTTCTAAAGCATTAATATTCTATTAAATCATATGTATAATTCTTTGTAAAGTGTAAATGTTTTTGTAGAGACATTACAAAAACGATATATAGTGAAAGATAAATAACACGTGTATTTTGACACCAATAAGTTCACATTTGTAAACTCTAAAACCCTTTAAAAGAACCCGAAAGAATTAAAGTCGAAGCATTAAGAGATAGTCCATTTCAAAATCCCACTGCCAGCGCAATTAAGGTCATTAGAGAATAAGGCCTATCACGAGGTCATTGGTTCAAATCCGGTCCAGATATACGGTTTTTATAATTAAGAGCCGCATGTCAGAAAACTTACTGGTATATACAGAACTACTACAGGACGAAATTCCGGCAAACCGGCGGCGAAATTCCTGGCTATTGTTAACGTGCTTAAGAAACAAAATATTGTTCACAGCAGTAAAGCGAAACAAAGTCCAAACACCTGATTCACTCGACGATATTATTATCTGACTGACTAAATTTACAGACGAATCGACTGCTAGTGAATGAAAGCGGGGCAGCAACAAGCTCTGTGTGTCGTGGGAACTACGTTATTGATTGGTTGTGTGTGTGTGTGTGTGTGTGTGTGTGTGTGTGTGTGTGTGTGTGTGTGTGTGTGTGTGTGTGTGTGTGTGTGTAATTACGTTCCTCCAACCTTAAGTCAGATAGGACGATGAATGAAATGGATGAAATGATCAAACGAGATCAGCATCCAACATTCAGCTTTCAAATTAAGGGAAAACCCAGAAAAAACACCGTTATCCAGATAACTCACCCATTCGAACTCGGGGCCTCGTGAACGTGAAGCAGATACGTTACCAACTACGTTACAGAGGCGGTGCCATAGTTGGGTTGTAAATTAAAGTTTGTTGTTGTTACTATTATTATTATTATTATTATTATTATTATTATTATTATTATTATTATTATTATTATTATTATTATTATTATTATTATTATTATTATTATTATTATTATTATTATTATTATTATTATTATTATTATTATTATTATTATTATTATTATTATTATTATTATTATTATTATTATTATTATTATTATTATTATTATTATTATTATTATTATTATTATTATTATTATTATTATTATTATTATTATTATTATTATTATTATTATTTTAATTTTAATTTTGTTCTTTATTGTTATTAATTTTGCATGCTCATATTAAAATAGATGTTAACATCCTTTTACTTCAATAGCTCATAGTTTCTCCTTCACATTTAAAAGCATGACTTTCTGTTATCGTATGTGGTATGTACGATTATATACTAAATATATCCCATACACTGCATCTTGACACACTATTTTGCTCGTCAAAATGAACTTTGACGTGTAAAATATGCACAGAAAGATTTTAACTGCAAATAACCTTAAGCATATTACCAATGTATGTGCTCACTTTCATTTTCAAACAACGGTTTCGCGTGCTAAAGCATTTAGAACTCTCTCTCTCTCTAGAATTTTCGGCACCCATTCCCCCCTTTTTTTCTTCTTTGCCCGCTTCTTAAGATTTCCTGAAGGATGAAACAATGAAGTAAAAGAGAATGGAGTCTACTGACGCCTGAAATTGACATGGTCCTAAAGCCAAAGGGAGAAGTCAAAAGAAAAAGAAGACAAACTCATACAGCCAACTTTATTGATCGAGAGTAAAGCCAGGGCCTCCGGGTTCGAGAGGCGGACAAGAAAGCTTTGAAGCAATGTGCTATTACGAATATATCATGTAAAGTAAACCGCATTTCTTGCCAATATGTTCTTACTCGAACTAAATATAGAGAGACAACACCTCGTATATAAAACTCAAACTACTTTCTCTTCCCACAATACTTTTATATAGCTTTCGATCAAAAATACTTATTAAAAAGTGTGGTAAATATGTAGACGCATATTTTGAATTAGCAGACTGACAACGCTCAACCTTTCACAGGCAAAACTTCTTAAAGGCCTGCAATTACGGCCTCAATCATTACTCGAAAGAAAACAAAACTTTACCCTCACTACCGTAGTGATACGTAACATAGCCGTATGCAAACTGCACAAATAATATGATCGCTTTACTGTGGTAATAATATTCGTCATAAAAATCTGCAAACATTCTGCTAACATTACTGCTTAAGTATGGATTTTAAGATATCTATACTACATCATAATTAGATTAAAACAGACGACTTGTTCATCTTAATACCTAAAACTCAATGAATTCGCATGAGCTTCTCTACCCATTATTCTATTAGTATTAAAGTTATTTTTCTATCTACTTCATATAAACCGAGATTAACATTTGTAGAACTGGTTTCATTGGTATTTATTTGTAAAGGCTGAAACTGAAGCCAAATCTTTTAAGAACTGTTAGGAGAGGGAGGAAAAAAAAAAAACAAATGAGCTTCCGGTATGAGACAAGTATAAATTTGGGAAAACTTATGTCCAATAATAAGGCATATCCGGAAATGGTCACTTCAAAACATAAAACATGTATTCCATATACATTTTGCTATCTCAACAGATCTATATATTTTTTGTATAAACACCAAGATTTTATCCATCTCTTACGGTTTATCAATTACAAAGAGTCTTTCAACAAGAGTGCCCTATCTTTGAACTTAAATAAAACAAGTTCTATAAATGTAGCGTTTTTTTTTTTTTTTTAATTTGGAACATAATGTCATTACGTGTGTAAAAGTGATCATCGCGACTTCCTTGGGTTGTGCGTATACGGTTGACCCAAATTTCAAAGACAGAAGAACGTAAATTAGGTCCAACTTCACGAATAATACGCGTGATGTTACTCATAAGATAATTTACTGTTTCTGGATCGTCAGTATAAACTCAAGATTTAACATAACCCCACAAAAAATAATCCAACGGCGTTAAATCACATGATCTCGGGGGCCAGTAAACATCATCACCATGGGAAATGATGGAACCTCTGATCTGCTCCTTAATGATGGAACCTCTGATCTGCTCCTTCAAAAAAAAAATCATTGTTTCAGCAACAGTATGACATGCGGGACCATCTTGCTGGAACCAGATGTTTCTGAGATCCATACTATCCAACTGAGGCAAAAAATAGTCCCTTATAGGAGCCCGGGATCTTTCTCTACCGACAAAGCTTCTAAATTTTGATAATACATTATTACAATTTCTACGCGTTACTGAACGGTGTAACGTTCCATGGCTATTTGTCAATAACTATAAACATATGAAAAAAATGACTACTGTAACTCAGTAACAACGGCAGCTAGCACATGTTAAAGGCAGAAGGAAGATTGATTTCAGAGATTATTCCAAGAAAATGCAAGGTACACAATGAATATTTTTAGAGAAAAAATGTTCCGTGTAAAGGGCACCTTGGGTTGACATATCCTTAAATAGCAATTTTGGTATTTAATCGACTTTGAGATTTGCAGGGCGCGCGCACGCACACACAGCCTCCTGAAAAACGCATTTCCGATGGAATTTCGACATCGATTTTTTGTGTGGGATACAATGCTTTCCCTACTACCTACTAAATTTCGTGGAGAAATTTGCATCACCCTTGAATCAAGCCGCTTGGCCCCACTGTCGTGTAAGGCTTAAATAATACCCAAATTCTTAACTTAAAACCACAACAAAGAACTTACTTGTCTGGATGTAAACATAATAGCGCTAGAAAGCTGAGAATATTTAGAGAAGATTAACAAAAATATAAAACCAAGACGCAGGTTTCCTCATAACACAAGTTCAAGGGGGAGCTGAAGTTGTATTCGAAGCTGAGCATTACGAAAATCTGGTTTCATCTTTCCATATAAGCTATGAGCCCAGTCTGTGTAGAATCAACTCCTGCTTGCAGGTTAAGCCTTATGAAGCTTTACACGATCAAATTTCGACAGAATATTAAATTCGTCTTAGCTTCGAACTGATGTAAACTGATCCATATGAACTGAAACAGGTTTCTCCCATAACACTTCAAGATATTGAATTTACTCGTCTGCGTAGTTGGAAAACAAAAATTGTACTCTCTTAGCTCCTAAATCACAAATTGTCAGAAAGGGTTCTCACATGTACGTGCCTAAAAAATAATTCTAAAATATAGTGCTACAGAGCTTCGTGTGTGAGTTTCATTTTGTGATTAGTGATGTCGCAGGTCCAGTGTAGCAATTGTACTAGCAAGGAAAAAAAATAAATTCATACAAGTATAATAATAATAATAATAATAATAATAATAATAATAATAATAATAATAATAATAATAATAATAATAATAATAATAATAATAATAATAATAATAATAATAATAAACTAAATCAGGTGTATATGCAAACAAGGGAATTCGCGAGATCAACAAACGTGCAGCGAGAATTCAGATGTTCTGATGTTTCGCTGATTTTCTAACAATGTTTGTTTACTTGCACCAGCGAATAACAAGATTGTATGCCACAAATATTTCACACTCCTGTTACCTTTCTACAGATTCTAGAATTTCGATTGGCTGTTGGCATTCAATTTCATCCACTTCACACCTTCGCTAGTTTATTATTTAATTATTCAGTTATTCAGATCAAAGAAAAGGATCTGGCTGCAGCACAAGGAACAGGTTATTTCGACAATGTATAACGACTTAAATTGCAAACGCATAATCCGATCGAAATGAGAAGTTAACCATACAAATATATATATATATATATATACAGAGAGTAGTAGTAGTAGTAGTAGTAGTAGTAGTAGTAGTAGTAGTAGTAGTAGTAGTAGTAGTAGTAGTAGTAGTAGTAGTAGTAGTAGTAGTAGTAGTAGTAGTAGTAGTAGTAGTAGTAGTAGTAGTAGTAGTAGTAGTAGTAGTAGTAGTAGTAGTAGTAGTAGTAGTAGTAGTAGTAGTAGTAGTAGTAGTAGTAGTAGTAGTAGTAGTAGTAGTAGTAGTAGTAGTAGTAGTAGTAGTAGTAGTAGTAGTAGTAGTAGTAGTAGTAGTAGTAGTAGTAGTAGTAGTAGTAGTAGTAGTAGTAGTAGTAGTAGTAGTAGTAGTAGTAGTAGTAGTAGTAGTAGTAGTAGTAGTAGTAGTAGTAGTAGTAGTAGTAGTAGTAGTAGTAGTAGTAGTAGTAGTAGTAGTAGTAGTAGTAGTAGTAGTAGTAGTAGTAGTAGTAGTAGTAGTAGTAGTAGTAGTAGTAGTAGTAGTAGTAGTAGTAGTAGTAGTAGTAGTAGTAGTAGTAGTAGTAGTAGTAGTAGTAGTAGTAGTAGTAGTAGTAGTAGTAGTAGTAGTAGTAGTAGTAGTAGTAGTAGTAGTAGTAGTAGTAGTAGTAGTAGTAGTAGTAGTAGTAGTAGTAGTAGTAGTAGTAGTAGTAGTAGTAGTAGTAGTAGTAGTAGTAGTAGTAGTAGTAGTAGTAGTAGTAGTAGTAGTAGTAGTAGTAGTAGTAGTAGTAGTAGTAGTAGTAGTAGTAGTAGTAGTAGTAGTAGTAGTAGTAGTAGTAGTAGTAGTAGTAGTAGTAGTAGTAGTAGTAGTAGTAGTAGTAGTAGTAGTAGTAGTAGTAGTAGTAGTAGTAGTAGTAGTAGTAGTAGTAGTAGTAGTAGTAGTAGTAGTAGTAGTAGTAGTAGTAGTAGTAGTAGTAGTAGTAGTAGTAGTAGTAGTAGTAGTAGTAGTAGTAGTAGTAGTAGTAGTAGTAGTAGTAGTAGTAGTAGTAGTAGTAGTAGTAGTAGTAGTAGTAGTAGTAGTAGTAGTAGTAGTAGTAGTAGTAGTAGTAGTAGTAGTAGTAGTAGTAGTAGTAGTAGTAGTAGTAGTAGTAGTAGTAGTAGTAGTAGTAGTAGTAGTAGTAGTAGTAGTAGTAGTAGTAGTAGTAGTAGTAGTAGTAGTAGTAGTAGTAGTAGTAGTAGTAGTAGTAGTAGTAGTAGTAGTAGTAGTAGTAGTAGTAGTAGTAGTAGTAGTAGTAGTAGTAGTAGTAGTAGTAGTAGTAGTAGTAGTAGTAGTAGTAGTAGTAGTAGTAGTAGTAGTAGTAGTAGTAGTAGTAGTAGTAGTAGTAGTAGTAGTAGTAGTAGTAGTAGTAGTAGTAGTAGTAGTAGTAGTAGTAGTAGTAGTAGTAGTAGTAGTAGTAGTAGTAGTAGTAGTAGTAGTAGTAGTAGTAGTAGTAGTAGTAGTAGTAGTAGTAGTAGTAGTAGTAGTAGTAGTAGTAGTAGTAGTAGTAGTAGTAGTAGTAGTAGTAGTAGTAGTAGTAGTAGTAGAAGAGAATCAAACCAAATCTGGCAACAACGGAATGGTATAAAAATTTGTACCTACGTTGTTTCATGGTTACCCATTCTGGCTTATATCCACTTTACATGAGTTGGCAACATTGAACATTCGAGATACAAAGAAAATTGCTATGAACACTCGCACAACTTTCTTCACCCATGACTAATTCACGTATAACTACTATACTTGTATTTATGTTGCGTTTTTCATATATGATTGTATCTGTTACCAATTATGCAAGTGACACAGAATGAAGGAAACTTCAGGAGCTATGCTATACCCAGAAAACAAGATGGAGATACATTTCATTTGTCAAGAAAATGTGTCAAAATCTGTATTTTAAACAACATGGTTGAAGCAATTTTTGAAGAAATGAAAACTTATGAAAATGTTTAATGTAAAACCTAGTTTCAGAGGAAGGATTTTCTTGAAAATGTTCACGCTGCATCCTTGGCAAACTAAGTAGCAAGTTTGGTAATGGACCAACTATTTGGAGTCATGCTGTTCCACATACGGAACTTTTTTTTTTCGAAAATGCTTCTTTTTTTTTTAGTAATAATATTATTTCATGAGAGGCTGAAAACGTGAATTTCCGGTGAAATCCCAATATCAAATATTTGATGGATAGCAATGGGTACTCCTACGTACGTGCCAGAGAAATAAAAAACATGAAACTTACTTTTATTAATTGAATAACAGCGCGGAAGTAAATCAAGCAGGTAGTGAAACATTGCCTATAGTAATCATATAACAGTATGCTGTAATGCATTCAAACGGCTTTCTTTGCCAATGAGAAATTCATAAATCCATTATTTTATCACAGTGTTCACACAAAAACTGATATTTCACAATGCGTTACACACCATATATTTTTCGGCTGTTCGATGTTGCCCGAATGATTTTTTAAACAATGAATGGCGACTTAGCTGCTTAAAACTCCTCCCATATTCTTTATGAAATTATTGTTCAACGATGCAGAAGATATGTATGATGAAATATCCCTATATGCTTTATGATTGGAATCTCGCACAACCACTAAAAATCGTAACAATGGTTAAAAATTCCATGGACATTCATGGAAACAGATATGAAACATCGGCGGATGGTCAATTTTTTATTGCCCCTAACCTCCCCCGCAGTGATGCCAAGTTCTGAAAATCACGCACAGCCTGCAAGTGTTTTTTGGTGATGGAGCAAATTAACGGAATAGTTGAGTAATTATTTTAAAATAATCACAGGTAAAATTAAACACTTGTAGCTTCTACTTGGTGTGCAGTTATTTAATAACAAAGCCTACAGAGTTTTCACGTAATACAGGAATTTCCAACATCGATATTTAATGAGACGATGGATATTAACCTTCTTGACTTGCAGGCCACAAAGTTTACCTTTTGGAAGGTTTCTCGATAATCTTTTGAGTTTGCAAACAAACATGCTATTCGTCTCAGTAGCATAGATGATTTCATGTTCAAGAGGTCCCGAGTTATCCGGTGAGAGTTATCTGGATGAGTCTTTCCCGTGGTTTTCCCTTATCTGGTAACTGTAAGCTCTATGGATCCTAGGCTCATTTGAGTTTCATTTCTCCCATAGTTCTATATGACAACTGAACAACAAGCACTTCAAACACCTAATATTTGTTTATGCTACAGAGACTCGCTTCAAGAAATAATTTCTTTTGCCTTAAAGACTTAACAGCAAGTTTCTCATGACCAACAAAATTCTAAAGTGTACCAAAATCACACCAAAATAATATAATACAGAAAGTAAAGCTGAGCATCTGCTGCGATGCCATACGCTACACCTTTACCCTCATCATAACTTTCACTGGAAACCTAAAATCGTTTCCAAGCCGAGACCTGCAAAGGAAATAAATGCTGCTCAAGAAGACTGCAGGAAAGGGGTAAAGAGAACGAGTTGGTAGTGTTCTTTCTGGGGTCCCTGCAAACCGGTTAACTGCACCTATACTTCCCGAGTGGGTCGATAACAGCTGGTTCACCAAAGTGGATGGATCTTCATTTCAAATTCTCTCTCCATTCATGTGACAGCAGAGCATTCTAGTTATGCAGTTGCACAGAGCACATCTTCATATGACAGCTTCTAGGCTAAGCCTCTTTTTGCTTTTTCTCCTACTACATGTGAGCAGGGAAAATATTGCATTTCAAACAAAAATTCGATACCGAATTTCACTGGAGATACACATTTTGAGGTTCCTTAGATACAAAAATACTTAGAAAAATATCCGTCAGCGTGAAACGAAAAGCTCCGAACTTGACATTTAAGTTCGCTAACTTCCAATGATGTGAAACGAAGATATTGAAGAAAACCCTCCCACCACTGACTATCCTTTTTTATGGAAAATGTTGATTTTCTCAAAAACGGCTCATGATTTAGATTAAGGAACCCATCTGCAACAAACATTGGTCAAAAGCTGCACAAAAAAAGCAATACTTTTTTTTTACCTAATTAGAGTAATCGTTGTCCTTCAATTTCCTATTTTAATGCCATGCTTCCCTTTAAACTGTGTCACGTGGCTATTTAAATAATTGACTGTAAGTGGTCGTAGTACTTTAAATCCCCTATTTTGGTGATTTTTTCCTGTTTTTAATTTTTAGCGCTTTTGAAAATACAAATTGCTCCACATGATGCAGTTTTCAAAATAGAAGCTTGGAAATTTTTTACGCTTAAATAAAAAGAGTACCAATGGAAATTAATGAGATGATTTTTCTATAATGTCACCATCGTTTGTGCAATAATAAAGATCATATTTCACAAGCAAATATTAAAAATAAATAAAATGAGAATTGAATAATTTTTATCCTAAACCAAGGGTACGATTAAAATGTAATTTCATAAATTTATTAATCACGTATTTATGAGTAAAACTGCAAAGTATTATTTTTCTCAAACTAAAATTGCATCGTGTGGAACAATTTAATTAAATGACAATAAAATACTATACTGCTTGCCAAACTAGGATGTGATTGATAGTAACCACATGGAAGAACGCTCTAAATAAATGGGAGGGGATGAGTACGTCATAACGGTTGTCATGGCAACGGTTACAGGGACCAATTAGAGTCGAAACGTTTCCATGACAATGTTAGACGCTAAACCTTGGTTGCCGATATTCTAACACGTGCTTAGCATGACTTGCGGGCACGCGAGTTACGCAAACGCTGCAGTAAATACAATACCTAGGTTTTTATTTCTCTTCTTAAAACGCTGCATAAACAGAATGCCCTCACAGAGATCTTGTACTGGTAAGTTACTTTGCATTTTATTTGTGGCAATTTGCCTTGGTTTACGTGTGTGTGAGTTCGTGTATCTGTGCGCGTGTTGTGATCATTTGCAATTGTGTTTAATGAATATTTATTATGTCTAAATATAGTGACAAGCGAAAACCTGAACGTGCTCGGGAACCAAATAAAACTGTATTTGGTAAAGGTATTCCAATTAAAGGACATACACGGGAAATAATATGCTCTGTGAGGGAATACTTCCAAGAGGAGAAATTGAAAGGGAAGTCTAGTATTCCATTCTCTAAGGTGCTTGATAGGACTTCCCGTGCTGTAGGCATCAGTAAGGGCATTAAGGTTAAAATTGGGAAAGAAAAGTATTTTAAAGAAGAAAGACAATGGGGTAAAAATTAGAAACTCCCGGAAAAAATTATGTAAGCGGCATTTTCCCACTTTAATCAGCCTCAAAATGTCACAGATGTGCCTCTTTTGTTACGATGATCTTTACATTGATGTGTTCTTGCATGTTCTAGCATTTGCATGTAGGTCCACGACTGTACTATTGTCTTTGTGTACAGTATTATAAATAATTAATAATAATAATAATGAAAGGGTAGAGCCAGAATGAAAAATTCAATGCCATAGCCGGGATTTGAACCACGGATCTTCTGGTTTCCGGCCAGAAGATCCGTGGTTCAAATCCCGGCTATGGCATTGAATTTTTCATTCTGGCTCTACCCTTTCATAGTGCGTCCTACACACGGCTAGTGTGAAAGAACAATTAATTTCCAATAATAATAATAATAATAATAATAATAATAATAATAATAATAATAATAATAATAATAATAATAATAATAATAATAATAATAATAATAATAATAATAACAATAACAATAACAATAATAATAATAATAATAATAATAATAATAATAATAATAATAATAATAATAATAATAATAATAATAATAATAATAATAATAATAATAATAATAATAATAATAATAATAATAATAATAATAATAATAATAATAATAATAATAATAATAATAATAATAATAATAATAATAATAATAATAATAATAATAATAATAATAATAATAATAATAATAATAAAATACCAATTGCAGTCGCAACTGTATCACCTTCGCACGCGTAATCCTATTGCGCTCTCCACGTGGCAGCAATAAGCGGCAACGTCGCCTCTCTCTCCGTACGAAATGTCAATCACTTTCTAGATTAGCGACCAGGATATAAATATACTAAAATCACAAGAAAAATTTTGTACAAAGATTTGACAGTTAGTGTGTGAATTATTGTTAATACTGCAATAATTGGGTTAACGTTTCAAATCAATCCGAGCAGAATTGTAGATTTAAGGATTTTTTACACATGGGTATCCTTAAAGTACCACATGTTTAATATATTTTGATGACAAATAAAACGTATATCTTAATTTTATGGGAATAATATTTGAAATCCTCTTCCTTCTAATTATGGTTTGCATAAATGGTAAACCGTATGAGATAGCAAAATCTTACTATACAAAAAATGTAGATATCCATAAAGCACACAACTTATATCAAATTTTCATTCAGGTAATCGTTTTCAAGTACTCTTTGTTACCGATTTGAATTTTAAAACACTTACCTATACATTTTTTAAACAGGAGGGCATAGACAATGGAATGTCAAAGCTATCACAACTCACACTAAAACATCGCACCTTCGCTTAAGCCTTCTGCAATCGTTTACTCTCATTGTGTCTATAAGGTTATACATAATAAAATCATTTCTACAAACGCTTATCTCGACTGACGTGAAGTAGATAGTATAACCCTTTTAAGAATAGTTTGCACAAGAATGAGTAGAGAAATTCATGCGAGCCCATGCTTTGTCACTACGGCAGTAGGAAGGCTGTAATTTCTAACAATTTAAATACCAAAGCACGCTGCAATGGGGACAAGGGGACAAATTTTATCTTTGCAAATAAAGAGAAAGTTATTTCTAAGCAGCCTGCCATCCTTGTTGACTTTATTAACATGTCCAGTGCCCAAACGCGATCCTATTGAGGTCTAGGTACTTGACCGGGTCTATGTTAAAGTTTAAATATTCTCTCTTCCAAATTGACCAAAGTGTAGCCATAGGTGACCAGTCATTTGAACATCACAAGGAATATAAAACTCCTGAAGAAGGTGTTAAAGTCATGAGCTTTTCTATTCACTCTTCTACAAAATTCTTACAAAAGCTCATTCTTCAGTTTTTATTAGTCAAAACAAAATTTCATCACATAAAACCTTTAAAATGTTCAGAGAAAGAAAGTATAACAAAACAAATAATCCAATCTTTTATCAAACTTATACCTTATTAGGTATGAAATCTTCAAATTTGCAACAAATAACCAGAGAAGTCCTTTCACACAACTTTCATATGAATGGAAGAAGGGCCCTATGGGTACAGGCTATTTAAATGCCGTCTTGCTACTTGAAAGGAAAAAGTATTTGAATATTAAAGACGCAAATAATTTTATTAGACACAAATTTTAGTTTAGCAAAATCTGCGTATTTTGTACACTAAGATTTTCTCTATTTTCTATGGTTTATCAATTATGTGAGTCATTCAGAATGAAACACGCCTCACAAAAAAATTCAAGAAATCTAACAAATAGTATTTTAATCAAAATTGATACAGCCATTTTGTTTTTCACAATGAAATCTAGTGAAAATTTGTAAATTAAAGGTAGGTTGGGGTATGGGATTCTCTTATAATTTTGCTGTTGCATCCTTGAAAGACACTAAACTTATATGAAAATAATCATTTCTTTCACATTAACCGTGCGTAAGCTAAGGTTTAAATGAGCAGAGCCAGACTGAAAACTTCAATTCCATAGCCGGGATTTGAACCACGGATCTGCTGCTCTCCGTGCGGTTGCTCTAAACCACTGAGCTACTATGGCCAACATTCCGACATGGCATTAAATTCTCCAACTGACTCGTATGTTTCCTGGTAAAGCACTAGAGATTCCCTTAGCCTACACAAGGCTAGTGTGAAATAAAATGATTATTTCCAACAAATTACCTAAAATAAAAGACATAGTGGTTTAACAATGAAGCCTGGGACTTAAGTACTTACAGCATAGTAAGTCGTCACAAAAGGCGCGTCTCATAGCATATGAGAACCCCTGTGGTCTCCCGGGAGGCATACCAGCTAGTTGGAGAATTTAATGTCATGTCGACATGTTGGCCATAGTAGCTCAGTGGTTTAGACCAACCGCACGGAGAGCGGGAGATTCGTGGTTCAAATTCCGGCTATGGCATTGAATTTTTCAGTCTGGCTCTACTCATTCAAGCTAAATTTATATACATAGCAAATTTGGTATTAAACGGAGTTATGCCTTTTTTCCCCTAAATCTGTAGTTCTGATGAAATTTGACTATCAAATTTTTGGGTGGAATACAATACTTCCTCTACTTACTATACGTAGTAGAGAACGTAATAAAATGTTCCCCGGAAGAAATCTGAAGAGAGAACCCCTGATGTCGTGCTGGCATTTTAATTATATTCCCCTTCAACCAGCACTGCGGTTCGCGAATGAAATTCCATCGTGGACGCAAGTTGTAATTTAACGCCATACGACGTGAAACCAAACTTGCGTAGTCCTACCCCAGACCTAAACTCAGATGCGCATACATTCTCAATATTTTGCAAGATTGCGGATTCAAACCACATACTCCAAGGTGGGTTCGTCTACATACCTACTGTTTATAGTACCTTACAACAGGTAAATTAAGGTAAAGGAAATTTTCATTTTTAGTACAAAGGAACATCCGAAATTACACTTCAGTAAGTATTGTTGGAGATGTATTTGAAGATCTTTTATTATCTTTATAATTGATTAAACATAACATTAATTTTTCCCATTTTCATGTGCAGTGCTCACAATTTATGCTATATGCTTTAAAAAAACGTTGGTTTGTTGGTTGGTTGGTACCAACACTCCCCATATGGCAACCTTGGATTTCGGGGTAACCTCGCCCCACCACGTGATGTCTGGACCATTTCTCAGGTGGAGGTACCCAGGGGGCGGTGTCCATTACCTCCAATGATAGGGTAATAGTGAAGATGAGGTGAGGAGAGAGGACCTACAGCTTATACCGTGGACTCCGAACCACGATGGGCATAGAGGACACTTCACAAGTGCTAGACAGATGTGATGGCGTGGTTAGGGCGGACTTACAATCACCAACCCCAGAGCCGGGAATCGAACTCGGGACCCTTAGCACGGGAGCCGCGAACGAAACCAAAGCGCTACCCCGGCGACCGCTTTTAAAAACGTAAATGTGCGTATATGATACTTGATAATGTCATCGATATAAGATTTAAATTCAGAAAAAAAAATTGGGAACTTATTTAAATGGGGTGCTAATGAGGAAGTTCACTGACATTTCTTCCTCCTCCAAAATGACTAAGTATGTTTGTTAATATTTCACACAAAATGTGAAAAGCTTGGTGGAAAAAATATCTATAAACATCAAAATACATAAACTGCGCATATTAAGAGTAATAAAATTGTACTCCGCTAATTTGGTGGAGAAAATTTTAATGGAGCAAATGCTTCTCGGAATGACTGTGTAAACTGGTGGAATATAATACTCTGATGATGCAGTGCTTATGGTCAAGGATATCTGAAAGTCGCTACCGGATAGTCGGAAGCACAAATAGATAAGCTACGCATTCGCTAAATAAACATGACAAGCGCTATCGCCAGATAACGAAAACCTTCTGAATAATTCACTATCTCGAACGTTTTAGGACTGCGTGGCTGTGTGGAGACTTCGAAAGCCTATATAAGTGGGCAAGTCTCGAAAGTCTGAGGAAAAACGTCTCGCGGAGCTAGAGGAAAACGCAGTTAGCGCGTGCATTTCTTGATTTCTTACTGCACGGAATTGGAGATTCCTGTGTTCGATTGCCCATTGAGTGAAACGTTCGGAAGAAGCAGCTAGGTATGTCACTGATGAAAAAGAAGCAACACACTAGTTAAATGAAGTCTCGATGATTTAAACAAAAACAACAACTCAGTCATTAAGAGACAATGAAAATTATGGAAGTGACAGTTTTGAAAACTAGACGAAGTTCACAATGCTCCGAGTACACCAGCACAGAACGTCGAAAAATGTAGCATTATGATTGCTGAAGGCTGTTTGCTATATGATCTGTTCACACTTCTATTTTATGAACAGAAACAAAATATCGATTTAATTATAGAAGCTCTGTTTTTTCCTCATTGCCAGAACTTACAGATTATACTATCGCTTTCGTTTCAATACTTTCTATAATGGATTGCTTTCTTATATTCTTGAACTGGAAAATAGTTTACATGATAACGTCAATCCGTTTTCCAGTAAAATGTAATAACATTTTGAACTAAATACTGCTGATGCACATAACATAACGCAGTGCAATTGGGACCATGTGCAACTTCTGATAGTGCTAATACTTCTCCGTATAGTAGTAACAAATTCACAGTTCAACAAATTTAAGGGATTTTAAAGACCATGGTGTAGTTTTCGTAAATAAATACTTATATATTGAAAAGAAAAAAAAATAGTCTTCAGGTAGAACATTTTTTCAAATAATGTAAAACAGCATGTGTTTTACTTTTAGAAAGTTCTTCGAAGTTGATTAAGGGGAAGTATTTTCAAAAAGTTGAATAATTAGTTATTTATATTTAAAAATGGTAACTTCAACTACCAGTGTCTCTTTTAGCTTCAAAGCGTGATCATAACTTCTACTTGGTTTGAATATTTCTTACACTTTTGGTCATTAAAATTTTTCCATAGAATTCATTTGTAATCTTGTTAAAAATTTGTGGCAGTGGCAGAGTGTGAACTAACAAAACTGGAATATGCCTTTTGTTACATTTTTAAATTGCTCAAGATGAATTTAATTCAACCGAGAATAAATTGTTACACAAATTGTATCCATAGGTTTAAATTTGTTTTACTGAAACAACTAGAAGGGCGAGCAAATTTATATACGTTCATTTTGTTTATTAGTGTTTAAATAAAGCAGACCTATTTATATCTTCTTAACAATGCCTTATTGATAGCATAATGGAAATAAAATAAATGTGTTTCTTAAAAATGTATGTTCATGAAATTTAAAATACCTACCCTAATGATTGTGGCAGAGCAGCACATGAGAAAAGTTTGAAAAAAAATGTAATTCAAAATTACAAGTTAAAAAAAATCAGCTATGAATGCCCTTAAGTAGAATACAGCAGCAATTATTACCATGATATTTTTTAAACTCTAAATCTGTGAACAGAATCCCAGAACAGAGCTTGAGCTACATGGATATGTAAATTCTAGAAAGGACCCAATTCCTTCCCTGTACGAATAACGCTCTTTCTCTCAGGCCTGTTTTGTATGCTTCATGACAGGAGCGTACCTCATTGCGGGATAAGAGTGGCACTGAAATTTTAATTCAGTGTTTATATTTAAAACAAAAGAACGCGTCTTGTGCTTAAAGATGACATACGCTAGGAGGCAGCACGGACTTTCCGCAGGAAAACTTTTTCAGCAACTGTGGTGCTAAAATCAATTAACGGGGGGTCATTGCCATGCCTGCTCAAGGACAACCCTATATGCTATTTCCCCTTAGTAAATACTGCAGCGTGTTTACAAACGAAAGTCGAAACTATTGGCTTGAAAAGAGGTTAATATTTGTCGCGAGTCAACACTGACACGATATGAGAAATATGGTCCTGAAGTATAGTTCACCTTCAGAACTTGTAAATAAAGTAATCTGATATTTTCCGACGTACTATATGCGCGCGATAAGAAGAGCGATCAGGCTCCAAGACCTCATTCGGCAAGTTCCGTTTAACTCCGTAAACATAGATGACAACTTTGATATTTGAAATGAGCTATACACTGATATCTAGTGGCTAATACGCTAAGCTTTATCGTATCCGCCATATTTCGTTTTGATCAATTTCGAGGTTAATTAGCTAACCAGTTTACAACAATCGTATGTCAGAATTAGAATTAGGATTTTAGTTCGTCCTTGGCAACATATACATGTTATGAGACACGTAAAAATGTGTATATATACAGTATATACATAAAGTCAAATTGATTAAATACAATATACACAGTAAGCAGCTTTCCTATGGTTTCATGGTATTTGCATAGACTAATTTACTACAAGAAATAGCATAATACGAACATTACAGGTTTGTGAATGTACTATGCTCCCAGTGCTCATTTACATGGTTATAGTTCTAAAAATTTATTAACCATATAAAAACAGTGTGCATGCAACATTTCTTAACCTTATTCTTAAAGTTTTTTAATGATGCAGCTTGTTTAAATGAATTTGGAAGTTTATTGTATAACATTATCCCTTTGTAGTTAAAGCTTCCTTCATAAAGGCTCGTTTGGTGCGCTCGAATTGCCAGTTTATCCCTGTTACGAGTGTGGTGATACTTGAAAATGATTTATATTTGTATGAACATTTGTGGATGTTATGGCTCTCGAAAGGGGACACATTATTATTCGTCTATCTCCGTGTAACTGTGATCTGAATGCAATTGAGCTGGCGTGGGCAAAACTAAGGAATCTTTTCAGAGGAAGCAACGTTACTTGTGATATCTTCGCTTATCTTACACGCTATTTTGCTGAACTGTGTTTTTCAAGGTTGACCACACTGCAGAAACAAAAGAGCGTTAGCTCTCGCTTCTTCCCCTCTACCCGCACCACACCGTAAATTCAGCGCTCAACTTATCTTGCGCGTACTGTAGATTTATTGTATAGTGATGAGTTTTATTGGTGCTAAACACTTTGCCTTCACCATCTGATTAATTTATTTTATCCTATACTTCGATATAAAAGAAAAAGGCCTTTGATATGGTGAGCAGGACTAGACTCTGGCAAATATTAGACATGAAAGAATATCCAAAACAATTGATAGATGTACTCAGGAACATGTATTAAGAAACAAACATAAAAGGTTTAGGAAATGGACGATTATCAAAATATATGATAATTAATGATGGTTTAAGACAAGGATGAAGTTTATCTCCACTATTGTTTAATATTTATATGGACGATATTCTCAGAAAATTAAAATATGAAATACCAGTAGGAATAAAAATAAATAAAAATAATGCGTTAAGTATGCTACTCTTTGCGGATATGATTTTAATACAAGACAGAGAGGATAAGCTGCAAATAAGTATGTACAAGCTACAAAAATTGATCCAAGATTATGGTTAAAGTATATCCGTAGAAAAATCAAAGGTTATGGCATTTATAGGAAAACAAATAAGATCTAAGATAGTGTTAAATAATGTTAGAACAGGTGGGAACTTTTAATTACTTGTGCTGTAATGTAACCTATAAAACGACGAATGAAGAAATAAGTGGTTAATCAAGAAAGTTTCAATACATTTGTTGAGTAATAGTTCGTATCTTGAAAAGAAAAAACCCGAAAGTATACAAACCTAAAAAATTATAAGACAATGGCTGTTCCAGTTTTGCTATATGTTTCGGAGACATGGACACTTAAAAAGAAAGATTGGAGCCAAACACAAGCGGCAGGAATGAAGTATCTCCGAGCAGTAAAAAAGGACGCACCAGACAAAGACATTAGAAACGAAGACATAAGGAAATAATTAGATATATTCTCAATGCACGAAAAAAAAATACAAACAAATAGAGAAACCATTTACAAAAAATGAATAACTCTCGCATTCCATTACAGTCTTACAAATACAAAGCTTTGGGTTATAGAACAAAGATGGAAGACGTATGAGGCCGGAACAGGAGAACTCTCCTACACCATGAAAAGTTGTTGAAGATTTTTTATTTTTTTATTTTACGTCCTCCAACGTTAAGTCATATCGGACGATGAATGGAATGGGTGAAATGATGCTCAAATGAGCCCAGGGTCCATAGAGCCTAGAGTTACCCGACATTCGTCTTTCAAGATAAGGGAAAACCCCCGAAAAACCTTATCCACGTAACTCACCCTGACCGAGATTCGAACTCGGGACCTCTTGAACGTGAGACAGACCAGCTACCACCACGCTACCGAGGCGGGCGATGATGATGACTTCAGAATAAACTATCGTTTGCTTCGTCTATTCCAGCAATTAAATTGTTTACTCCATTATAATACTCCGAGGTTTTCCCTTATCCTGAAAGACGAATGTCGGGTAACTCTAAGCTCCATGGACCCCGGGCTCATTTGAGCATCATTTCACCCTTCCATTCATCGTCCGATATAACTTAACTTTGCAGGACGTAAATTACAAAAAAAAAAAAAAAACAAAAAAAAACACTATTTCATTTTTGTAACTGAAGCTATTAACGAACATTTAGCCACAGTCTAAGTGCCGTAGATTTTAGAACGTCCTCAGGTAAAAATATTTTCCCCCTTTACGAAACTATGAGAATTTACACTTGTCTCAAATTTCAGTTTATTAGTATCCAGTATTTCCAACACAATAAGCAATGTTGCCGGTAAATCTACATATATTCTTCGTTACAACGCCCGAAATTCTGATTTCCACGTACTGAATTTTTTTATCAAAGATGAAGTACTAATTAAAACCAGACGCACATCTAATTTTGAACAGAGAATATATAGAGAGTAGTTTTCTGACTCTTTCAATCTGAAATTACTTATTTTATTATTAAACATTTTTGTTGAACACTAATAAAAGACAATAACATAGATCAGATTTGCAAGGATTTAGCTGTTAAATAAGGGTTAAGACATTTGTGGTTGTTGTGATTGGAGAGATCCATGATTTATAGGGATCCCAAACGGACATGACAATTTTTAAATAATATGCGTTAAGATTTCCTGTTCTTATTTCTCAAGCGTCTTTTAATAACTTCGGATGATGTCACCGGTAGGTACGAATTCATGCATTACTTCCAACAGCTGTTTACGTCATTCGATAATTTTATCTGCTAACTCACTGCGCCACAAACTTTAGCTACATTGCATATTTACATTTTAATGTTAATTTCAGAGAGCGTGTCACCTACAATTTCCTTTCAAAACCTATGCAATCACACATATATACACTTGCAACGTACTTTTTTGTTTGTTTTTATTTTATAACATTCGTCCTTTTCCCAGCTTACTTTACATACACAGATAATAGTAAACTACAAAATTGTGACAGTATCTTTCTTCCTATAAATGAAATACTACTGTCCAACACTAGGGTTACCAAATTAAACAATTAAAAAAAAGGTACTAGGAGGGAGCTTACAAAACGCCTTATTCGGATGTGAATTACACTGTAAGCATTTCTAAAGAATAAAAGTATATAAATAAAAGTACCACTGCATCGAGACTTTCTGAGAAGGGTTTCTATACAGAATTAAAAACAATCAACAGACAACGGCATACATTCTAGTTATAATTTGTTTCTCATTTGACAGTGAACATTTAATAAGGAATCAGTAAACATTTCTGTGCATATGTCGTCTGAATGACTGACAAAATAAGTACACTACATATCCAAAACAATTTTTTCTAAAGGTACTCTTGTTTTCTAATCACAAACAAAACTATTTGGATAAATGTACTAAGAGTTCACTGACTGAATACAATTAATTCAATGTATGGCCTCATTCATTTGGTTATGCAGATGGCGAATAAGTTTAGAAACCGGGTACTGATTGGTTCTGTAGATTTTTAACCGGGGATTGAAAAAGGATATTAAAAATCGAGTGGTACAAGCCTGAAGGGATTATTTAATGATCCTAATCAACGCCCAAAGCATACGCATTGGTGTAACAGATTTTACTGAAAAGATGTCAATGTGTCCACAGACATTAAATGCATGCACATAGGTTAGTACTGTAACTTAACTTCCTATGCTCAATTTCAATTTACATGGCTGGTATAAAAGAACTCAAAAATTACCTTTGAAGCAGGCACAACCCATAATGTAGCCCATCATCGGGATTAGATGCCGTAGCGACGGCCCACGGAAAACAAGCACGATGATAAAAAACAAAACACTGCACCATTCGCACAACACACGCCAAGCGAGTCCTCATTGAAGCATCATCCATGTATTGCACACGTAAACCACATGTTACACAGCTAAGTTCACTACTGCACATAAACGTCAAAAAGACAAGTGTAAACCACTTAATATTTCTCAAATACCCCCACTAAATTGCCCGAATGCCATATCACTTCTTTCACGCTGCACAGGTTTCTGTCCTTGAACGTATGTTTAAGCTAGCACGTTTGCTTACCGCGGCATTGGATAATCCTGCATGTTACGACTGTCACTTGTCCCACATCAACACAATAGTTCCGCGTTCCCCCACGAGGGTAGCACGTCTGGCAGGATGGCGGTTCAGGGAGCCGAGCCGACCCGAACCGAGCGAGCCAGGCGAGAATCACTTCTCCTCTTCAGTCACTCTTGGGTATCGAACGCCACCCCTCCTAACCACTGTGATCACCTGCTTAAGAAACGCCTCCCCTTCCGGTAGCGCTTTTCAATTTCCGAAACGCTGGCTATTTCCCATTCAAACGCCCAAATGCGACATAAATCGCTCTTCTCGTGCTCCATGAAAGTGATTCACAACTTCATGACACTAGCTGCAAATAACGAGACGACTGTCAACACGTGAGATGCAAGAAGAAGCGTGAGCAAACACGCGCCTGCTACGGTCTGGGGGAACTTACTCAAGTATAGCGCGGCGGGCGCAGGCACCGTTGTTGTCGATGCACTACATACCCCTCCAGTGCCCCTCTTGCTCCCCTCTCCAGGCGCCGCATCACACTCTCGCCGCCACACAACCATAAAGAACGCCGCCACGTTCATACCGACCAATTTTTTGCCAGTTACCTATACACTCTGCATCTGTAAACAGAGGTCAACATTTTATCACTTTGCCCAGGAGTGCTGGTACGCTGGATGTTCATTTTTATACTTCTCTAAATCCAAAGTAATTAACCGATAGGCCTAAATGCCTACACATTACTTAAGAGCCGGTGTCCGGGTTTCGAGCATCTTCGAAGGGAACCATGCCAGTCCTATAAGCAACGTGATATGCATTTTTTATTCTTTGTCTATAACAACGTTGATGCCGAGATTTCATTTATTTTTTGAGGTCCTGAATCCAAAAGCAAGCGTTTCAAAAAATGTGCGTACGTGTGTGAGAAATAGAGAGAGATAGTGTGTGTATGTATGTAAGAATTAGAGAAATTTGTGTGAAATTTGTTTTCGATGTACTTAATTAAATTTAAAATCATTCGATGTTTACATAAACAACAGATTAACTGTTAAGACATTTTGACCGTAAACTTCAGAAAGTAGTATTCTCAATGGGATGTCCTCTTAAGCAAGAAGATCCCACATCGGTAGCATGGTGGTAGCATGTCTGACTCACGTTCAAGAGGTCCCGAGTTCGAATCTTGGTCAGGGTGAGTTACCTAGATAAGGCTTTTTCCGGGGGTTTCCCTTATCCTGAAAGACGAAAGTCGGGTAACTCTAAGATCTATGGACCTTGGGCTCATTTGAGCACCATATCACCGTTCCATTCGCCTTCTTTGTCCTGAAGATATCTTTAAAAGCATACCTTTTTGGGTTCACACAGCCTCAAAAAGCCACCCTTTTTGTTAACGTTTTCAGAAAAGTGAAGACTGAATTTCAAGCTTCTTCGGTTCTCATTCTTTGGATAAATTAAAAAGTCTCATTGCCAGTTTTACGAAGGAACATTAGTAGATGTATTGTGTACCAAGTTTCGTAAAAAAAGGGGGACTATTTTTGTGTAAAGAAAACAAATAAAACACACGAATTATAAAAATGCTATGTCTGGCTTCAAGGTATCCCATTCCAAAATCAAAATTATCAAAACATTTCAGTTACACTGTTTTTTTAAATATATTCATTCTAACTGCTTACAAATTTCCATAGCTGCAATCCCACAATTGTCTGATTCCCCTAAATCAAAAACTTGCTAACAGAAATCCAAAGGAATAAATGGTGAGCTGATTGGTACGATACATTCATTAAGTCATGCCATATTTTAATTCAGCTCGTTCGGATCTCTGTCTATAATACGGATCAACTGACAACGAATGATCTGTATGTACTTTGATAATGCTATAGGTATGTTTGCTTTTACAAGATCGTGTGCGTTCTATGTATTCCGGATGCCATTTACAGAGAAGAAAACGCAGAATTCCAAGACTATTCGTTTCCAAGGAAATCCATTTCCATCGACCTGAAAATATTCCCTCTTTGACGTACAACGTAAGTGCAGAGATAAGTAAAATACACCTGAGCCTTAATGTATATATTTTAGTAATCACTAATAAGCACTGCAGTAACATACTTCGAAAGAATAAATTATGTCATCTCATACATTACTGAAACTAATTAAATTTTCAGGCACCGTAGAAATACTGAAACTCCATTTATCGTCCACATTATTCTCTTAGATTCACTTTCAGGATTCAAACAATTCACTTAGAATCAACCATCACAATATTCCCTCAAAGCTTACTAAATTATAGTATATTAGTAGGCCATTATATCAGCTGTAAATGCTAAATTTGAAGCAGTGCTTTACTGGAAATCCGGGACGATAAATTCATTAGAAAATGCTTTTAAATTAATAACTCTTGCTAACGGACTTACAAAAATAGTGTACGATACATTGGTGTGAAATACATATCAGAAGCCACTGTAAATTGTGTAATAATGTACTTCCCATATTCATACTGAATATATAATTTACTACTGTTTATGGTAATTTTCAAATAGCTAATTAATTTTCTAATATTCACATAGGTGCATACCAATCCGTATATACTAGGTGTTTGGTTAAGAGGAAAATAAGTAACAGTTGTAAAAGTAAAGGCTGATGAGTGTACTTTTTTAAGACATGTTTCTATTTCTTTTTCTTTCCTTGCCGTTCTTATTTATTTTATTTTCCTCAACCGAAACGAAAACCGTAACTCAAGCTTGCCCGCGTGTAAACGCTCCGGAGCTGTTTATTATGACTCAGTAAATCCAAAGGAGTGGGACGGTACCTTCGCGGCAATTTACAAGAACAGGAAGGCGAATTCATTTTCTTACAACAAATTCGTAATTTTTAACGAACGGTTTGCATGCATGTATACGAATGCGGAATATACAGGGTGATAAAATCACTAAAACATGTTCAATGAATTCTGAGGTTTATAAACAAAGTACATGTCACATATTCCAATAAAGAACACCTAAATATTTATTTAACTACACAGGGAGCAACTAGATTGTTGAAAAGAATGTGTGGGCTAATTTATCAAACCAGAAATAGAAAATGCACTGGCCCTATGCAAGAAAAAGTAAGGGGGATAACAGCTTGAATTCCTGCAGTAAAAGAGGAATATATCTAACTCTGAGCAGACAAGTGATGCATATCAGTGGACATTCATTTCATTCCACACCCGATATGACCTGTCCGGTTTAAGAGGGTCTTAAAAGCCAATCTTTCTTAACCTAGAAGAAGTCCAGCAAAAAATTGCAGATTTTACAGGAAATACACATTCTGAGGCCACTTGAACCCCACCCCACAAAAAGCAACTTTAAGAAAACGCGTGAGGGTGATTGAACACCATGACCCAAATATGAAAAATCGCGTAAAACAACTTGGTGTGTAAGTTTAGAATATTCCTAGGATGCGAAAAATAAAAAGATTTTAAAAAATCCCCCATCCTATACAACGTTTTATACAGAAAATTTTGATTTACTCAAAAATGGTTATAAGAATTTGTATTAATATACCACATAATATACTTTCTTGACAAATGAAATGTATATCTTGAAATATCTAAAGCCCTCTTTATTTTAATCATTTTTCCGTACTGCACCAAAACAAAATACAGATTTCGTTAAAACATTTTATATCGAATAAAATGTTATGGAGATAATCCTTGGAATTGTTTTCAATTTTCAAATACGTACACTTTTGCCTCAATTGAGGATCCTCTTTTCTGCTTCTTTCTTTTAATCGCTTGTGCTTTTTACCACGGAAGAAATACGATTTAAAGACAATTTTTGCAAGATGCACACCTGGGAAAATCAATTAACTACAAATGTAGCACTGAAATCACGTTTAAACTTTTTTTTTCCTTCAGCGAGTTTCGTAACACTTTCATTTTAAGTTTAATTTATAATTTATTATTTGTGAAATACCGTTGTCCAGATTTATTTCCGTTTTTTCCTCGTTTGTATTCTAAGACCTTTCATAAGTCCTTTTAAGGAACGAACCACTTTTAATTTGAATTTTCAGAATATTTGTCATGAAACTGGTCAAAGTGATTACGGATTCTCTTAACTGACGATATGTATGGTGGGATTAAATATATTCAGTGATCAAGTAACTCGGTGAAAAAAGTATGGAGCTTACATATAATGGATTTATCTAGGCAATGATTTGTTTTTGAAATAAATAAATTATAAGGGTAGTGTGCCATATTCGCCTTATGAGGTCTATGTGCAAAATAATATAACTGTTTAGTAAAAGTAACCCGTGAACAATGCAATGACAAATATTTTTGTATTATTTGTCATAGGATCATATCACCCCCAGGAGCCTACTTCGGTAGGTACGGGTTTGGCGCACCCGGGGTCCCGAGCTAACAGTCTCCCTCGTGTGGGCTCCTCTTCGTGGTTGAGGGAGACGGTCAACAGGCCCACCCACGTGTAGGCCGTGCGTGGAGACCCGTGGAGAAGGTTTTTAGATTCTTGTCTAGTTTAAAGTTTAGGATTTAGTGAACGAAATTTTTAGTAGGTTTTGATTTAAGTTTTTTTTTTATGTACGTGTGTTAATAGGTTTTGTTACACTTGTATAGTTTTTAGAAAGTTTTATATCTGGCTTTTGCCATGACTAGCCCTTTAAAAACTAGCCAGATCGGCGGTCATCAGCGCCCTTTAAAAACTAGTCATGCGAAGTAACATACCTTTACAGTTGCATAATCGCCTTCCTGTATATTCTATCTCATTTAAATGGATCATAGAACTACAGACATATTAAGTGTGATGCCGAAACCAGATATTTGTCTTTGTGAGTCATCTATTTGGACTCACTTATCCATATATTAGTAAATATATGTATTGTTATCGTGCTTTAAAAATGCTGTGTAAATGTCTGTGATTACTTAGCCACTCCCTATTCATGCTCCACAAGAAAAAGCATATATGTCTGGTTACTTCATTTGTTTATGCAACATAATATAGGTAGTGGGCAAATCCATTTTCTACGCAAACACAAACGTTCTTTTAGAAAACAGGCGCAAATGCAACATGATGGAAGATGCCTCCCTGTTTATTTGACTTGCATTAGCTCTTCGTTTCTTCTTGTGCAGTGGAAAACCAGATACTCGACTTCTACGTAGTGATCATACTCAGTATGTTGTATGTTGTTACTCTTGAGGCATGTGACATGTAAGTGTTATATAACCGAAGTGCGTGGGTTTCTTTTGGCACGAGCGTAGTAGTGATGTCTCCTGAAAGTGCTGCTGCTCTAACTGGAGTTTACGGTTTGACGTCATGCTGGGCAATTTTCTACCAATTATGTAGTAGCTATTTAGCATACCACTGGCGAAGAATCACTCCTTAAGAGCCAGGGTACACTACTCTTCACAGAATGATTGAAAACTATATTTACCAATTCAATTAAAATTCTTTAAATAATAGATACCTTAGATACCTCCTGCAAATCTTTAATCCTTTGGGTGAACACTAACTTAAATGTTGCTGTTGTATTAAACCGAATCTTCAATTTTAAGTTATACAGCTCACTGACTGGACACACGGACACAAACTGACACAATTTATTAAGGAGTTCTGAAGCCGTGTTACCAGTGAAATCTCGGAATCAATGTGTGGGTAGAATCAATACTTGTTCGACTTAATATGAAAGTGGAAGATTGCTGCCTTCCACTCAAAATTTTCATACCAATTTTTCATCAGAAATATTTTTAAAGTCCCTGAATCTCATAAAGCACTTCACGCGCTGTGTATGTGAACATTAAGAGCATGAAGTGCAGCATCTTCCAAATACTATGCAAGAATAAGGGTTTTCAGTAAAATTACATGGAAAAAGTTTTGAAGAATATTTAAAAAATGAGTAACTATGTTGATTAAAATACAATTAATTAATTTTTAATAAATTTATTTACGGTACTTCAACTTCCTAGGTCATATCGCGACCATCTTAATAATTTAGTACAATTAGTAACATTTATAAAAATTTACGTTAAATACACAGGTTTACAATCAAACATTTAAAATTACACATCAATTACATTAATTAGGCAAAACAATTTACATTGAATAGAGATAACTGAAAACAAAGACAAGAACATACAGATTAACAACGCCTCGGTAACGTGGTGGTAGTCTGCCTCACGTTCAAGAGGTCCCGAGTTCGAATCTCGGTCAGAGTGAGTTACCTGGATAAGGTTTTCCCTTATCCTGAAAGACGAATGTCGGGTAACTCTAAGCTCTAGGGACCCTGGGTTCATTTGAGCACATTTCATCCATTTTTCATCCATTCCGTTCATCGCCCGATATGACTAAGTTGGAGGAAGTAAATTGCAGAACAAAAAAAAAAAAAAAAAAAAAAAAAAAAAAAGAAGATTAACAACAGTATTTTGAAAGTAAAGAATTATCATTACTTTTACACCATTGTGTTGATTCTAGATTACAATGGATTAGAGTATAATGTATTATATTTAATGCACATAAAGTATAATATACACATATTTATATTAATTTCCAAATGCCTATATCCTTTAGGCAAGTAAAAAGCTTGCGGCGTAGTTTGAAGCTGTTTAGCAGTGTGGAGATGTCCTGTAGGATTCAGTGTTTTCTGTTTCTTTCGTATTTATTGCATTCTATGAGAAGGTGGTAGAGGGTAAGGTCTTTATGACATACGTTACACGTAGGCTGCGGCTGTCCTGAGAGGCGATACGAATGAGTGAAGCTGGAGTGACCAATTGTTAGACGGGTGAGGATTACTTGTTCCTTTGTAGCGAGCCACTTGATTGGGTGGAGAGCCGTGGATCCTTTTCGTATTCGATGTAATTTTCCTGGTTGTAGTTGATTCCATCTTTTTGTACTGGTAATTTGGAGACTTTATTATCATCAGTAATGAATGCATATGTTTAAATTTCTGAAAATAGACACTGAAGTCCTGTTCATTCTGAACGATGTTTGCTTAACTGGTAGATCTCGCTGAACCACACAATTTACACCAAATGAAACTTTTTCTGTGGCGATAACCATTTTCAAGATATTCTTTATTATTAAATTGGTTAATGACCAATTTTTCCAAATACCAATTTTGAAAATAATTATCTATCACTTTATTGTATTCTTACAATTAGAATGAAATGTGTAAATGAGTGATGAAACTTGGTCAATATTAACCCGAATTGATTGAAGAATGGGTGTTTATGAGAACAGCTTGTAGAAAATTGAATAGAGAAAGTCATGGAATGCAACAAATCAGATTTTTCTACATTGTCATCTGCAAGTGTACACATTTTAAATTGCACATCTAAGGAAACGGTATAACAAAAGATACTTTGGAACAGCTTTCTCTGCTTTCCTCTGAAGCTAGTGATGTAATCAATAGAAAGAGTGGTTCCTGCGCCTGCAGAACTAGATGAAGAGCTCAATGGTTTGGAATAGACACACGCCCGCTTTTGTCCAGAATTACATTAGAATTTAAAATCACTACAGCTCATCAAGGAGTATTTGCTGCTGCATGCACCATGACTAGCTTAGACATAGAGACATTAACAACGCACATTTTAGACCTAACACTTTCTCTATTACGTATAGTATCGTAAATTGGGAAATAAACTTTCATTAAATGATGAGATTCGATGTCGAGATTTCAAAGTAGATATATGTTTTGGGGCCTCCTGAATCCTCTTATAAACAATTATTAGAAAAAAGTTGTCATTTAAATATCCCTTTAAACGTCCTTTATTTCCCTATTTCCGTTGCACCTACAAGCAAATATGCAATAAGGCAATATACGTAAATATTTATGTCGATTAACAAAGCAGATGTAAGAATAAGCATTTCTGAGAAGAATTTGCACAGGACCATGAGTACATGCAACAGACAATATTTTAAACACAATAGCATTTTATTAAAAACAATTAATTACGAAAAGCACATTTTGACCTTTCTCCATTACAAAATGTCGACATGCGAAGAAGAAATGTGAAAGGAAGATTTTCGGATCTATGCCCATCCTTCTTGAGGTTTTTTGCTGGTTTTCCGGTTATCCTAAACATACATATGGAGCCTTCAAGTCCCGAGTTCAAATCTCGGTCAGGGTGAGTTACGTGGATAAGGTTTTTTCCGGGACTTTCCCTTATCCTATAAGGCGAATGTCGGTTAAATCTAAGCTCTATGGACCCCGGAATCATTTGAGCATCATTTCATCAAATCCGATATGGCTTAACTTGGAGGACGTAAATTAAAAAAAAAAAAAAAAAAAAAAAAAAAAAAACATGGGGCCCTCAAAACTTGTTTCCCAACTACAATTTCATTTCATGCACTAATTAGTATCAACACCTTTGGCGATATAGGCGATAAAAACGGGATTAAATATTACGTACTAGGAAAAAAAAGCGTATTGTGTAGGTAAACATTGAAACAAACAAAAAACTAGAAGCTGGAGATATAAAAATATATTATCGTTTACACAGACGAGTTTATATCTTGGACGAAACCATCAAACTTAACAATGTTTTCGTTCGTTTTTAATGCCAAAAGAAGTATATATAAGAAATTTGAATAATATGCCAAATCTTTGACACTTTGGAATAAAAATTTGCAAAAGTTAATCATTAAAGCCTTCTGCTTCAATTGCCATTGAATAGTTTTCATTGAATTTTATATGTATGTATTCTTAAGAAAGAGAGGGACGTAAAACAGAATAAAAATAGTCTCTTAAAATGCATGTTTGTTGCACATTGGCTATCGAAATATTCACTGCCATTTTTATTGTGTTTCTATGTTTTAAGAAGTCCGCTATGGAATGAAAAATAGCCCTTCTTTTGTTTTGTTGAACGCTTGCAAAGAATATGTAATAATACACCTAACATAATTAATCAACCTACTTTAAAAATCTGAGAGCTGTCTCGCTACAGAACACATTATTTAATTTTAACCTTTCTGGTAAAATGAATTACAAGATTATACTTTTATTAATAAGTCTTAGAACAGACAAATGGCAAAGGAAGCAGCGAGAAGCTTATGCATTAGTTTATTGTTTTTCTATGTTGAATGTAACCATCAAAATAACAGCCCACAGAAGCGCAGAGTTTAACGTCGCAATTAATAAAGTTCTAACGAAGTTAAATGCTTCAGAAAGCTCTTGCCGTCGCTTAGTAGCAATCAGTAAGGCGCTATTGATTTATCTTCCACCCCAAACTCCGTCATTTAATTTTTCCATTAACTACGAATTTCCATCAAATGCCCTTTGCCCTCTCCCCAAGTTTCTGTAAGAGTCTTTCATTCATGCGTTCATTTGTTTCCCAAAGAATTAGTAACTAAATAATAATAATGATAATAATGATAATGATAATAATGATAATGATAATAATGATGATAATAATAATAATAATAATAATAATAATAATAATAATAATAATAATAATAATAATAATAATAATAATAATAATAATAATAATAATAATAATAATAATAATAATAATAATAATAATAATAATAATAATAATAATAATAATAATAATAATAATAATAATAATAATAATAATAATAATAATAATAATAATAATAATAATAATGAAGTTGCTATGGCGTTTTAAAAATGACCACGAATCCATAACGCCCAAACCCGGTGGAACTGTTGGTCTAGAGTGCACATCAATTTAAACAATGCTAGACTTACTCATGCAAATCACCCTTTATTTTGTATGTACCCATATACATTTTTAGTAAGAATTGGCGTCAAATTATCATATACAACTTTTGAGAACATTTTAATTGACTCCTAAAGAAGTAATTTTCACATCATCTTTATAGTTCTCAAGGGAAATAGTGTGTGTTTGCTTCAATGTAGGTCGTGATGGTGTATCTTTTTAATATTATTTATTAAAAAATTGAAACGCTAAAGCTATTGCACAATGATCCACGACAGAAAAATTTTGAGGTGTTGGGCTAGGGTACACTAACACGACTCTTGTCTTTCATAACCGCTTTACATGCATTTGATACTACCAACCAATGTTTGCTGTTTGGGAGAGAGAGAGAAAAAAAAACTCATTGGAGAAGGCTACTAAAGGATAATTAAGGGACTTCACTGTTGATATAAAGTGATTCCACAGTATCACATGTTTAAGTGCTTGCCAATAAATTGTTTCGAATTTAAGTATAAATATTCTATTTAATTTATTGTTTCATAATGCATAGAAGATGCAGAAAATAGAGTCAATTGTTTCCATATACTCTTATAGGTTTATTTGAAAAAAATACAAAGCAGGAGAACAATCAGACTGAAATTTTCAGAAATGGTTACAATCTCGGCTATAACTAACGACAATTTAAACAGAGCAATGAAGATTTTGTAAACAGCCCATGTATAAGACGCTACTTGACATTAAATAGTACTTTTTGCTTAAGATAATATTTTTCCTTGGGAACTTGTTTTCCATTATAGCGGAGAACGACAACCGACCTACCGGAGGAAGTAGTTTTCTTCAGAGTATATCATCCCACTATGCACCGCCGAGACACCCGCCGACACTTCTATCCTGAAAGAGACCACCAGATGAGAGCTGATATGAAATGATAATGGAGACGAAATGGAGGGACAGAAAATTCGGACGATGTAATTAACCTACCCAGCATTCGCCTAACGAGCCGGAAAACCCCCCGGAAAAACCCATGGGTCAAGTAGGCCGACCAAGGGATTCGAACCCGGTCCTCCCGAATGCGGGCCACAAATGAAACTGCCTGAGCCATCTGCTCGGTAATACAATGCCATAGCACGGATTTGAACCGCAGATCTTCGGTTTTCCAGGCTTTACTCTCATCAGCTGAACTACAATGGTAATGCATGATTTACCGGGGGAAAATGTGAGTCAGTTGTGAAACGTAATGTTCTAGTCGACTCACCACTTCAAAGTAACTTCCTATATGAAAACTCAAACTAATAACAATAAATATGTCGGAAGCAGTGAGTACTACAAAAAAAGGTCATTCGAAAAAAGTATGTTTTAAGGAGATTCACACTTGATGTGTAATTTTATTCTATCCGTTATGTGTATTAATCAAAATCCCTAGAATCAATTTTTGGTAATTCCAACATAACGAAAAATTGAATATGATAGGTAGTTCCAAGTAAGAATATTTAAATGCCTCTTCCTTGGAAGAAACTGAAATTATACACAAATTATAATATTTATGGTATTTTATTTTTGAGTTAGGTTGTTCACAAACATTCACATCCTTTAAAAAAAAAAAAAAATCAGGGTAATTCACATGTCGCAATTCCAGTGAAATTTAGATGCAGAATTCTTACGTAGAGTGTAATGGTTTTTCTTGCTACGTGGGAGAGAATATTATACTGCTAATTAACACTAAAATGTCGTCAATGAATGTTGTATGATTAAGAATACACAATCCATTCTTTATGTAAGCACTTCGTCAATGACATCCTTTTACTGTGAAGCACAGAGGAACTTAATCCGGCTCTAGAACATTACTAAAGCTACTAAAATCTGTGAGAGAAGTCTAAACCTACAATACATTAAGTTAATTGCACATTTTCACTAATGTACTCTAAGGTAGAGATATCCCTCACACGCCGTACGCCCGCCCACAAGGTGGGAAGACAGAGGTCAGAACATCTCCGTTTCGCCTTCTCGTCTCGCAGATGGGGGAAACCACCAGGTCTCCCTTTACACCCTGAAATTCATTTCGCTTAAAGCTCGGTGAACTCTAGAATAAGTCGCAAGAAAACCCTCCAGCATACAAACATCAGCTCCGTATGTGATCAACGTCCCAAACTAACTTACCAGAGTAACCGTTGACAGATATCTTAATGGAAACCTGAAATATTACTGCAGACATATATTTTTACTTCCCTGCTACAGGTACAAACGTGAATATAATGTGCTGATTATAGTGGTAACCATTACGGCCCGTATTTTTAGGATTTATACTATTCTTTTCCTCACTATTTCACAAATTTCAATACATATTTTATATTTGTTTCAGGTTTCTCGAAGCAGAATATGTGAATTTTATTTTATCCAAAACCTATCTAAGGTTTAGATTGACATCTAAAACAACTTAAACAGTATATTTAAAAAAAAAAAAAATGAATTTTATTGTCTCATTGAAAATTATTTCTGATACTGCTATGAGCAGTAGGAAGGAGTTAGTTCACGTTACTGCAGCCCTTGCATATATTATATTTTTGGCTTATACCAGAATCGATTCCCTGGTTCGAAAGTGCAATCTGCCATTTAATAATGCTCTAGCAATGTACCCAGAGAATAAATACCAAGATCAATGGGAGTGTGTATTTGTTTAAGCTGCAGAACATCCTTGAATGCAATGGTGGTTTAGCAGATATGAAAAGTAATTAATTCAGTATTATGGGGAGAAAAGTATAGGTACATGAAATTATACTTGATATTATATTCTGTTGAAAGAACTTTCCCTTCATGCAAAAATGAGTTACGTGATAGTGGGAAATTGTTTGCGTCATAAAATTTAGCCACATGTGATTTTAATTAATTAGAGCCAACTGAAAAATTCAATACCACGGCCGGGATTTGAACCACGGATCTCCTGGCTTCCGTCCAGTCTCTCTAACCCCTTGAGCTACCATAGCCAACGTGTCGTCCTGACATTAAATTCTCCAATTGACTCATTTTATTTTCCCAGTGATCTAATTAAAATCACCCATATACCGGAGTAATGTATTTAAAAGGATTAATTCTTTAAGGATTAATTCCTCAATATAAATTTACATTAAAAATATTCAGCGATAAAAATCCTGGTATTTAATTACTTACAATAGTAAGTCGCCACAAATGTTTATCTCGAATATGAGAACTCTAAGGGGTCTACCGGGAAAATATAACGCGTCAATTGGAGAATTTAATGTCAGGACGGCACGTTGGCCATGGTAGCTCAAGGGGTTAGAGCGACTGGACGGAAACCGGGAGATCTGTGGTTCAAATCCCGGCCTGGCATTAAATTTTTCAGTTGGCTCTAATTAATTAAAATTATCCATATACCGGAGTAATGTATTTAAAAGGATTAATTCCTCAATATAAATTTACATTAAAAACATGCGATTTATCTACTGCACTCAAAACATAACCTACAAAGCAAACTTCATGTGTTTTTTATGGGCATGTTTAATTGGATAATGTAAATATTATGAATAATTTTCACAAACGAATCTCATGAAACTAGCAAACTAACACTATTGGCGTTTGTACTGATCCAGAAAGCAAAACTTAACAAATGACAACGTGAGCAGCTCTGTTTCTTTAAAGACAATATTCGATATTGATTAGCAGAGTAAGTCATTCCTTCAAAAATATAACCAAACTACCAAAGAATAGCATTACTCACCGTATGTTCTCACTAAGGACTACCGGTAATAATAATGCTTGGTTGCATTTAAGAGCAAGAATAAATATAATAGAAACGAATGAATATCGGGGTTTTAACTCTTTATAATATTTATTACATTAAACTTACAGTTATAAATGATATGTCAAATGAAAAAGCAACTGGAACAGTTTTGTTTCTTGGCACTATTGCGCATGTGCGTGCAATGTTTCTGCCGCAATCCGCTAGACAGCGGTAACGCAAAGATGGCGACTAGCAAACAGAAAGCGTTTTGTGTTTTGCACTTTGCAAAGACCGAATCTGTAGTTACTGTGCAACGTGCGTTCAGCATTAAGTTCGGTTGTGATCCTCCTAGTGATAATAACACTCATAGATGGTATTATCAGTTTGAAGATACCGGCTGCCTTTGTAAAGGGAAGAACATGGGACGACCAAGAGTAAGTGCAGAGACTGTTGAGGTAGTGAGAGAGTTGCTCACTCGTAGCCCAAAGAAATCAGTCCGGAATGCCAGTCGTGAATTACAAGTTCCTGTGTCGACTGTTTGGAAAGTTATAAAAAAAACGATTACGGCTACGTCATTATCATTTACAGTTATTACAGGCTCTTAAGCCGACAGACCACGGATTACGTGCCAACTTCGAAAATGACATGTTGTTTCATGACTATGACGATTTTATGGATCGTGTTGCCTTCAGTGATGAACCGACCTTTCACCTTAACACTCATAATGTGCGCATCTGGTACTCAGAAAATCCTCACGAGATGGTACAAATGCAACGAGATTACCCTAAAGTGAATGTTTTTAGTGCCATATCCCAGCTAAAAATTCATGGGCCCTTCTTTTTTTTGGTGAACCTAGTGTAACTGGAACTTCTCACCTTGATACACTACAGCAACGGCTCTTCACTCAGTTGGAAGAAAATGAACCACAGAACTTCATTTTCCAGCAAGATGGTGCGCCACCTAACTGGCATAACGATGTACGCGATTGGTTGAACGTGACTGTACCCGAGCACTCGATAGGCCGCAAGGGCCCCAATAACAGGGCTTGCATGGACTCCACGTTCTCCTGACCTAACGTCATGCGATTTTTATCTTTGGGGCTTCATCAAGGATCGTGTGCACGTATCTCCGCTACCAGCTGACCTCCCTGAATTAAGAAACCGGACTCAAGCAGCTGCTGCTACAATTACTGAATACACACTAAACAACGTTTGGGAAGAACTCGGCTATAGATTTGATGTGTGCCGTGTGAGAAAGAGATGTCACATTGAACATTTATAAGATTCTTGGTAAAACTGTTTGAGTTGGTTTTTCATTTGACGTATCAGTTATAACTGTAAGTTGAATTTAGTAAATATTATCAAGTGCTAAAACCTCGATATTCATTTATATACATCCTGTATATTGAAAAACCTAAGAACTTAAATAAGACCTATACACAAAGTTTTTGACATGACTTAATGTTGGAGGACGTAAAATTACAATATATAAACCTTTTGTCTTCGTTTCTACATCCCTGGTAAGAGCTCTGACATTAACCTCGTAGCTGTCTCCGATTTACAAGGAAATTAGATTTCCTAGAACTTCTTATAAAAGACCGAATTATGTCTAATCTAGTCTCTTGTACCACTTTTCCATAAAGGCGGTACCTACACGTAAGCTTCTTTTATTATAACATAGTGCACTGGTCCACTTTTGTGTCTCTGGATTGTTTTCCAGACCTTTCATGTAGAGAACTGACACTACCTGGGTGGAGTCAAAGGTTGCTATTCAGAAGCTGGAAATCTTCGGAGGCAAAAGCCCTATTGCCATCTAGTAAAAAGGGCCACTTTTTATGAACATCAATGTACTTAACTAGGTAAAGGAATTATTTAAATTATATATGTTTCAGGCTCACGAACATATACCCACACAAATTAGAAAAAGTTTCCTATGAGTCTGCTTGACTGTCAGTCAGCGAACAGCTCAAAAGCAAAGAGTTGGACAAATACCAAAGCTATTGTTTAGTAAGTTTATCACCTTCCAAAGGAGAGAAATGAAGATAATTACTCCCATTTTGGACTGTATTAAAAGGCTTGAAATTTTAATTAAAATGGTATATGTTTAAAATATTTTCTTTAAGTGGAAGTATGTCTTTAATGGTCTGAGAAGTTCTTTTTATTTTAAATATATTTTGCATAAATTGTAAACCATTACTAACTGCATAAATTGTAAAATCTTGTACACAAAAATTTAAAACGTTTGAATACGACTTCCTATTGTATTGTTCTACCACGAAAGGTGTAGTAAAACCATTTTTGCAACTGTTTTCTCCATTAATATGTAGTAGATGTAGAAATAAGCCTTTGGAAGAATAGGTTACTGAAGAATTGGTACAGAAGATCACATGGATGTAAAATCAATTTTTTTAAGCTTTCTTACTCTGTACCATGTGCGCTTTCATGTGACGAGACAACAAATGGAATGCTAGGAAATTTTGTTTTGTATTATGATCCAGGAGTTTTAAGGAATAGAGTGTTTTGAACATCTATCACTGAATGCTAAGATTCAGTTGACAACTTAACCATCAGAATAGTTTTGACAGCTGGATATTTCTGTGCAAATCATCTACTTTATTAACTTGAACCCGTAACATTTAAACTTACGAAACGGAGTTTTAATGTTTTGAAACTGGACGCGAATAAATATGCGCTAACTTATTTTGAAACATAAAAGGATAAGTTTTCCATGCGTTTTCCCTTCCAGTGACATGAGTCACTGATTTTCATTCTAAATTAAATCTTATGGTCCATTTTAGCGAGTTTAGTATCTTGCTCCTATAAAATTGGCGCAGCACGAAGCAATGTGATTCATTATTCTAGGAATCGTTTCTAGAAGTAGTCCAATGTTTCATCCTTGACGTTTGTAATTTATGATTCTAACTTTAGTACTACTAATGAGGTCTCCCATATTCAACGGTATATATATACCGTTTCTGACATTAAAATAACAAAAACTGTCAGTATCCAAATGGACCGACAGAATAAATGTTAATTCTCTAAGAAGATTAATACGACATATCTTGTCCATTAAAATAGCTAAAACACTTATGCCCGATATCACCAACAGATGATAAAATCGACGTTAACAAATGTAACATAACAATTGTCACAGCGCTAACACTAATGCTAAATTTCTTGCATTTCACCAACCTGTTTTCTGAAAATGTTAACAAACCTGTGTTAACGCCAAGAAACTTGTAAATATCACAGCTATAGAAGGCTATGGATGAGTCGTATTATGTTCTGAACGTACTGCGATGCGCTTTTGTTTACATTTTCGTTTGCACAAGCTGAAAAATGGCGGATGAACAAAATCATAAATAAAGCCGTGAGACAAATTTCTCATCGATGGAGAAAGAATTGTTAATTGAATTGGTGACGAAGTGTAAGGATATCGTGGAAAATAAGAGGACGGATGCGGTGAATGTAAAAGAGAAAGAAGTCACGGGGAAAATATTGGAAACAAATTTAAATCAAATGCATGTGTCACTACTGCAAGCACCAAATAACTTGTCAGTATTACGTAAATTTAAAATGAGGTGCGAAGGACAAGCGACTTGAACGTTTCAAGACGGAAGGTGGACAGTGTATTATCCACATAATTCAGTGAATTATAAAATCGCGAAGTTATTAATACTTGAAGCAAAGGCGAGATCGGCATATTCCTTTCGATTTATATTCTAACTCAGTATTATGTAAATTTAAAACGAGGTGCGGACAAGTGACTTAAACGTTTCAAGACGGGAGGTGGACAATGTATTATCCACATAATTCAGTGAATTATAAAATAGCAAAGTTATTAATACTTGAAGCAAAGGCGAGATCGCCATATTCCTTTCGATGCATGTTCTAACCTCTTTTGCACTTCCGCAGTACCTTCATAGCAACATGTTTCGACGGTCTATACCTCCGTAAAAATTTTTCTTCTGATAGCTCGTCAAAATAATTTCTAGGCCGTTCTCTATTACAAATGCTATTTAGACGGTCTTAAATATAGCAAATCGACATCAACAGCAGAGTTCATGCTCGCCATCTTGACTATTTACAATTGTTAAGGGTATGTATGACTGAAATTTAATGAAAATCGTGAAAATAACGACTTTTTTATTTTAATTCTATAAAATAATTTAGACATTCCCGAATGTGAAAAATGCATAATTTGCCTCCGAACGCCATTTTTAAATACTTATTTAAATGTCGGTGGCCTTTAAACTCTGTCAGAATCACGCCCTCTTTTGCCTACATCCACATTCTTTGTCTGTTTTCCGTTCTTAAATTTTCAATTCAAGAAAAGAAAAATAAGGCTTTCAGACACAATAGTTCCTAAAATGTTGCTAATATATCAGAGGCTGGCTTCTACAACATTACTAGAGAGGTGCAAAACAGGAAAAACACAGAATGCCAATGAATCTTTGCATCATGTCATATGGAATAAGTGCCCAAAGGAAGTTTTCATATCAAAACAAAAATTGGATCTTGCTGTTATTAAAAGAATCAGTGAGTTTAACATGGGTAGTCTTAAGTCATTGGAGCTGCAGCGAAATATCAGGTGAAAGTGTAGACTCAGCAAGGAAAACTTCAGTGCAGCGAGATCAGACTCGTATCCTGCAAAACAAGAAGCTAAGTTGTGCAGAAGAAAAGCAACATCTAAAGAAGAAAAAGGTGGAAAAAGCAGCAACAGAGGAGCGGAAAAAGAAATCTGAGGGTCCAACCTATCAGACTGGTGGATTTTAATGTGAGTTATGCAATCAAATCTTTAATGGCTGTTTTCTCAATGCTCATATTTTCAGCATTTTTCTTCCTGTAAAATGCTCCTTGCGATGCAGTTTTTGTACTACATTCATGAAATTTCCTACACAGGTTCAGAATATCATGAGGAATGGAAATTGCCCTAGGTTTTATTGTGAAATGTATATAAGCGTATATTTTTAATTTTCAAACACAAAACTTACAGTTTTTTAGACAAAAAAAAAAAAAAAAGAATATTTGTAAATTAAAAAATTTTTGTGACCTATACTAAAGGAGACACAGAAAAACCCAGAGCAATTTCAAAATTTATGTGTATTATGAACATAGGATTAAAATATTAGACCAAAATTCAAAATATTTTGTCGCAAGGGACTTTTTTAGTGACGTAACAAAAAACATACAAAATTTATCATAATTTCTAAACTGCTGGAGAAAAATGGTTTAAATTTAAATTGTAACATGTTTACATTATACTACACCTATGGTATAAATTTGAAAAAGCTAGCATTATTAGTTCAGAATTTGAAAATTTCAGTCATACATACCCTTAAAGACCTAACATCAGAAATTTGGCTTGTTAGTTTAACAAGAGATTTTACACGAGTGTTACGCTAACACTTGTTGAAATGCAATTTTTGTTTTAACTATTGCTAAACTCGTGTTAAGACTTAACACCTGTTGGTGAAATCGGGCATAAGTACCCAAGTGGACTTGAAGATATTAAGGATTTTCGCAACACTTTTCAAACATGTAGTCGGCCATCTGTTCGTGTACACCGTTACTTCATTCCTTACATTCTGCCAAAGGCATGTTTAATTATTCCAAAGCCAAGCAAATTTCGCTGTCAAAGGCACAACGGCTCGCCATTTATGTAGTTCTCATTTGAGCGACAATTTGAATTTCACCGGTAAAACAACAGTCTACTTGCTGATGTCGAGTTGTTTATTGCGAATAATGGCAGAGAGGAAGGGGCGCGGGGAAGAACAGGAGTTCTCTTACAGTTTTAATTTCGTTGAGGCTTGTCTCGCAAAATGGGAGGTTGGCAGAACTGACTTGCACATGCTCGGGCTAGATCGACCGACATCGTGCCGACGCGACATACTCAATAATATTTTATCGAGAAGCGAAAAGGGAGCGAGGAATGCAACATCAACAAACTGTGCGAAATTTTACTTCTGGCGCCCGAACAAATTAAACAAGCCGCCCCGTTCCAATAAATTACACTCTTCCTGCCAGTGCGGGGGAGCCCAGCATTCCACTCGGCGGCTGCCAAAACCGAACGCTATTAACTACGTCATTCGAAAGTTGCTACTTTCTTTCTTGAGCTTATATCCTTTCTGGGTTTAATCCCCAAAACAAACACATACACATACACAGTATATGCAACATTTCATTGGAGATGTGTCCCAAGGCTCCCTGCATTTCTGTGTAAACGTTACTCTGTAAACAAATTCAAAAACTAACAACAGACTTACTTAAGTTCAGCTCTTTCAACGATGCACCACATTTAAGGAAAATTCCCCTTAACAAATCAAATAAAAAATTTCTTCTATTTTCTGATTTTCTCAAAGAAGGTTCTAGTGGTATTGATTAAACTACCATATGTTTAATATACATGCATGACAAAGTCCACGAATGCCCATCCTCATACCGAACGGGTTTAATATAAGCAAAGTCTCCCTCTCCCAAATAAAAGAAACCAACGCTAAAACGTGCGATTTGTCATTTTTTGGCATTTTCCATTCCAGAAATAATATCTATTATTGAATTGAATTTTCAAATATTTATTTTGTTTCAAGAAGTAAGTTGCTGTTTGTTTTCTCTCGAACTGATGTAAGGATCATAGAATCTCATAGACGCTTTATATCGGGTCATCGAAAAGTCGCTCCGCACCTCCCGTGTAACCAAGATTCCCCTAGAGTCGGGAATTCCGATAGCAGCACTGGATGCCACGAACGTAAGGTGTTAATGTTAACTTGCTAACGTTCCGCCATTTCATAAAAGCTGTTAGGTTCAAATATAACATGCATGAAAGTTAATGTAGAAATATAATATGCAACTAACCCGTTTTAAGGTGTTGAAAATGTGAGGAAATTGAGGAGCTACGCTAGGTAGCAAACCCTGATCTAGAAAGCCAACTTTCCGGCTGGGAAGTGTCGAGATGCTGACTACGTCTCATCCTCGTATCGGTCGGATGGTCGCCCCCCCCTCTGCATTGTGTATGTGGGCGTGAGGCCGGCAGTCCGGGTGGCAGGCCTAGGCTCAGTGGGGGGCTGTTGTGCCGTGGGTTTAATCAGAGAAATTCGTTTATATATTTATTACATAAAATTTGTTAGGACAATGAATCAAATATTCAAGATGAGGATATCTATATAAGTGCATACCACATGTCCCCAAACCAAATATTATATTTGTATGAAGGCAACTCCTAAAACTTCACTTTTCTCTGGTGACTTTCAGGAAGCAAAAAAGACGCAGACTGAAATGCCGATGGAAAGCATAGGAGAGGAGAGTGTTCTATGAACAGAAAATTTTTGTAGTGTAAAGTTTCACAAGAATGTATGCCAGTAATGATCAAAGGATTTACCATTCCGCAGCTACCTGTAGGGTTTCGCAGATCCTCATTTTTTGTACATGAAGAGCCATTATATCAGCCCGAGTGCTCAAAGAATGTTGCAGCCTTCAAGCAATCTGGGAAACTACTGAACAAGACTTCATTAAAAAATTATCCACAGTTACGGCAAGAGCACTTACAATATGCTTCCGAAATAAGTTGTGGACATTCAGCGAGGCCAAAGAGCATCATGAACTTGCACTCTCTCACTCTCTCTCTCTCTCTCTCTCTCTCTCTCTCTCTCTCTCTCTCTCTCTCTCTCTCTCTCTCTCTCTCTCTCTCTCTCTGACACACACACACACACACACACACACAGGTAATCTTAACACTGAAATTTTCTAGGAAGCAATGGCCCCTCTAACATGCTTTAATAACACCAGAAAGACCCTAGGTTTAACAGATCTGTGGTATAGCAAACAACAGCAGCTTTGTAGTAACTGTCGATAAGTTTGCTTAAATATTCCACGTGCTTTTCACACACTAAGTCTTTTTAAGAAAGAATCAAGTAACTTTTCGATGGATAGAATCACACGAGCAGAGCTGCGTCTGAGCAGGAAGCTCTTAGGTACAGGAGCGTAATGAAACCTCCAGGAAAGCCGAATCAAGTAGAGTCTGTTTAGTTAACTCATGTGCACGTCTGCCGCTGCCTTTGACGAACCCTTATAATCGTTTTACAACATCGGCCCTCCTTCTCCCAGTCCTTTCTGCAAGGGTGCCACCTTTCTGAATACGTCATGAGCATCGTACGAGGTTTCGCCTAAATAAATTATCTTATGTCCATTACTGCCAAACGTCCTTAGTTTTGACTATATATATGTATATATCGCCAAGCTACTATTCTACTGGATTCCATAATAACCCTTAACTTAATCAAAAGTGCCGTATTTGAAACCCAGCTCCTTTAGGAGACCGCGCAAAGTGCAGTGCCGATAAGGAAAATCACAAATTTCTTGTAAATGTGCAACCAATTCGTCTAAGGTGGGCGCTCTCTCTTTTGCATACAATCAATAAATTTCTCGACGAATTAAATCGCATGTGAAATTATCTACTTTAGAGAAACCGTTTCCTTTTGTTTACACACTTGATCGGCGTATTTGGTATTCCTTTCGTCACAACATTTCTTACTGTATTTCTGTGAATACCCAGAATTTATCATCAGGTTCATTGCACGACCCCTTACCAAGAATATTTCTCAGCACATATTTATATGTGTTCAAAACAAGCGCTTGAATTCGTTTAGAAAGAGTTCCCGTTATAAGTTTTTTTTTTTCTTAGGCTTTTCCAGTAATAAAACTCGGCCCAGTTATTCACACCATTGTCGCCACTTTATTTTCACTTGACTGAAAGTAATCTACTGCATTTACTACTGCATTTCCCTCCCACGGTCTCCACATCGTGACACACAACGAATTTCTGCACGTAATGAAACAGATCAAATGGAAGTTGGAACTTTGGCAACTTAGACTCCACGTGGAGTAGACATGCGACTGTCACTTCGAGAAAATCAGGATTTCTATTGGTCCTCAAAGACAATGTTCCATTTCTGAAGTGTGGAGATAGATTTATGACGGCCATTAGTGGGCGGGAGGGTGTTTCCTTTGAGGGGCAAACTGCACTCCCGTTCACTAGACAGATTCTACCACAGGGGACCGGAACAGCAGGATCGACGTAGATGACACTCCCTAATGTCTCCAGGTGGAACGAACTCGCAACCTACAGGTCTGTACACAAAGAGATTATCTGGCCCATTCTGACAGACAGGGCAGTTTCCAAAGCAATCTCCACGCCATACACCTTGCAGGACACCCAATCACCCGATCCTTTAACATAAGAAGATGGAAATGATAGGAAATGGAGCTGAAAAATTCACCGGGTTATATGCATTCTGCCACAGTCCAGCAAATAGAGAAAATCGCTTTAGTTTTATCGCTCTAATAAAGAAACCTAAGTCGGAATGGCTACCCAAAAGGACATCGAAACCGCGACATCACGAATGCGAATCTTAATTGGTAATGGGATATTTCTCATTGCTAAAGGACTGCAATTAAATTTTGTTCTCAATTCCAATTTTCATCGTTTTTCATTAAACAAAAGTCATACACTGTAATTTTCAGGTGAGTTTAAGGAGTTGTGGATTTAAAAAGTATTGTGTATAAATTTATAAATATTCAAAATTTCAATGAAAAGTAATTTTAATTTTCCAGAACTAATATCGAAAAAGGTTGAAACATTCAGCAACATTTTCACATTTATATTTTAAACTAAAATTAAGATTGCCCAAATTAAAAGTTAAGAATTAATACAATAAATCGTAGATTACGTGGAACATTTCATATGATCACCAATTTAATTATTAAAAATAATGTCTTGAAAAATGGTTCAATCTAGCCCGTAAATATATTGTGTTTATTATCTTTTATTTCCGACTATATCTTAAAATAAGGCAATACTATAGAATTTTGATTTTTACAGATGGGTTGTCTTAAAGGCTATAAACTTCTTTAATTTAAAATTGTCTTCCTCTTGTAACCTTTTGCTGACTGCCTGCCTCTGTGGTCTAATGGTTAATGTGCTAGCTTTCAAATTCAAAGGAGTCAAGTTCGGTTACTCTCCAAAGTTTTGCTCAGAATGTCGATGTGTGAACTGACATGTTTACAAGGAAATCCCCGAGTAAAAGAGGAACCAAAATATGTACAATAAAAATCAGGGAAAGTTAATGAGAATGACCAACTATTCTAAACACAAAGGCACCGATATTTTTGGATATTATAGGCAGCATACAAATAAAAATATTTGCTACAAAATCGTTCCCACACTTTTTTAATTCCTCTTGTTTTCCGCACACATTCTAAAGCTGTGTATCTTGGAAGCTGTTAGAAGAAGCACATCTTGAACTCCTGAGGAATACGCCAAAAAGCAAGGAAACGAAATGTTCCGAAAGCTGGCATCACAGCGCCATTGAACAGTCCAAATCAAATTAGACCTATTCGCACGAAACATGTGATGACAAGCACCTGTAGCTACTTAAGTGATTGGAGCACAGGAACGCAGATTTGCCTATTCAGTGCGAAACAAAGCAGTCATATCTCACCGTAATCACTGTCGCATTGTGTGCTGGTGTGAATGGTGCTGCGACACAAGGAAATAATTTCGCTCCTTGCTGCGTTTGTAAACATGGCAGGCTGTCGCGGGGTATAATGAGCGACAGGCTGACGAACTATTCCCGGTGGACCCCTGAGATTAAGTCGCAAGTGCATGTATGGAGCGTACACTACGAGACAAAAATGCGGTACTATAGCACGACGCATTTATATGAGCGATTCTAAAGGGAATCCCCCGGTGAAACTGGATGAAAATCTGAAAATAAAATGCAAAAATTCATTTTAACTGTATTTATATTTCTTGCTTTTATTGGGTGCCTTTGATTTAGTAATTTCCGCAATATTCATAATTTTGTGCCTAAACAGTAGTATTTTATAACAGTTTTTCCCAGTATCTTTTATTTTTTAACATGCTCCACGTGTTTGAACTATTATCTTTTAACTTTTAGCAAACCTTGATGAACAGTAGCAGAGTCGTTGCAATGCCACATGGTCATTTTTGGAGGTTTCTAACCACGTTTACTGTTTAACTAGTTTCATAGCTTGATATGCTCAAAAACTCAAAGAGCGCATCATTGTTTACTAGCAAAGTATGGCCGCGTCGTGGCTCAGAGGTTAGACCGCTTGGCTCTCACCAAGGCGGTCAGGGTTCGATCCCAGGCGACCGCAAAGTGAGATTGGCGGCACTGGGGCGGGTTTTCTCCGGGACCTCCGGTTTCCCCCACCATCTCATTCCAGCGGTGCTCCATCTTCATCTCCTGTATCATCAGTCACCGCCTGCGGTGCCGTATGTAGTAAAAGCGGGCGTTAAACACCACACACACACACACACACACTAGCAAAGTTTTACATGGATTAAAAAAACTTCAAAGTAGGATTCCTTATAATTATATACTAGATGCAAGACCAAGGCCTTAGTAATTATAAAACACCGTTCAACTGGGGTACTTCAAATAACATTAAATTAATTAAATCCAGCACATTAGCACCTCTTTAAGGCTGATTTCTGATTAAAATTTTATATATGATCATTATATCATATTAGCAAACAGAGGTAAAAGTTTGTTCAAACGCAAGCAGAGAATTTTTAGATCTTTAATAGGCGCATGGCCTTATATATACATATATACATGTATAAATATATACATATATATACATATATACATATATATGTTGTCTGTTAAAAATACATAATAATAATTGTCTGTAAAACACTTAGCATGTAAAGCGAAGAAAAACAGTGATCATATTCGTAGACTTACGGCACACAGAAGAACCTGAAGCCTGATAAGGAGGTCACCGAGCAAAATTGTGTGTTTCAAGCTCAGTGCAGAATAGGACGATTTGAACCGCAATATTGAACAGCTTCGATAAATAAATTTTTAACAAGTGGTAAAGATAAACCCAATAACGAAGAATATCTCGGAAATGTTAAAATTACAAAAGTTTTATTTCAGGTAAACCATAATAATATTCAGTGTTATTGTAGCCGGAATATTATATAATCAGTAATAATTATATTATAATCAGTTTTCAGGGACGGTAGTATTTCGCTCTACCCTTCCCTGCTACGATGTTTTAAGAGGTCAGTAATTTCTTATGGATAATAATCTCGAAGGCCTTTGGCAACAGAGCAACAAACAAGAGTTCACGTCAAAGTGAAATCTCACAAATTCCAAAATTGTTCTGAAAAAGAGCTTTCTCAAGTGTTACACTTACATTCAATTAACAGCCCCATATTAAATAAAATTAATTTTATCCAATTAGTTTTAGTTTTATCCAATATGCATTATTTGTTTAGTGATATACAAGTTTGGTTCTCAGCACTTCATTTATCAAGTTGTTTGGATTTCATTTAAGACAAGATATGCAAGACAAACCCTCACTTTTTGGAAGAAACTGAAAGAAGTTAAATTTCTTACTAGCCAGGGTAATGTGTAAATGCCACAAATATTCAAAAACTAAAGGAAGGCATTTCCAGAAACTCATAGAGCGTCATAGCTGAGTAGCTATACATGCATTACATGCATTAAAATTTATTATAGCCATTCTAGTCCTGAGCACTAGCCAATACATCTGCTGTGTGATGCAAGTCTGTGAAAATTGAATGCCTCTCTAATGCACAGAAATATTTATTTTTCTGTACATCTCTATCTGCTAACCCTACTGAAAGAAATATAAATATTACTACGAAAGTTTCCCATCGAATAGTAATGACAACATTAAACCGGAATAATGCATTGATCTGAAGCACCGATTTATTTTTGTTTGGATACCTTTATGACCACATGCGGTAACTTCTTTCCGTCGATCAGGGCTTGGTGTTTGCACTAATGATTCTACATCTCTCATTAAATATTCATTATCTATTCACCTTGATACCCTTCCAAGCGAATGGTGAATATTGGAATGGTGACTCAAAAGCCTTAGTCTACTCAAGATTCAGGTCACAATAATCACATGTTCAGTAAATACTAGTAATTTCAACGCTATGCTGCAGATGCAATATCAACATACCTTTATTCAAATAATAACTTTCGGAAGTTAGTTGAAAATTGCACAAAATTACGAGCAACTTACAGAAAGTGGCTAAAAATTTACGACTCTTAGATGAACGGCTGCAAGTATGGAGATGAAATCATATGCATACAAATTAAACACAAGTCCATAGCATAATTTAAAAGCCGATTCATAAACATTAATTTCACCATCAAACGAACAAATGAAATTTAATGTTAATATTACGGCAACGGGCATAAAAATTTCGGCGCAAATAGATAACAAACGGCGGATAATGTTTCACGGTAATAAAGAGCTTGCATAAGCAGTTTACGATCGCGCGGCTAGTGTACACAAAGGAACTGATGGGCAGCTAGCGTTCACAAAGCGCCGACAGTTAACGATAGCGCCGATAAACAAGAGACGGATAGTTTATCACAGAGGTGAAAGACTTGCCTGCCCAGATAAGATTTCACGTTTCTGGAAGGTGATAGAATATTCGGATTACATCATTAGATGCCTTGTTGATTCCAGAAATAACTAGTGATTGACAGAACAGTATGGAATTTATGAATGGATGTATAAAAAGAAGACATGGCTAGTGATGAGTAAATGCGAGCTGATCAGAACGTGTAGACTGTGTGTATGTGACGTAATGTTGTTACGTGAGAATTGAGCGTATTCCTACGCATCCCCGTAGGGGGAGGGATTCGTCCCTTTCAGCTGCCAAGGTGCGGGCGCTGCGGACCCCTAGCACTCGTGGTACCTCTGACGTTGCTAGAGGAACCTCGGGCCGAACATGCCGAGCCCCTCCCGTTGGGGAGTCGTTCGGATTGGGTTGGACTCGAGGGGGCAGTGTGTTCCCGCCACCCACGGGCAATTGGGTACCTCCGGCCAGGCTACTGGCCGCCCGGAGGGGGTAGAGGGTTGCCTCATAAGTCCCGGGAACTAGCATGCAGAGCTAGTAGCTGGTGAGCTAGACACTGGAGGCCCTACCAAGGTTTTTGGTAGCTGGTTCATTAAGGACTGGCGCGTAAGTGGCGTATCCACTTCCGTCCTGTCTGCCGTGTGCAGGCGGGGGGGGGGGGAAGTTTATAAAATAGGTACTGTCCTACGGTAAATAGACCCGAGAGGCCCGGGTTCTGGTCCTACGGGGCCAGGACTAATGGGAGTAGATCCTCACATTTACTTTATTCCTACGCATATAAAGAACGATTTTTTATTTTCTGCAAACTGGACTTTTAATTCTAAGAACCCACAAAGTCACATCATGGATACATTTACGTTTTCACATTGTCGATTTGACAACACCATTTGTTTCCCATATTATCTTTTAGGAATTGTCCCTTCTAATGTGTTGAAGTACTATTTACTGATGAGTAAAAACATAAACAGAACATTTGTTTTCCAATCAAAAGTTCTGTGCGTATCTACGTAGTATTTTATTACTTGAGCTTGGAAGGTCTTTCTTTAATTGTACTTATCTTGCCCTCAAATTTGTATTTGGTCTTGTTTGGTAAATATTTTCTCTTTTAAATCTGTATAGCTGTTATGTGTGCTTTTATTAAACTTTTGTTGAGTTGACTTAAGCATTACTTCAGTCAAAATAATAAATATAGTTTTATTATTGCTTCGTAAATAGTTCTTCCTCCTTCAAAAGTTTACCAGTACAGTTCTTCACGAAATACTACCCAAGAGGTTGTAATATTCAGTTATTTTTTAGGCTGAAGTTGCGGCGATAACAATTTCAGCAAGAATAAAAAAAGAAGGTGGGAGTGTAAATCTTCATCTATGTACTCGTATTATTCCGTTTTAGATTCTTTGTGACGTACATATAATAATTAAAGAGAGCTATTCCAACAAAAAATTATAAGTAAAAAAATAACCTTAATAATAAAATAACATTTTTTTTTTTAAAAAATAAACACCATCACTAAAATATAATGTTCCATGAATATCAAATCCGGTATTTTAGTTCAGTAACCTCCAAAGATACAGTAAGAGTACTTTCAATAAAATCTTTAAACTCAAATTTGTTTCAAAATGCAAATATTTCTTATTTTTAATACACTTCTAACAATTTTGCTTAAAATACTATACATTTAACACATACATTACAAATAAAATGCATATTCTTGAGAATTATAATAACAGCCAGTTGAGCTCTTAATTCAGACGGAATTTTCACCTAAAAATACTAAAATAAATATATTCATAATTTATACATTTAACCCACCGACTTAAACATTTCCTCGAAGCACTATTTTATGAAACTTAATTATTAATAAACTCCATGAAGAATTTAAACTATAAGAAGTATCTTTTAAACTGCAGTCACATTTTAGTTGTCCAAAGGAGCATGCCTCTTCTAAGCTAACACTAGGTGACGTGGTTTTTAAGCAACTTCGATTTCTTTTCCTCTGTGCTTCTTGCACCCTCAATAAAATACGTAGTGGATATATTTGTGCAAATGTGTATCTGAGCTGACACGATGGAAAAACAAACGTTGTGAGAATCGTTCGTAGAAGCTGTATAAAGACAAATTATAGCCTTCTTCCGTGCTACTGTCAGACCTAGTAGCCTGTTACACACCACACATGTTGTGTCCAACACTTACTTAAACGGCCCAGAGATCTCTTCCCTGTTGGACGACAGCAAAACGTAGCTTCGAGAACTACGTATATCCGAAATCATTGGTGGATATATTTCATTCAGTTCTTCTGGTATTCTTGTACGTATTTGATGAGTAGTTCTGTATCATTCCTTAACCACATAATGAATCTTGTAATCGCACTTGGCGTATCCTCGAGTATCTAATGAAGCTCATTCCCTTAGAAATTGCTATGCTTACAGAGCGAGATGGCCTGTGGCACACGTTCGAGAATTTGGGGTTCACTAACGTCGACCAGTCACTTTGAATTGGATTTTTTCTGTAGTTTTCGCTTATCACTATGCGGAAACATTACTTCCCTTTTAATTTCGTTCTTTGGCATCTTTAGATCTCTTGGTAGGTATGGTGATTAGAGGATATGCGGACAAATGAAAGCGGATGGTTGCGCTGTGTAGTGCTTCTTCGGATGTCCTACATGTGATTTGCCTGTTCTTAGAGGTATGTGGACCTATTAGGGACTTCTATACATCTGTGGCTTACTTAGTCCCCAGGTGTCATCCGAAGATCAAACAAATACCCTGCTTTCCTTTCTTGTCCGCAAAGTCCATGTCTCGCTGCCAAAGCAAAGTGTAAGTCTTGTTTGTAAGCGTAATCTGGAATCTCTCTACATTACTCATGGTTTCATTATTGTGTTAATTATTCCCAGGGTTTTGTTAAAAATAACAGTTCTATTTTAGATTTGTATTTCATTCAAATTGTTTAGGTTTATCCAAGATATGAATAAACGTAACACCCGCAAAATTTTAAAACTAATTAAACATTACAAATCAATATAGAAAAATGTTCTCAACTGTAGATATATGACAAAATTAAAATAAAATTACGGTGATTAAATGAAACTAACAAAGCATTAGTTAAAATATGGCAGTGGCGTTAGTAGTAAAACATGAGCAAAATGGGGTATTACATTAACGATCAAGAAATTAACAACAATAAGTGGAGCAAGATATGCTAATGTAGCACGTGAGTATTTTTAGATCCGCTCCGGCATCGAACCCTCTACAGAAGCAGGCGCGGTAGCTAACACGACAGCCGACGGTGCCGACAAATCGATATTCATGCCAAAGCAAGGGTATGGAAATGGCACAGCAAGGATTACTGAAGAACAAGAATCACTGCAAGCCTTTATGAGTCAAATGCCAACAGCACAAGAGCAAATGACAGATAGGGACGTGAACATGCGAGCACAGAAAATACCACAATCTACACGGAGAAGCCTTGCAACGGCTCAAATGAAACCTGTTACATTGAACAATTTTCTCCACCCTCTGTCGTTTATTGTGAGAATAGAAATTATTCTTACAAAAACTAATCTACTTTTCTTTTAATAAAGAAATAGTTGCCTTTGCAAAAATAGTTGCACTACACATATCGTTATAGATACAAAGAGAAGTGGGATTTCAAATATTTTAGAACTGGACGACATACTGTGGCCTTAATGTTTCTTTCTCTTTCCATACAATCGTGAGAAGCAAATGAAACTGAGTAAACAGTGAACAATTAGAATCAATAACGGATGTCTCAGAAATGGCTGCTGGCACAGAAAAGCAATTTAAAATTTTGTGTTTTAAACGTGTCACATTTTCTGTTGACACATAAAATATGAAACAGTTAAATAAATCAATATTTATAATAAAATTAAATATGAATATTTTCAGCATTGGTGTTCAATGTTAAAAGTTGTCTGTTTCGCAGTTGATTATGAGTACAGTTTGGCTTGGTGTAAGACGTCATTAAGTAGGGTAATTAGCGAGGGCTGTTTGTCAGGCGACTTTCGGAGAAATAGGTAGTAGGTTACGGTAGAGTGGGCAAAGTTACTACCCAAAGTTGCCAGATTAGGTACGTCAGGCTAGCTTGGAATTCGCGGAATACGTGAGAGCTTTTCTTAAAAATGTATAGAGCGACTTTAGTATGGAAAGCAGAAAATTTAAGTAACGCAGAAATGAAGTGGCAACATGCTATTAGAACTTAGTATTGGGGTCGTAGTCTTTAGCATTAGGGGAATTTTCGTAGCTGAGTACGACATTCTGAGCAGAATCATTGACACCTCTGGACTGGTTGACGATGGAGCAAGATATAGCTGAATGGGGCGCCATTCCTTGTTTCAATGATACAATCACGTGTAATTGCACAGTATAAGATTCAAATATGTTAACTCCAGATATTTTCTAAGTTTCCATTTATCGGTAACTTCTCGATTTAAGTTAATACCTAAAAATTTATTAAACGTTTCAAACTTAGATGCCGGTGTCATCCTAATTGTATTACATTTATTACCCACGCATACCCTGAGATAGAACTCAGTTCGAGATTGAAGCAACATCACAGCTTCAAAATTGGAGCGGCTCATCGCAAGGCAGGATAAAACAGCTTCAAATTGGTGAGACATCGTGAGGCAGATAATACCGCTTCACTCTTTGGTACGTTTCCATTTACTGCTTAAAACTTGCATGATAGTTATACATGATTGTGTAAATTGCCTTTCGAATTAACATGATTTCACAGCTATTCTCAGAAAATTAAAGATATACATTTCATCTGTCCCATAAACATGTTTAATATATGGTATTTTAATTAAAATCCATTTTTAATTTACGCCTTCCAACGTTAAGTCATATCAGACATGAATGAAATGGGTGAAATGATGCTCAAATGAGTCCAGGGTCCATAGAGCTTACAATTACCCGACATTCGTCTTTCAGGATCACGGAGCATCCTAACCAACGCTCCATGGTTCATCCGTAATCAGCAGCTCCATCACGAACTAGGACTGTTACCTCTTCACAACTACATTCGCAGGATCGCTCGTCGTTTCTTTTCCACGCTGCAAGAAGTTCCAGGAGCTGTGCATTATAACATCGGCGTCCGCACGCGCCAGCCCTCACGCTTGAAGAGGAGACTACCACATGACCTGCTTCTAAGTGATACATCTGATTCGAGTGATTCTAGTGCTTGATGTCTGTCTTACATCTTCAATATTGACATAATTTCTCAGAGAGTATTATTGCAGTTCTAACTAATGTAGTTAGGGGGCGGCCTGTTAGCCTACCCCTCAGTGTTATTGCTCTTATTGTACTGTTACCTTCTTTTCACTCTGATCTCTAAAGCATTGTACTGCTGATCGATCAATAACAAAATTAAAAAAAATATCACGGAGAAGTCATGAAAAAATTCAAGCTGTCTGTTTCGTTTCTCATGCAAATATCTTAAACTTATATGTTAAATAATATTGTTAAGCCATTTTGACAAGATTAAAAATAAAGCAAATCATTCTTTATAAAGGTTAGTTTACAGTGTAACGATTGTCTTTAAAATGTGTGTTTGCGTATTTGGAGAACTTCAAAACCACATTTGATTTTTAACCGACCTTTTAACCGGTTTTTAACCGGCTGTACACAGTCACTCTCACACATTTTTCTTAACATATTTATTTTGGTATCAAGGAGTTTCAAAATGTGTGTTCTATGTGACATCTTAGAATTAAACTTTTTGGGTGGAATCCTATAGTTTATAGGTATACTGACAAGCATAAAATATGGTCCATTATTGAATATAGCTAATTATGTTGAGAATGAAAATTGATGACCCATCCGCTAACAACAAGAACTGCCTTGGTCCTCGTGAACAATGTACAGCAGCTGGATTAGAAACATACATCCGAATTGCCAAAGAGTAACATTACATGCTACAAGTTCTCCCTAGCGGAGTGTCATTAAGGCAAACTCCATTGAATTTAGGCCGGAAAAGAATATAATATAATAAAAACGAAAAATAAATATTTGTCCTCTCCATGTCGTTGACTAAACCCTCTATTATAAGTTCTAGCTGTCGTTCCTCTAGAAAACTGAATTATATGGAACTGGTCTAGTCTTGCTTTTGCACCAAACATAGCGAACTTCCTTTATAAAGTCACAACTATCTAAGAGTTCACTGATTCGCTTTTCAGGCCAGTCACATAGAGAATTGAAACTGTCTGGTTGTAATCCAAGGTTAGGAGAAAAAATCCTACTGTAATCCTTGGGAAATGGGCCACATCTTATGGAAGTTGATGCTTGTGGGTAAAGAAGGGGGCAAAAAAAAAAAAAAAAAAAAAGGCCCAAAGTGAAACGTATCCTTAATGTTAACGACTTGTAGGAAGACCAAGGCAGTCCTAGTGTTCCATTCCGAAGCAAAAGCGAAGGATTTTCAGAGCAGTATTACGTCTCTGCTGACAGATACGCACGTAAAGGATGGCCCCTGCATCAGAAGACAGGAAGGAGGGAAGGACCCTAGGCGAGGAGAGTGTGTGCTGATCGATTAAAACAAGAAACGCGCCGCCCGGCAGCGTCTTCCTGCAGACGGTAAACGTCATTTCCTCTACAGCTGATAACCTTCAACCCAACTCACGTCTGATTTCGCACTTCAGCAGCGAGGTGCTGGAAAAGTGATGAGGTGGCTCGAACAAGAGGCATCGGTGAAGAGAACATAATAAAATTATTACAGAAAAGAGAACCCTGCATTTGAAGCGTCGAGTGTTAAAATAGAGAGTCTTTGTTGCGGAGCTCGACGGATATTTGAATATGCTACAATAACGGGATCAATGTTAAAAAGGTTTCGACAGGTCCCTCGCTAAGTACAGTTGCCTACACTTCTAAACAAAACAAGGCAGTAAAGCAGCGGCTATAATCCAAGCTTATCAGGAGTTCATTGCCGGACATTGAAGAGGTAAGTCTCAGATAATAAACAAATTTCTGAAACATTTTTTCCTTCTACTTAAAGGTGTGTCATGAACATTCTAGAATGTTCTGTGGAAAACTTCAGAGTTGTATAATCAGGCGTATTCTCGAATAATCTGAGCGTTAGTGGAGAAGTAAGAGAGTCAGTGACCAAACGAGATGACTCCGTGGTTACACGTGAGAGACGCAATCAGGAGGTCCGGGTTCGATTCTTGTTCGGTCCAACTCTGTCCATATTTTTATTGTTTTTCCCTGGTCGGCAAGCTAAATGCTGAAGTGATGTTATTTACCACACTCTCCTCTCTCACATTTTCCCCATTTTGTCTCCATCTTCTATTTTACAAGATAACTTCGGGGTTCTGTGTCGGTCGACAGCGAGCAGACGGCACTGAGGCTTGCGCGTTGGAACTTCTTCTGGCTTTACTAGGGTGGCCATCGAGTCCCCATGCAGAGTCAAGCATTACCCGGTTCCTGCTGGATGGGAGCATCTGAGCCACTTTCCGGCGACTTGGGCAGCACAGATCATGTAAGATTTTCAAGGTTGAACAGACCTAGTTATTGAACATCTGCACCCAAAACTGAACTTACCACGAGCGCCCCACAGCCACGTGGCCAAGCCAGGAGGCTTGCGCGTCTCTGCCACTTGCATTGCTTTACAACATCATTCCTTATGGGGATGTAAGCACAATCGATTCAATTGTAGGTCGAGGTGCTAGATGCTAGAGGTCCTATACCTATACCTCTAAAATGACTAAGCGAGTCAGTTTCTGGTTCCCCTTATGAGGTTCTGATATCAGTTGTGACGTACAACAGATGTGCTCCTGTAAGGAATTAGGAGAGCGAAAAAAATCAATGGTATATCAAGGAATATATACTGGAAGATTAAAAATATATACAAGAAATAAGAGCTTGGAACAAGTAGTAAGTTTCTAGAGAAATTGAAAATAAGTACGAGTAAATCAATGACATCGTGTGCAAGGAAACAATAACTCCACAAATTAAACCAAGAAAAATGCAAAAGTCAAGTTACAAACTTACAGTGGTCTTTCCGCTCATTAATGACAGCAAATCATGGATAACAGAAGTGAAGGACAAACATAAAATTCAGACAGCAAAAGTGGCATTAATTTTAATTATATTTATTATTTATTTAAATATCTTAAAAATAAGAATCAAATTCCCATTTGATAATAATAAAAATCAAGTAATGAATATCTTCTCAGGCTACAATAGACTGAACTTAAAAGAAACAATGTACATACATTACATAACACAATATTTTATTTAACGAAACAACAGCATGAATGAAGAAAGCGTACCACTTTTAATTAACAATTACCGAAACTTTGGGGATAAAACGAACGCTGGACGCTTCAGGAATAGATGGGTCTTAAGTGAAGAATGCAAGGATGGAATAGACGAAATGCATAATCCCGGAAATGAACACCATAATAACTACTTCAGAGTCTGAGGAATTTTCCAATACGGAAAGCAAAAGAAAACATTAATTTTCTTAAGCAAGGTCATTTTTTAATTATCGATTAATTTAGTTTCCTTGTTGCTACTGTGCTCGGTGACCACAGTGTATATTCTCCAGTGAAAATATAGAAAACTGTGTTTCAAATACAGCAATTTGATAGTGAGAATTGTATTCTGTTGCTTTCGTTAATTCATGATAATTTCTTCTTCTAAACTATTATTTTACTTGAAATTATATGGCAAACACAAACTGTTCTGGATGCACCAGATTTACCGGGAGTTCACACAAAATTAATAGTAACTAAACAGTGCACATTAAAAAATACAAGAATTTTTAATAAGTTGATTAAGGAAGAAGGCTATTTGACATTTCAAACACTACTCTATCATGTCAACATCTTTTTAAATGATAAATAAATGTTAATCATTACTAATGATGTTATAGTGCCTAATATAAAATTGTTATAGTGCCTATTCGCCAGCCTATTTTAAGACTTTAGTGCCTACTGCACCGAGCCTTTTTCACAAGATACATAAGACTAATTCATTAATGATGGCCAAACCAAATGCTACATCAGAAACCAAAGTACAGCGATAGGAACGATCAATCGCTAATGTGCACAGAGTTGACAAAATATCAAATAAGAGAGCACTGTTGGCGGCAATCCTATAAAATATGTATGACAAAAACACGAGGGTCAATTTATGTGGAATAAATCTGATATCACATGCAGTTAGTCGCCTGTCCCACCCCACTCCAGCTTTACAAAATAGCAGAGTTAATTATTCTAATGTCATTTATTGACCAAGTGCTGTTCGGATTCTACACAAACTAATGGATTGAATGCCGCTTTACATTCATTTTTAATGACAAGGATGAAATTGGTTTGCAGCTCATTTCTCGATTAATATAATTCTATGATCATACATTTCGGAAGATTGCACAACGTTTTAAGAAAATAATATAATTACTAAAACAATAGAGCACTATCGTAATGGTTCAAATGGCATTTATGACCACTTAGCAAATTTTGCGACGTGATTTCTTACTTTGAGTTCTGCTATCCTTAACGACAAATATGTGTTGAGCTGATTCCAATAAAATTTCAAATTATCTAAGGCTAAACTCTTTAATGAATTTGTGATCACACAATTCTATTATCTCGAGAGTTGAATGCACTTCTTGACTGAGCTTTTTTACTCGGCTGTACAAGTTAGAAAAGAAATTTCAATTCCAACAATATGTTAAGACGCTTAGCATCCCAAGTCACGTTGTACCTCATTTGGAATATAGTCCAATCTAGCGATGGGTCGTGCCCGGCGATCTCTTCCGACTTCAGAGTTGAATCACAAGGGAAGTTGGGGAAACCGTAGCAGCAGAAAAATAAGAATGGTTAGGACAATGATGGTACAGCGAATACGTAGAGTACAAGAAAATAGCGAACTTAACGTCGTAAAATGCTTTCAACGCTCTGCTCCTCCTTTTGGAGTCGTTTTAACTACATTTCAATATTCTGTTAGTATTCTTTCTAGCATCTCTCTAGAATTAAAACAGCAACAAATATGCTTCACTTGTTGGCAAAATTGGTGGTTGATATTCTAGCTTTAAAATCCAACGGTTCCACGTTCAATTCCCGACTGGAGGATGGGAATTTTGGCTTAGCCGAGATTATTTTCCAATCCTCACGAGAGTACGAATGAATTTAGGTTATAAAGAAAACCCAAAAGTAAGCAAATCCGAAGCGTAAGACAACAGCAAAGCCGGGAAAAATATTCGCTGAAATATCAAGGTGAAGCCTACGATGAAATCTACATATTATAAGGTCAGACAAAAATAATAATAAAAAAATAGGCTGGTCCCGTAGCTCAGTCGGTAGGAGCACCTGCGCGCAATGCTAGGGGTCCCGGGTTCGGTAGGGGTGGGGATTTTTCTCCGTCCAAGATAATTCCTCATCTTCCCCAAAGTCTGGAAGTATGAATGAGAGTGCGAATGTGTGCGTGATCCAATTATTAAAACCCAACGATTACGAGTTAACACCTTCGGTATGTTCCAAAGGAGAACTGCCGCCGATATGACCATTGGAGTTAAATGGAACAAAAAAAAATAATAATAATAAAAAATGAAAAATGAAAAATAAAAGCCCATCTCGGGCATGTCTGCCTCAACTTCAAGAGGTCCCAAGTTCGAAACTCGGTCACAGTGAGTTAAATGGATAAGGTTTTTTCGCGGTTTTCCCTTATCCTAAAATACGAATGTCGAGTAACTCTAAGCTCCATGGACCCTGGGCCTATTTGAACATCATTTTATCCATACCATTCATTGTCCGATGTGACTTTAAAAAGTTAAATGACGTAAATTACCAAAAAAAAAAAAAAAAAAAAAAAAAAAAAAAAAAAAACAATTGGGGAAGCCAAAAGCGCTAAAGACAAAACCAAACAACGGTATATGCGAAAGAGAAAGAGAGGGAGGAGAAGAGGCCAAGTGTTTGTCTCAAGTCTTAAAATTATAGTTAACTTAGCATTATGACTACAACGTAACCCACACATACCATACTGCTAATATTTCAGAATTAATTATAACCACGATTCAATTATTACAACTTAACGCAAAACAATTACAAGGATTTTATCCCGCATTCTAACTCTTCAACTAAATCTGCTTAGCTATGTACCTCTAATGTCAGCTTCTAATTTACTAATAACATAAACAAAAACTATATTATTTTATAAGCAGTTATCTATTTATATAGCAATAGACATTAAAAACTATAAAATTATAACCTAGGCTCAGCCCTGAAGGTGAAATGATACATCAGATATGAATGGGTGCTCGCAAAAACGGTAGCAATAATTTTAATAAAAGGGGCAGTAAATGTATCGATACAAATCGCCCATTAACTCTAAAATATACAAAAAACACGTCGGAAGATACATCAGAGTGCCAAAGAGCCATAATACAATCAACTGTCAGTTTTCTCGAAATATAAAATTGAAAAGTTTGTATCTCACTACACAGACTTTTTATGGTTTATCAAATTGACAGAAACCGCTTTCAAGATTGCTATGTCTAAATTACATCAAAGAATGCAAATAATTTTTACTTCTTCAACAAAAAACAATATTTACAATAATTAGAGGATGTGTTGTGTCCTGCGCCGTGGCGTAGTGTGGTAAGGCATTATGCTTTGGTTCTCTACCCACGGAATGCAGCCCGGGATCGATCCCACCCTTGGATTAAGGATTTTAAGTCCCGGGTATAGAACCCGTGCCCACTCAGCATCGTGAGGAATTTACGATGGGTAAGCGGCCCTGGTCAAGGAAGCCAACTATCCCGCTGGGGATACAAAGATGCTGACCACATCTCCTGCCCGTATCGGTTGGATGTTCGCCCACCTTGCGTATGTGGGTGTGAGGCAGGCAGTCGGGTTGGCAGGAACAGGCTCTCTATGGGCTGTCGCACCATGGGTATATACTATGTGTTGTATTCCACCGGAAATAAATGTGAATAACACAATAAATGTTCTGCACCCGGAATAATAATAATAATAATAATAATAATAATAATAATAATAATAATAATAATAATAATAATAATAATAATAATAATAATAATAATAATAATAATAATAATAATAATAATAATAATAATAATAATAATAATAATAATAATAATAATAATAATAATAATAATTATTATTATTATTATTATTATTATTATTATTATTATTATTATTATTATTATTATTATTATTATTATTATTATTATTATATAGACATACATAGCGATGTTATGAAACGAAAGTTAAAATTTATGGCCATATTAAACGATTAACTTCAAACATTTTACAAAACAAATTATGGGATTTTACGAAAATATAAGTAAAGCACAAAGCACAAGTAGACTATAAAATAGATTGGTGAAGTAACAGATTATTTAAAATTGGCAGGAATCACTCAAGACAATATCCTAGACAGGGACCTCTTTAGAATGAAGGTGCATAAGTGTCAAATTGACCAAGAGGACAAACAGAAGAAAAAGACTGGAACAACGTGGAAGACGAAAGAGAGAATTTTGGATTCCCAGAAGAGCTAAGAAAAGCCTCTAAGTACTTTGCCTAGTCATTCACAAGTAATTATATATATATAGTTCAAAATTCTCTTTTTACTTTACCTTCCACCTTTGCAAGGCAGCAAATACTTCAAAAAAATAATTACAAACTAGGGATTCATTGTATTTATACTTTTGAGGTCCTGCTGAAACTATAAACAGGAGTTCTAGCAAAATAAAAACTGTTCGTGTGTCGAAAAAGATGCTCAGAAACGAAAGAGGGATAAATAACAAATTCGGCATTTATGTCGACATACTCAAAGGGTACCTCAAAGGATTTTTTTATGAAAATCCCTAGTTCCGTTACTATTCTTTAGATACAAAAGTTCTTTTTCGTTGTGTCTTAGTTTTACAAGAATAGCTTGAGGTTGATTAAAGTCATTAATATTTTAAGATGGTTGCATATCTAATACGTGTATTACACAGTTTTCTTTATATATAAGCCTGTGTAGTTATTTCGCTATAAAGTTATTTTGTATAAGTTTGCATAACTGTTAAACCACAATAGATAGCTAGTATCTTAATACGCGTAAAATAAACCTAAGTATATCTCTTTAAAGAACAAATTATGCAACATAACTGCTTGTGGTATTAATCTCTTCTGAGATATGCGTTATTACCAGTTTGAAATCGCCAATGCTAAATTAAGGGTTTTTGAGGCACTTAGACCCCATTGCTTTGTTTCTCGTGATGTCATGAAAAGAGTATGTGTTTCAAATCTTATAACTTCTGTAGGTATGTACACCCTGTTCTCACTATAGCATACCATCAATGCGAATATTGCTCTTTGTGTTTTTACTACGACCAAAACGTCATATACGCTTTAACTCATATCAGAAACAAGACGTCAATTCAGAACATGCATTTGACCTATGGTACTCTCGGACATTACAAAGCCTGCTGCAGTGAAACGGCTATGTACACACCATACGCTCTGATTATATGCTACCGGTCAGACATGCAGTGTGTCGAACAAGTTGCCTAATGAGCAGGCGCCACGTTTACTTCCAAAGTCACAAGTGTATTGTATTTGTGCCTATTTTTTCACCAACATGCAGGCGTTTTTGGTTACGTAAATGCTAAAAGCGGACTTCACAATGCCAGCATTGCAAGTAATCAAACATTTAAGCTCCATTAGAATAACAAAAATATTAAAAAGCAGAGGGCTGTAATAACTGTGGAGCATTTCCGGTAAAAACGACAAAAGCGTACGTTAGCTTGGAAATTTTATGCAAATAATCCTACAAACCTGTAGAACGTTCAGGAACACGTATTTACATAGCAATTTAAGATATGAAATATTCTGAATTTCGAAATGGGTTGCGTTTGTTTCACACTAAGCAGAAATTACTTCCAACTTCAATTTCAAGCTATTTCACACACCACACATCGAGCAACAAACCCTAGGAAACATATAGTATTGGAAACTCCAGAACATCACGTTATTTCCCTACGACAATATTAAAATACAGTTTAGAAAAGAGCGTCAATTTCATATTAAGTAATGAAACATTTTATACTGTTACAAGCCGAATTACGCTGATATTGGAAAGGCAGAATCAGCCTCCTGGTCCATCTCGACAAATTATATTTTAAATCACTGAAACAAGAAGACATTTTTAAAGTAAAATTTGATTTTCTCCGGTGATTATTAAAGTCATCCAAACACAATTATCGAGAGCTTGAATCACAATATTCACATTTTAATACCTATGCACTAAAATTTTCAATACAAATTCCAAAATTCACTTAAAATAATGTAATTCCACGTGTATTGAAACTCTATTTACCTCTTTCTTACTACCAAGAAAGTATTATTCCTATACTAGTATTGAAATTCCCAATGTCGACTATCTCTTGATTGTAAGCGTCTCACACGTAAGTGAATATATTGTAGTATTAAAAACATGGGTCAATGGAAATTGAATTTAGGATAGGAACTGTGGCAGATTTTTGTAAGGCTATATGATAGGTACTTACTCCCTTTGAAAAACGCAACAAGCGCAATTAAGTTAAATCGATATGTTAGGCAGTGGTGAAGTTATAACAGCAACACATTTTTAACTACAAAGACTATTTGTATTTTTATATTGAACAAGTTAATAATTCCCCTTTGAAAGATGTATTCGTTGGCTGTAATTAATCAAAATTAAAATGGTTTCCTTTTTATTCATTTTAAGAGAACGTATTTAAACAATGTAATTAGATAATTTACAAGAAAAGGGCAATATGTAATAATATTTAAGCAATAATTGTATCAATTTTATTTCTGAAGATGAGATTATACAGCAAGCCACTGTGGGTAAGCTATTGTTTATCATCGTTAATTTTAAAAAAGAAAGTGTCCGGAAAATGCCAATGGATTGCTATTATCGAAAATATTTATCTCTTGTATGAACTTTTCTACGATTACATGGTGACTATTTAAATCTTTTCCTAGGTATATTTGAGTTGTCCTGCGCCGTGGCCCTGACCAGGGAAAGCGGCCCGGGTTCGATCCCACCCATGTGGTGGGGATTTTAGGTCCTGGGTATAGGACTGGTGCCCACTCAGCATCGTGAGGAAAGTGAGGAGCTTACGATAGGTAAGCGGTTCTGGTTACGAAAACCAATATTCCGGCTGGGGGATGCCGAGATGCTGACCACATCTCCTCCCCGTGTCGGTTGGATGATCGTCCACCTCTGCCATGCGTAAGTGGGCATGAGGCCGGCAGTCGGGTTGGTAGGCTCAAGCCCACTTGGGGCTGTTACGCTATGGGTTACGTTTATCTTTGCCTCTCAAGGAGGTCACGATCGGCATTGGGAAACTTTAAATAATCAATGTACGGGATACATAGTGGCTATCATCTTAAAACTGTTTTTATAAAGTTGCATCTACTGGAACCATTTTGTTGTAAGCAGGTAAACGGACTTCTAAGCACTAAAACCAGAATGGAAGGAAATAAGGTTTTACTTTCACTGAAACATACAAATAGGCAAAGAGATAGGAGACAAAAACCACTCCCATACCTTTCGCACAATCCTTTGGCGTTTACATTCCTACAGCGCTCGAACCAGGGTCCATCTGCTCGTCACTGTCCCTTGACCTCTCGTATTCCGGACTGTTTATGGTACAATGATTTGAGAATAGACAACTTCTTCCTTCATGGTTTAGGCGTTGCCTGTTCCGGCCTTGTATATGTGAAGCATCTTGATTTACTTTGTAACAAAAGGCTTGGTTGAGTATTCTTTATTCTGGCATGCGGTAGAGATGTTCAACCAACTTTTTTCCATATGTACTTCCATATTTCTAATAGAGGTCGTATCTTTAGCTATTTTCTATTTTCCTCGTTTCTAATATGTTTCTCTCTCGTACAGTATTATCGGTCTCATAAAAAAAGAATTCTTGTGCACGGTTTTAAATAAAAGCTTTTAGGGTAATTGAAAAGGTTCACAGTATTATCAGGAGAGAACTTGCATCAAAACCCGGAGTGATGCTTACAACTATTTCACGAAGGAAAATCTATTTTAAAAATGTTTTGTAAAGTAGACACAACTTTTTAAATTAACAACGCCTAATTACAGGTCTAGTTTAGAAAGCAAAGGTAAAATATTTCTACACCTATCTGTAAATCCTAAAGCCGACATTTTGTTCTGAGACTCCTGCAGTTGCAGTCAAAGGTTGGAAGAGGCAAAATTATATCGGATGACCATTATCAGCTACCAGATCCGATAATTACTCTATAATGAAACTGCGACTGATTGATATCACAGATGTTCTTAATAGTCATTAGCCCATACACATTAAAATGACAGGAGCATTAATGTAATGCACTAAATGCTAAACCGTCTAACCGGATTGTCGCTCTTATTTTTTTGCTCATGTTTCATTTGTAACGAAGTATTTATTAATTCACCTGTTTTCGCGTCTCCTTAGCTTGTGTCAATGATACTTGAAACTTTGCACAGTGTGAATAATTTGATTTTTTTCTATTTATTAATTTAATACGAATCTAACTTGCATAACAAAACAGAGGCATCGCAATCACACTGAGCTTCATTCTAAACGTATAATTAAATTACATTTGCTCAATTGAACAGATGTATAAATACTTATTTAGCACAACGAGTATAGTTGCCTTCAAACTCGAAAGTCTAATAATGTAAAATAAATAATTAAAATATTAGGCCTGGTGTCTACTATTTCGTTTATTATATAGTATAAATGTATTTCTTGTAAAATGAAAAATATTAAAGACAGAAAAAAGTTAAGGACTTTATTCTATTAGTTCACGTTTTATCTCGATCAAATATTATCTGTATCATAACTATAGTAACACTGGGCAAAAAAAAAAAAAAAATCAACTCACACATATTTCCATCTGCGCAAAAAAAAAAAAAAAAAAAAAAAAAAAAAAAAAAAAAAAAAAAAACATTAAAATTACAGATTAGCTCTTGCTTTCCAGATAAAATTGACATTTACTTTTTAGTGCCAACACTTCCATTTTCTTTTATTTGGACATTGGATTATGTTAAAGGAGACTGGACTGCAAGAATTCTTAACATTACCGAGAAAAATGTCGTTGCCAAGCCTCTCCTGGACCCAAAAGATGTTCTACTTCCACCCCTCCATATCAGGCTGTGTTTGATAAAAGTTTTGTCAAAGGTGTAAACCAAGAATGATGGGTCCTGAAGTACATAATAGAGACATTTCCGAAATTAAGTGATGCAAAATTTAAGGAAGGCATTTTTGTCGGGTCACAAATGCGAGAACTTGTAAAGGACCCTGCGTTTGACCAAGTTTTGGAGGGGAAAGATTTGGAATCTTGGGAAGCCTTCAAGGAAGATATTCGTGGATCTTTAGGCAACAAAAGAGATGGTAACTACACACGTTTGGTGACAGTGCTAATGCAGATACCATAACCTTGAATGCAACATGTCCCTTAAAATCAATTTTCTCCACTCCCACGTAGACTTTTCCCCTTCTAGTTGTGGAGCTGTTAGTAATGAACATGGAGAAATATTCCTTCAGGACATTTCGGTTATGGAATAAAGATACCAGGCTCATTGGAATGAAGCAATTCTTGCGGATTACTGTTGGTCTTTGTTTAAGGATGCTCCCAAACTCCCTTACAAGAGGCAAGCTAAAACATGACAATCTCATGAAGGCATCACATGGTTCTCTTCAGACACGACCTTCTGGGAGGTATTCTTCCAGCAATTTAGAACTCTTAGAATGTAACTACCGTTTAAAAACAAAATCAAATAAATCTTCTTTGTTAGCATACGTAATTAAAAAGTATTTTTTCTCTGTATGAAATACCTGCACCTATGTATATCACAGATAGTAGAGATAAGAAAAATTTTTCATTGTCATATTCGTTTTCTCAACCCAAAATTAGTGAGAATTGACTCTGAAGTGCTGGAAACATTGAAAAAATTGTCTTTGTTGCTTTGCCGCCGTTAACTATATCGGAGTATGAATGAAATGAATACAAAGCACGTAGCTCACAGAGCTAAATTTATCAATTCCTCTTCTTCTTCCTCGTGTTCTTCTTCCAAGATTAAAGAAAAAACATCACCACGTACCTCCTCAGCTGAGATTTGAAACGTAATGAAGGTGACACAGATCAAACAACAGAGTTTGCTAACTTCTTACTTTCTTATTTAAAGGAATTCATTTTTGTATTCCGTTTAAATACAGAGATAGGCATTTTCTTTTAATCCAGTTGAAATAAAAACATAAGCGGGGAAACACTTTCTCTGTATATTACGTACAAGTAAAAAGACGTTCGTGACGAAAACATTTTTGCCTGCGGGCTTCGAGTCTTTCTTGGCTCAGATATTAAGATTCCCTGTTTCTACGCAGAAACCCTTTAAGCTGTTAAGTGTAAGGACGGAGTTATGAAATGCACCAACTTCAAGGTGCTGTTACTTCATTACTTCATAACCACTACCCAAACTGCTTCTCACAGGCTGCTCCTAATAAGCTTCTAGTGGTTGAAGAGACCTTCATTTTAAATAACAACCGTAGTTGTTCTTAGAACTTTACTTTTACCCCTTAGGCTAATGCCACGAACAGTAAAAGCTAAAGAAAGTTTCAACACATAGTAATCTAAAAGTTTAATTGATTCCAGAAAAACTCATGCAGCCATTTAACAGCGGTGAAAACATGTAAAGATTTTATTTAGTCTTAAGGTCACGATTCACGTTAAACGTGTATAATCTATACAAGGTAGGTACTAGTCTTACACTTATTTCAGTATTTATAAAATTTAAAGCAAACAAAGTAACTTGAAGTAAGTTTTGAAGTGTTGTTGATCTGTTTAGAATGTTGTTTCGTAAGCTATAAATGCAGAAACTAGCCATTAAACGCAAATGAGAAATTATTGATATCAGAACTCTGAGAAACTGGTGAGACATATTTCTTTTTAAATTACTAGGTATATTTTTATGTAAAACATTTTATAAAAGTTATAAGGAATTAAAACACCCTTTAAAGGTTCAGAATAGGTTGTCTGTGATCTTTAGGATATTACCTAGGTAGTTTGTGTTGCTGCTTTTCTTTTCTTATCTCCTCCCTTCCTGTTAGGACGTTCCAATTTTTGAGTTGTAATTTTCCAAAACTTGCAAAGATTACAAGTTACAGACTCAATGGTGTATTTTCAAAAAATACTAATAAAAATGTCAAACCTCATGAAATGCTGAAATATAACTGGATGTTTTCTATGGACACATGCATTACTTTGGAGTCCCTTTTTCTCCATGGAGAAAACACAGTGGCAATCACTACCGTTGTGCTAAAACATACCCAAAATGCATTGAACTTCTCTCATTTGATTCATTGCTTCCCTAAACTGTAGATATAAGAATTATTTGGACCTAAGCAGTGCTATGGTGTGTTGTGCTGTAGATGGAATAAGTTTTGATATAGTTTAAAAATGCACTGTTCTGGCCGAGATAGGGATTCATGAATATTATAGGAGTTGATAGCGTGTTCCTTATCTCCTAATGAGAGTGCACGTGAACATGCAACGCCAAAGATCCGTGGTTCGATTCCCAAGTTTGAAGCAGTTATTTTATGTTCAGCTTTATTTAAAATTTATTTTAATTATACTGGATAAAAGGCAAAATTTAGGATAACAAGTGAAAGTGAAAAAGTAATTTGATAGAGGAAATGAAAATTGAATATTAATTACGAATTTGGCTACAGCAAAATTAATTTAAATTAAGAAGAAATATTATTTTAAATGTTAAACCGTTTTGAAAAGAGATTTTAAAGGAAAATTATAAAAATATTATTGAATCTAACAACGAACATAATTATAAATACTTGTGACGTGAACCAATGGTAAAATGTTGACTTCCATAGAAACGGAAGAACCAGTAAATCAAGATTGGATCAAGCTTCTTTCTTCTGCGTATAGCCGTCATAGAGAACGGACGTGTGCGTTAGTATCTGTAAGTCTGCAGAAATGACGCAGTGCATAAAATATTGCAAAAGCAACATAATAGTTTTGTTTTTAAAATTATGTAATATCGACGTTCAGTGTTGAAAAGATTATTTCAAAAGGTTTTTCTAAATTAAATTTACAGTTTAAGAAGAAAAGTATTGAAAATTTATTTTATTCCAGCATCATCTCTGCAGCAATAATATGGGTGGCACACAGTTTCACGTTGACGCTACAGTTTGTAACGAATAATATGGGTAGTTCAGGGTTGAGCAATGAGCTTTCTCTCAGGGTATGCATGGGCATGTAAGGATGGTTCTAATGACACTGGAATGCCCGTTTCAAACTGGGTTAATGACCGCTTCTTTTTATAATTACATCAAACTCGAAGTTGCCGACCAAGGGTTACCAATATCACTGTTTAGAGTGACTGAAGGTGGAATGCTTATTACTCGATACTACTTAATTCGTTATGTATAAACCAACAAATCTTCCCTCCGGTTCTGATCTGCCTTCGACCAAGACAGCCACTAGCCGCGGACCGTCTGTCCTCACACTACACACAGCTGTCCGTGGAAGCGTGTAACTTTCACTTCTGGAAGCCCTCTTTTCACACAAAGATTCCCTTTGTGACTATTTTGTCCATTGTGATTATTAGTCTCGGTCATGCCATTATTAAGGGTCCGAAGAATACCTATTCAAACGAAGTCAAGTGCTATCCCTTAGAATTCTGTTTCTCCCGTGTATTTTGTTACACTATTCAACACAATTGCTATTCGACTCAACTGCACCTGCACGCGTTCCACACAAATATACATTCCTTTGAAATCCATCACGATTCTTTATGCATTGCATCCCTTAATTTCGGTATCATCTCTCGTCTGTGGCCGCACCCTGAAATAGAATCTCATACTAATACAAGAGTAATCAAGGTAAGTTCCAGAATACAACTTCGAGTGAATCTACGAGAACATTAGTTTCATCATCTGTTAGATCTACCCATATGCGTAATCCTGTTGCATATGGCTTCCCAAAGTGGTGCTTCGAGAACATCATCTCTACTTCCTCAATCATATGAAATTTTCGTTTCACCTTTCGAAAAGTTTTTCAAATCTGATTTAACCTTCCAATCCTCAACTCCTGGAGCAAGAAGCTTTAAGAATGAATTTTTATCATTAGATGAAGAGTTCCATGCTACACTTTTGCTTTATTTCTTTATTTTTATCATTTATATGTATTACCTTTAAAATCTAAGGTTTACCTGTTGAACAATAGCTCATCAGTAATGATGTTCACTCGCTTATATTAGTCTTTGGTTTGGTGTTACTTTTAGTTATTGTATTAACGATAGGAGAGGAACACGAGGATAAAGATAAGTAGCAATAAATTCTAAGATGCATTAGGGTAGAAAGGAAACAGAATACAGAAGTCACACACGTTCATAAAATAAATCAATGTAATACAAAAACTGGAAGTTAAATAACTCAAGAAGGGAAGAAAACTTAAACAAAATTGAGGTTTGTCATGCTTTTCATTCGTTTGTAACAAGCTAAAACGGTGGAGACAAACAAGGGTTACGCGCACGACCTACTCATCTTTCTCTGCTGCTTCAACTTGATGGTATAATGGCGAAAACATTTTCATGCAAAATTAAGGTGGGGGATAGATAGCATGAAGGAATGAAGTGAATGAATATCAGCCATTCGCTAAAACCGCCGCCTCTCTTGTTCCTCTAGCTCTTTTTTGTTTGTTTGCTGCCCGACCCGGATATCCCTTACTCCTACCCCGGTCCTAAGCAGCACGAATTTTCTCCCACCTACCTCCCAACCCTCTTCTCCATGTAGTCAGGTTAAGAATCGATAACACAAGAGCTGCTCCAGTCGGACGAGGTATGTAATCCCGACAGCACAGAACAAGCGGAAAACAGCATACAAACATTGCTTAATCCTATCATAAATGTTAATTAAGTGGAGTGGCGAACAGTCAAAATGTAATTGCGGGTCATGTTCCTATTTAGTCTTTGGACGACGCAAGGAGGACTGGGCAAAGCCTAATAGACTTGAACTTAACGATGCTTCTATCCTTCTATACCGATGTAAATAAGTAAAAGACAAGACACTTAACTATTTAATCCTCCCTGGCGTTGGTTCCATGACACTAGTCGGTTCGATAAATAATAGCTTCTTTAAAGTCAAACGAAAATTCCGCAGAAGTGCAAAAGGGTAGTTTGTGTTGTGCATGGTCATCGAAAAAGATCGCAGCAATTGATGAATTCAGATGTTCCGTTTTAATTGAGATAAAATTAATAATTTGATCTTCAAACTAATGGGAAACTTATCGATATTTTTTAACTGACTTGGAATAAATAAGTCAACAATCAAAAGGTATTACACAAGCGCTTACATCTTCACACTTACAAAATTCAATTCAGACATCACATTAAACCTACACGTATACCAAAGTGTGTTTAGTTCGCAAAAGACATGCTTGACAAAATCGAAGAGAAAGAAAGTTTTTAAAAGGTGTAAACTTCAGAGTTCTCTTTCTTTTTTTTTTTTCTTTCTTTCTTTCTTTTTTTTTTTTTTTGGTGTATTTTACGTCCTCCAACGTCAAGTCATATCGGACGATGAATGAAATGGGTGAAATGATGCTCAAATGATTCCGGGGTTCATGGAACTTAGAGTTACCCGACATTCGTCTTTAAGGATAAGGGAAAACCCCGGAAAAACCCTTATCCAGGTAACTCACCCTAACCAAAATTCCAACTCGGGACCTCTTGAACGTGAGGCAGACATGCTACCACCATGCTACCAAGGCGGGTAAACTTCAGAGATGAAGCTACATTCCAAGTCAATTGCTGTGTCAACCGAATTTGAGGATCTGAACCACCCAATGAAATTATGATAACTAATGAGGTTCTCCAAAGTAAACGTATGGTACAGTTTGATGCTTGAACAAGTCAATTACTGGTTCTTTGTTTCTTAAAGAGCAGACTGTGACAAAACATGTTTACTTATGCTAGAATAGCGAAATTGAAGAAGAAAATAAAGTAACTTTATTATTTAAACAAGATGGGCGCCCCTACACTTTTCCCTGGCATTTCGAGACACACTGTATGCACGGCTCTCTGATAGGTGCATCGGTAGGACCGGTCCTTATCAGTGGCTTCTTAGAAACCCCGACTTGACAGCTCCAGCCTTTTTATGGGGGTAGGTATGTACAGTAATCCTATCAGAAATCTAAAACATTTAAGATACAGGATCAGCGATACTGTTGCAACAATCATGCTCGAGGTGATCCAGCGGTGTTGGGCCGAAATCGACTATCGGCTGGATGTTTGCTCGTTGTAATATCTCCAATGCAATAATATCTTTTAATTGCTGCAAACTTTTCCGATGACTCAATACAATAAAGTGAAGACATACTAACAAGGGCGCGCGCGCGAGCGCGCGCGCACACACACACACACACACACACACACACACACACACACACACACACACATACACACATTTTTCTAAGTAGCTTTTAGATTCAGGAACCCCAAAACATGTACTCCGGTGAAATCTTTGTATGAATCTTTTTGTGTTTAATATAATTCATTCTTCACTTATTGTATGCAGCAGAGAAAATGAAAATGAATCATCTTTGATACATTGTTTTTAATCAAGACATGTCCTCCATGTTTTTCATTGCGAGGCAGACGCGCAAATTTCCGAAGTATTTGAAGCTGGATTTGAAGCATAAAGCTTCACTTGAAACCCTTGTTTCAGGTTGAATTATGACATATTCTAGCAATATTTGATGATTTTGCTGTTGGTTCTTCTAAAAGGTTTTCAATTTGAATGAAAAACTTTTCATATATTTCAACAGAAAGTAACAAAGTAATATTTATATTACTTCTGATAATTTGTAATAAAAATATAATCAACCTATTAATATAATTACAATTTTAATTGCATCCTATCCATTTATACCATTAACTGAAGCTGCTAAAATTATTAATATTTATAAACGACCTTTAGTATCAAGCAGTCCATAATATAAGACGAGAATTTTATGATTTGAGATAATTCTCCTGGCGCCCCTGCCAGGTGGAACAAGTTCATCGGAAACTAAGGGTGACCGCACCTGAAGGGAGACGACGGTCCAGGACCAAAACCCTAAAAGCTACAAATTTAAATTCCACGGTACATGCTGGTGCAAACGGCTGCTCTCAGGCTTACACATTCCTCAGTGGGTCCAATCCGGAGGACCAGAAGTTACAGAGAACATACTTGTCATTCTTGCTGGAACTTCGCCAATACTTAGAGCCCTGAAAGATGTGAAATTGAAGAGGGGTGAAATGGAGGACAGGAAATTGCGGTATGTAATAAATCATCCTTCCCAGCATATTCATCTAACGACTGAAGAAAAGAAAATGTTCAGGATGGTACACTACGGGAATCGAAGGCACAGTCTCTCGAACACGGTACACATGCATACTACCTTCTGAGCCTTTCCCCTTGGTCGGTTTTGCACCTACACATAGAAATAAAGCTGGAGTAAAGCTGAAACAAATTACAAAAAAATGCAGATACAGAAAGGCATTTTTTCATACAGCATTTTTTCCAAGAAAGTTTAAAGAAGGCATTTGAAATTACAGGAGTATACGCCATGGGAAGTATTGTGAGATTCGGAAGACAAATGATGTACATAATGTTAAGACTTCACAATAAACTGGATTTTCCTTTCAATCTATGCCACTAAATGCTATATGACGTCAGCTGTAAAGTCGGTAAGCCTAGAATTCAGTTCTTCCGCAGAGTATGACTGGAATATGGTAGAAGTTGCCTAAGAAGCCAGGCGTTTTATTTGAACGTGAGCAATTCCTGTGTTCGGTGTAAGCCCTACAAAAACCTCTTTCGTGCTGTTTTGTTGTCCAAATCAAAAACTCGGAAAGCTGTAAGCCGGGTACTTGTTGCCATTGCTAATTCACGCACCATACACTTTTCAAAAGTGTTTTGTGTGTGTGTGTGTGTGGGGGGGGGGGGAGTTTCTTCTGCGAATCTAAACTAAAGTATTAGCTGTTGATGAAAACTTTGATTCTATATTTTAATTTATATTATTTTATGCATCGGAATACGACAATGGGAGGCACGAATTTTTCATTTTATAATTAATCCCGTTGCTTTATTAGTACTCTTCAAATTCAACGTCGTGCTTGCTAGGCAACTTAACAGTCCGACGTGTAGCTTCTACTACGTCCTTCTATTTAGAGTAGGCACTTGCTTCAAAAACTGATTCAAAACAGTGATTATGACAATGAAGTGAGCCCTCTTCTCCAGCAAGCTACGCTTAAGATGAACGGTATAAGATTTTTAAAAAAGGAACATTGAAGCAATTATTCCTCAATCATGCCAATGAGTAACAAAAACTAGTTTTAAGGTTCACAGATAATAACAAACCAAGCGAGAAAGAACATTTTCTAGAACAACAACGCCTCGCTATAAGACTACTTAAGCGAAATTGGAGTGCTTGTATAACCTCATTATGAACTTCGATGCAAGCTTTGCCTATTTCTAGCTTCATATTCGCCGAGGACAGTTAGATTACCTGCAAGTGGGCGGACCACGCCGAACACTGATTTTCATCGGGCGCCGCTGAAAGCTTGTGCACGCATATGAGATGGTAAATATAACTCGGTGAACGGATCTCGTGCCTCGTGTTTGCTGCACCCCATGATGATTTAGGTACCTCAAAATAATGGCCACTTTCCTGTGATTACACATCATCCTGACATGAACACCGGTTGCGCTAAATTTAGTTCCACTGCATTACCAGATGACCGAGTAGACTTTTCGTATTTCCCTTCCACTCATTGTTTAGCACTTCAACATTCATTACTTTCAAAACTGAATACCGGTTCGAAGACCTGGAAAATAAACTGGAAAACATGTTTATATATAAAATGCATAATTTTAGTATCTTTTTCTGTAAGGATTCAACAGCTGCTTTTAAGTTTCAGCATGCAGGTTGCATGTTTGAAGAATTGAATCAGCATCTTAATTCTTTCATCCTTGAAAGCATTAATTGTATTTACTTCTCATTTTCCAGCGAGATATGTACACTAATTACAGATCCTTGTATACATGAACTGGATGTGCAATGGCACGTAAGAAAGCCAGTGGAGTTCCGAACCACATTTTCGCATCGCGAGTTTGAACCTCTTAACGTATAATCTGAGTTATATCTAGCGATTACAGATGACTTCACTGAAGTCATAACTGTTTTCAAAAATCCAAAGAATGCGCATCAGCTATACAAGCAGCATTACAAATACTAGGATATACCACTCAGTTCTCTTAAACTCGATGTAGTAGTATACTTGCGGCAAGATAACATTTCATAGTGAGCCGCAGATATGGGGATTTAGATATACACCCGGAAATTTGTATCTTCTCTTTAGTAAATGTGAAGCAATGAACACAAATGCTCAATATCATTCTACCAGTAAAATAACCAAATCAATGAGATATCTTCAATTTGAACTGCACCGCGGGGTTCAGGTACAGTTATGGGAAGGGGTGGTCGGAGGTAACCGTCAGGAACAATTCTAACAAAGGTTGGCCCTCCACTTACTTCATTAGATATTCAGTACGTCTGGTTAAATACGTTTAATTGCACAAATGTTACAGCTCTCGCCTTTCAGGCATCACAGATTACCAATCATCTACAACAGCTATACGATTTCAGCTACATCGAGAAATTGGGCGGTGTTCCACTCTATTTGAAAACTCAAATTATTCCTGTATAAAGTAGTCCTCAGAGAATTACTCCCCTGATATTTTACGGAAGCACAACCCAGGAAAGTGGACGGTCAGAAAAGCCATTCTTCAAAGTAGTAATTCTCAAAGCTACAGTTCAAAACATAGAATTACTCACCGTCTGCCTTCCATGAAAGCCGAGCCACAGCTCCTGACTCACCTCTCCAGAGGTATTTGGAAGGAAAGGAAGGGCAAAAACCACGCGCCCTCGTGAGAAAAACGGGAAACGCAAAACAAATGAGTGAGCCTCAGTAAAGACCCTGCAATCAGCACAGATTCCAAAATTCGGAATATGGCGTTGAGTACTGGTATATTAAATATAAACTAAGGTTAGCTAATCTCGTTGTAAAGTAAAACCGAATCATGTTCTGAGTTAGGAAATATCCAGCTAAGGGAAAATAAGAAAAAAAAAGTGGACAGCAAACAAATTTTAAAAATCTCACATACCCTTACCGTGGCATCTCGAGAACTAATTGAATCATAAAAGTCAAGGAAATGGCTGCTGCGACAAAAAGGTTATACATCATATACATCGTGTATTTTAAAGACTACGTTTTCTAACAGCAAACTTTTGCACTTATCTTATGCTTCACCACATAGAACATTTAACAAAATTATTTTCGAAAGAAAAGGATTTTAAAGACCGTTATCAGAAAATTTCAGACACGCAGTCTAGTTGTTATGCACATGTCTTCAATACACCTATGATACATTCATCAAAATCGATGACCTTTTTGAGGAACTTATTTCGAAAACATTCCCTGTAAATGATAATTCGATGAAAACGCTCGTGTCGCATCTTGGAAGACACTGGACTTATGTACAAAATCTGGTTTTTATTCAACATTTCCTTTTCGAAAAGTACCTATCTTTTATGTCAATGCTATTCTTATTCATTAGGATTTTTTAGGGTAAAATAAACCGAAAGTAGCCTAAGGTAGCCCTAATAGTGATACAACAGCATTTTCTATCACACTCGCTCACCATAATTTAGTGGAACAGAATTCATTACGAGCATTTGGTAGGGATTACATTCGCTAATAGAACGGAAAGGCACATGAAGGCGGTCGCAGGTCACGTGACTCAAAGCAATGCTACTGCGCAACATGTCCTCGCCAGGCTTCGCATGTGTTCCCTACTGCTATAGGCGTAGCAACGGCAACAATCTTTAGAACTGCCTGCCTAGTATGTTAGAGGACCCACATTTGAAGATCGGTGTGTAGATAAACAGTTTTCCTGCACTTTCCTACATCCCATTAACATTATGTGAACATCAAGCTTATGTGAGCATGGTTTAACCACCATATTCGTGTTTCCTATGCCTGAAGAACCATAGGAGTAGTTGTACAGTCATAAACGAAGGAAAGTTATACTTAATCTAAAATAAATAACTTTGCTAGTTAATTGCTCTTCCAAATGTATTACGTGAACCTAGATGGAAAGGTAGAACCATATTGAAAAATCCAATGCCGTAGACACTCGTCATTGAATGAATGTGTAGTGTTTAACGCCCGCTTTTACTACATACGGCACCGCAGGCTGTGACACTGATGATGCATGAGATGAAGATGGAGCACCGGTGGAATGAGATGGCGGGGGAAACCGGAGGTCCCGGAGAAAACCCGCCCCAACGCCGTGTTGTCCACCACAAAACTCACTTTGCGGTCGCCTGGGATCGAACCCGGGCCGCCTTGGTGAGAGCCAAGCGGTACACTCGTCATTGAGGTATGTTCAAAAATAACTTTATGGTTTACAGAAAAGTGTCATTCGTGTACAGACTTTACTGTCGTAAAGGTACCTCCGATGGTTAAAATGCGGACTGGCGATACGGATTCGCGGTTGACTTACCAGTTGCAGCATTGTTATGCTTCGACCCTGCTCTACCCTTGCAACTTTCGCTCACACACGACCTATGTGCAAAAAGAATTCATTAAAATTGATTTACCTCAGGTTAAACAGCCCGAGACTTACAAGTTCTTACGAGATTGTAAGTCGCCATTAGGCATATTATCCCAAAAGTGAATTTGAGAATGGCTAATAGACAAATGTAACTAGGTGCAACTCTGCTACAGTGCTGTGATGGTGCCAAGCTAATGTATTCCATGATTCAGACTGATTCTATCCTTGCAGTTTTTGACCAATTCCTGACACTGTGTAAAAACAATTAATTGATCCAATAGTGGTTACTACGCTTATTAGCTCAAAAATGAAGATGAGGACGCTTTCTTGTTTACAATGGAAACAGCGAGTCATTGGAGTACTTGGTTAGTGTCGCATGGCGTCCTGGTAGCCTATTTGGTTAGAGCAGCACTAGCTAAGACGAGAATCTGTGATTCAAATTCTGCATTTTTTCGCTCAAATTACCTTTCCGTTACTTGCACCTTTTACATACGGAGGTAACAAAGCTGTCATAAAGATTTCACTGCTGTTTTCAATTACTAGCAATACCTTTGTTTTCACATATACAAATTCAAGAAAGATTTTATTACACATGACGTATTAAGCCATCACATGAAATATCCTCATTTTTTTATCTTCTGACCTTGACGTTCTAAACTAAACTTTTGTTTGGTCATTCGTCTGTTTGACTTTCTTCTGGAGCTCCTTTGCACTCGTATTATGTAACTATATTTTCCTTTATCTCTCTTTAAGTCTATATGTCTAAAAATATATAATTTATGGTCCATTAACTCCAGAAACACTGGCATTAGCTTCGAGATATTCGCGTTTTCCTTCGATCAAAGTTTAGTGCTTAATTGCTTCTCTTTTAACCGATACTGAAACTTTTTCCATCTATTATCAGTCCTGCCTTGTTACAGTTTTTATACAGCCTCCTGATTTTAAAGACTTCGTCCACAATTCCATCTCCTCGTCATATAGCTCTCGCTTATTTGCTTCTGGCAGGTCGTTAATAAACTCTGATGAAGTTGTCAACCGCTACCGGCCCTGTGGAGATAGGTGACCCATTTCACTTTCAGTCACTTATAATAGCAGCACATGTAGAACTCCAACACGTTTGCTGTCACATAACGAAACAATACAATGAACTTATAAATTATATAACAAACCGCTGCAGAGATCAATCTAGAAAGGAAATGTTATTTATATATTTATTAGCGCAAATGAATTTATATTCATCGAAGATAATGAAGTGAATCTACAAAGATCAATTTTTAAATTTCAGCAAGCCTGTCAGTCTTAAAATTTTAATACGTCCTCAGATAAATTAAAATATGATTTTCAAGGGAAAATACACATTTAAACCATAAACAGCATTAGAAAACGTGGTGACAGAAAAAACTGCAAACTTAAAATAGTTGGTTCTTATAGCGGCTCTTCAGATTTACTAGGCCTTTTCCGCCAGTCAATTAATTGCTCATGATATCAGTATTTTGAAGCGAGTCTCTGCATATTGAAAGACATGTGCAAAAAGCGGCTGTCAACAGTTTCGAAGTCGAATAACTATACATTTTGAACTGCTTTCACATGCACCTCATTATCTGTCAACCTCCGCATGTACACTGATACGTAACTTAGATATCTGGAGCTTTAATAGTTGGAGCTCACGGCTCTGATGGCATAATTTTTCATTAAAAGGCTTGATTTAATTTTTACAGCAGTAAAATCTATTAACATACAAAAACAAAATAACTGCATTCTAATCAAAACTGCAAAACAACTGCAACGGTACAGAAATGCATACAATATTTCATCAGACTAGCAACATTAGATATGTATAATGCGTTAATACTCTTTTATCATGTTTAGTCTCGGAAATGTGTGTAGCGTTTAACGCCCGCTTTTACTACATACGGCACCGCAGGCGATGACACTGATGATGCATGAGATGAAGATGGAGCACTGCTGGAATGAGATGACGGGGGAAACCGGAGGTCCCGGAGAAAACCCGCCCCAGCGCCATGTTGTCCACCACAAATCTCACTTTGTGGTCACCTGGGATCGAACCCGGGCCGCCTTGGTGAGAGCCAAGTGGTCAAACACTGAGCCACGGCGCGGCCGTATTAGTCTCGGAGCTTTATGCAATTCTGGTATGATGGAGAAAATCATTTACACAGCTGCCAAGTTTGCTTCAAATAAGCTACACTCAAGCCTATTACCGCCAAAAGAACCGCGGCTATAAGTCCCATGCAGATAAAAACGAATGAGTGATGTCCGCAAACCCAAAAGACTGCAAGAGGAATGAAGACGATGGTTGGTTATCTCTGATCTGCCTACATCCAATCAGAATTTAATACTGTTTCCTTGGGTCTGGGCATTAATCCTTAGGAATTTCTATGCCTGATTCTAACTCTATTCTGATCTGCAGGAGCAGAAAGAACTTCGTCCGCCACACTACGGCGTTCCTGACTTCGGTTTTCCTCAAATGATTCCCAAACATTCCATTTGATTCCTATATTGAGACATTCCACGAACACGACCAAGGCATTACCTGCATACCTCTAAAGCTGGATATTTATAACAAATGGAATGCATCTTTCTGTGTTATGACAATCCTCCGGATGTATATCCATCAACTTTCAGAATATTGTAAATACCTATCGTGCCGTTAAACACATTTCACCAAGTTCCCGAGATGGTTATGTTGACAATAGTTTCAAAATGTTCAGCAAAGAATGAACTAACCACTTTTAGATACTTGGAACCAAAACTACAACTTCAATGCAAAACAAAATAATTTAAAGCTGCTGCAGCACTAGTACGATGAAATGTACTAGCTATAACCCTTCTATTCTTACATTCTTAACAAATCGACTTGATTTGATTAGCTTTTCCCTTCGTGTGTTTTACAAAACTAGTTTTGATGATCGCATTATTAATTCGTTAGGCTTCAAATTTTTGAAAGAGTTCTATAGTAACCTGTCCCTTGTGCTAGCGGTATTTTATTTCGTTTGTTCTGAATTGTGTTCCTTTACCCATGACCTGCTTAATCGATAAAATGCAGGCAGACACAAATATGGGAGCACGGTTTAGTTCTGGAAGCAATCGAAAGCTTAAGATTGGAATTGTTACCATAAACATTCAGAAAACAGCTGATATAGCACATAGTGAACACTTCATTCTCTGACGCGAATAAAAAAAAACATCAAAACAGCTATATTCTGGTTGTACAGTCTTTAGATCTCGCTTTAGCTCCATTTCTCTTAGCTGCACATAGATATAGAATCAATCTAATTTGCGGTTATTTTACAAATATAAGAGATGTCTAAAGAACAAATGCATTCCATGTATTAAAAGTGCATTTATCTTCAACACTTCTATAATAAATAATAATTACGAACTTTTTATTCACAGAACACATGTAAGTGTTATGGTGTAAAAACCTAAGAGAAATCAACATTTTAAATTAATCGCTATGACCTCTTCATTCCCTCCATCCCATTTTTTTAACCAATCAAAGTCCACTTCTCAAAAATTTTGCAGGGTCATTTTAAGATTTCGCAACTTCATTCCCTTGTTTTCTAAAGGCCGCACGGCATTTATCCGTAAATAAAACAAAAATCATAATATCAGGTTATAGAAACTTATTTTTGTTACACTTAATAATAATAATGATAATAATAATAATATAAATAATAATAATAATAATAATAATAATAATAATAATAATAATAATAATAATAATAATAATAATAATAATAATAATAATAATAATAACAATAATAATAATAATAATAATAATAATAATAATAATAATAATAATAATAATAATAATAATAATAATAATAATAATAATAATAATAATAATAATAATAATAATAATAATAATAATAATAATATAACAGTTTACATCTAAATATTGGAGGAATATTATATACCTAAATAAGATTCATTAACCTCATTCTTTAATAGTCCTAATCAATATCAGTCGAGAATTTGAAATATTGTGAAACAGACCCACGTGTGATCGCTTTTCAGCCTATGTAGGGTCTCATTGATGTGTAACTCACCTATTAGAATCGAACTTAACCGATAATTTTAAAGCATGATGCTCAAAATCTAATAACTGACAGCCTTTGGGCTCCCAACTTTCATTTTAATTCGCCCTAATGTCTGCTTTATACAAATAAGGATATAAGAAATCTAATCTCATTAATTTACCTGTTCACTATTGACGGCTGGCACAAAATGTAAATATGGCGACATTTGGTATTCTGCGAATTTAAAATGTAAAACAGTTCTGGAGAATGGTACTCCCAAGGTGAACAACAACTATAGGCACACATAGCTTATGCATTAGGTAGAACGGTTTTCCGCTGTGTAGGGAGAAGTTAGAGAACGCCTTGACACCTTGCGAGTAATGTTCCCCGGGAATGACAAAAGAGTGGGTACAATATCCAACGCCGTATAATACGACATGAACCGAATAAATCTCTTCAGTGACCATATTATAGTATAACAAATTATATGTTCTCGCATTATAGTTAGCTTAGGAATCCTCCACTGCCGTATAATTTTCTTAACTAAGCATTCGTAAAGCTCAAAAAGTCAAAGAAAAACTATTAGCACTTATATATTACAGAAAATAATTTCTTCTTTTGTATATAAATTTCGATGATTGGTACTGTGCATGAAAAGCTTCAACACGGTAACAAACACTTACTTATTTTACCAGATGCTTTCATGTTTTTGTATGAGCACTATGTAATTACACTAAACAAACATGCCACTGTTTAATTATTACAATTCTGTGAAAGGATTTAACTCCTCTACCCAACTACTGCACTTGTTCATATGTAACGTGCCACGCTCGGTTCTGCTGTAATGCCGTAAACGAAGAACGGCGTACAGCCCCTTCTCTGTTTATAAAGCTTCAATTATTATGCTGTCATTCATTAACTGAAACCATACAGGTCGACAAACCGGCCAGGCGTATCTGCAGTAATTTAACATTGCCAATGTTAACTAGCGTTGCTCTACTTGCAAGTGGGCTAGCACTAAATATTAGCAGCGTCAGTGTTGGTAACTCCTGTTGTGGAAGTGGCATGCTTATGCATAACTATTTTTTTACCCATCATACTGAAACATTAAAGAGGGAGTTGGTACTTCTCATGTCCCTCTTTAATGTTTACATAATTTTCATTGCTTGTCAAAAGAATTTTATTCAGCAAATTTTCTTCATTTTCGTCATAAAATACTCATGAGAACTAATTAACTATGCTAGACAAATCGTTTCAAAGAAAAAAATAAATACGATTCAGTGCTCCCGAGCCACACAGACTTCGTATGAAATGCCACACAATTTTAAATTGTGGTTTGTCTGTTAATATGTCTGTCTACTGAAGCTCGTTAGAAACTATTTACTTGGAATCTCCCTCTCCTAATTGCTCTCCGCAGATTATTATTCCATTTTATAACCAATCAATCCATTTTCCATGAGATGTAGATAATAACAAATACTCTTTGATATTTAAGGGATTTCAATTTTAAATTACACAGCAAAAAACTGGGAATCGCTAGAAGCCTTTAAAAATTGGACAACACTGAATCAATCACTATGTAAAGTGAATGTAATTGCCTTTAGTGACAGCTTGCACAAACTAGAGATAGACATTGAGGGGTTAAGTTGGCATCACGTACCAGTATTAGTGTTGCACTGTGTGAGAAATAGATGTTATCTTGGTTGGTTTGTCGATACGATATCATTTAAACATGTCACTTGTGACACTGGGATGTTTCTATGGCAAACTCTTCCCTCCACTGTTGCCATAGCCAGTAAGGTACCACCACTATATTTTCCCTTCAAATAAGGGATGCACGTTGCCATATTACACTATCATCTATAAATGCTTTCCTACAGCCAAAAACGTACTTTCGCATTCATTTTCATTATCTACTGTTGGTCGTACAGTGGTCGTGAGGAACAGTCCCCAACTCTTTGATGCTTTTGTCACCCACTCTATGATCATGTTTCATACGAGAAGAAAGAAAGAAGAAAGAAAAAAGAAAAAGAAGCCAGCTACCACAAAGAAATGAATGCTATAGCTTAAAAGGGATGGTTCTAGAACTGTCTACTTAACAAAACTTCACATCGAATTCACCAGTGACAAATGACGTCCGTTATGGTAGAAGATAAAGTAGCAGTGGCAGTAGTAAAAGTAGTAGATTTATATTCTGAGATTATTTTGTTTGGAGAAAAAACTGAGAGTCATTCTATATTGTAAATTCAAAGGAACAAGAGTAACTGTGCTCCAGCGATTCTTCTTGCAGTTTAACATCAATTAATTATTTTATATAGATTTCGTCAGGCTGTTTATATCTATGCATGGTGTATAAATTAAAAGCGGCTGAGATGTAAAATTTATGACTATTATAAAAACATTTAAATACAAAATGTGGAAAATAAAAAATTCAAGTAGCTTCCTTATGCAATAAAATGCTGCATTTACCTAGATTTTTTCTTCTTTTTTGTCTTAGATCTGACAGCTAAATACATATTAAATGCTAAAGCTATCCAATTGGTCTGATACCAGCGAGTTGTCTAACTGCTGAGAGATGCTCTAATACTACTTGCAACGCAGCTCACCCATTCCTCCTTTCGACTAAGATGTCACAAGCCCCATGTTTAAATTTTTCTGTAGTATAACCTTACCTGTAGTATTCGCGGAGTTGGCGGAGGCTGGCGGTGAGACGAGATTAGGCGCGGACTGTTGCTGCTGCTGTTGCAGAGACGGGGGCACGACGAGGATAGCCCCGCTGCCGGGAGGAGGGAACGAGGGGGCGACTTCGGCACCTAAAAAGTACACAACAAGGAAATCTTATTCCACAACGGCGCTGGTTTCAAGAAGTGCTATCAGTATATCCCTATACAACGCAGAGCAAATAATTCAGCACAGAATGAACCTGTAGGCACAAGAAAAAGTATGTTCTTGTAAATGAGATAGAAGAATTTCGAGTAAGATAACCCTACGGTAAATCACGTGAATGATATAGCTTCAAAAACATTTACAAAATTATTTGCTACCTAGACAAATATGCCAATAAACACCATTAATACTTCACATATCGCCTTAAATGTCCAGACAATTAGTCTAATTCAACAAAACTTTATGATTGCTGCTCATGTTTCTAGGAGTGCATCCTTTGTTTATCTCCTCTATACATCCAGTAAGTATAGCAAATAATTGCATTTCACCCAAAAAGTTCATGTTGAGATTTCAACATCTATATATGTTTTGAGACAGTTTAGTCCTAAAAACTGCCTTTTTAAGAAAAGGTTCATGTATGTGGATGTCAAAAGCACATGTTCGAAACTGTTCGAAGATGTTACACAAAGATCTTCAATGAAACTAAAAAATATTATTTGAACGAAACATTGCTTCCATTTATAACAATGGAGAGGGAAAAAAACGGCTTATATTTGCAAGGAAAGAAACATCACTTGAACACTCAGAAGCTGCCTACTTAACAGTAGTACCAATATCCAGAAGAAAAGCTCCCTAAAAGATGACCTAAGTTAACTATCTTCTCCGAAGTGTGCAGGACTTATTATTTTTGAAGAGGTGTAGATTACACTCTCAAAGTGCAGATGCTGTATTAAAGTATTCTGCCTGCAATCATACAATGAATATAAAATTAAAGAAGAAATTCCGATTAATGAAAACTGCATAATAAATTAATGGCAACTTTCGCATTTAGTCTTACCTTACGAAGGGCAAGGTAAAATAGAGCAGATCTACTTAACCCATACAATTTACTACTGCTTAATAATAACGAAGTTTAACGAAATCAAGGGGAGATTTGATGAAATAATACAAAATCCCTCTTTGCCATAAGTCAATTTTAAAAGATTTTAAGCCACCATTTGTTTCTTGAACCCTGAAGTTAATTAATATTCTACAATGTTAAGAAGCTAAAATTGATTTTCAACGAAATGGATTTGAAAACTTGTGACGTTAACACGTTAACTCCGTCCAATTTTAGCATGTTTTCTAATATGTTATAGCCTGCGTCCGTTTGAAGAACAGTTCTATACAATGATGAAATAATTATTAAGCTCAACTATTCCTTTTATCTGTTTAATATTGGTATATATTACATTAGTTCTTTAAATGAGTATTTTCTTGAAATTATACTTTCCCTAAACTTAGCTTGCATTGCATAGATATGGGAAGTGGGAAGTTATCACTCAACTTTATCATGAATACCGAAAATAATGTGACTTTTCACATTATCATTTTTTTCTCTGGCATCCTCTCTTTTGCAAAAAAAAAAAAAAAAAAAAATCAACCTTGTGCTTATTCCTCAACGAAGAGGCTTCAATACTTCTCTGTAGTCATTCAATACGTTGAGGTGGTTGTCTTCCATGTTTGTTTACAATTATATAAAATGGAACAATTTACTCTAGCCACAGTTTTATCATTCCCGTCCTTCAGGAAGCATAAAACAGTTGCATGAATTTATTAGCCATGCTTATTTTCAATTTAATTTATATCACAGGAGGTAATGCAAATAATATGGGACATGATACTTACCCGATCAATTATTATTTAATTTTCTGTTACCTTAATTATTAAACGATCTAAGAAGTATTAATTTTACCCAAATTCAGCGAAGATAACTAGGTTTTCTGCTAAAAAATATGTGTTTAATTTAGAAATATTATGTTTTTTGTTACTCTTCCTGATGATTTTAGAATTCCAACACACAAATTCGTTTACAGGAAGATCCACATATAACAACATAACTTTTTAGCTGGCTAAAGTAATACAATACTGTCGCGGAGGCATTGTCGTGCGGCGGGCCGTGGCCGGCGCATGAGCGCGAAGCTGGACGCTTGCTGAGAGAGGGAAACACAGAGAGAAAGAGACAGATAGTCTGGAATTCCCCGATGCCATCTGACTATTATCGAAAGACCAACTGAATTCTAGAACAATGACTGGAGATATAAAAGCCGGCAAAGACTTGAGTTGCTAGTCATTTTTCTAGTGAGTTGTTAATTATGTGTGCAGCTGTGCAGTAATTGAACTGTACAGAAGATATTTCTTTCGTTTTTTTTGTGGTGAAGCAACGAGAGACCTTAAAGGCTGCTGTGTTTATCATGTCATTTTTAGAGGGTGTACAAAGTTACTGTTTGCTGCAATAAAGAGCATTTTAAATTTCTGCAAACAACACCTTTAATTCTACGAACTCACAAAGTCACAATACCTAGATATTAAGGAGAGATCTGAGATATATTTGAAGCCTTAGTTAATATACAGTATGAAGTGGCAGATTTTGAACAGAATATCTTTAGTTATTACAAACATTACTCAAAACCAAATTATCTGTAATAAAAGATGAATGAACACTACATATCTCGATTGCAACTTTTTGTTTTAAAGATTCAAAGCCTTACGCCCCATATTTCCGAACCTCTTCGATGTTGCATCTTCTTAAATCACCACTGAAACTTCAAATTCCTCTTGAAATATTATATACATTATTATAATTGTTATTTAAAGAAAACCGCATTAATATTAAACAACTGACTCAAACTCACGCAAATATAATTTCTTACTTACTGTGTGCTAATGTGTGAGGCTCTCACCGCTCTGATTAAAGTCCTACTAGTTTTATTTATTCCTTAAAAATTCGTGATATAGTACTCTATGCAAACATACCGTGTTTTGTTTACATTGTTTAATTTTGAGGCGGACCAAACTCGCGGGCGGTGTTTGGCTCCGGGGCAAACTTGGCTTAATATAATCACAACCAATACCAAAGAAGTTCAACTGGGAAATCCAGGAAATATTTAAGATATACTGATTGTGAGAAAGCATATCGCTGTCTTCTGAATAACCAAAACAAATGCTACTGTACGGGCTGTCAGTCTACTCAGTAGGTACCATTTGGCTGTTCAAGTGAGAAACGCCCCTAAGCTCTACTTTTGGGAACACAATACTAGTTATGACGTTAACAACTGCCTGACGTGACAACACAGTGGAGGTCTGATCCTAATCTCGCCAACCCCGCCCAGACTTGATGGTAACACCAGATAAGCACAAAGATCACCCACTTTGGATTTAGCTTCGTCCCCAAGCAACTCAAGGTGATTATTATTATCAAATAACTTCAGAAAACACGGTTGAAAAAAGTCGCTTTCAAAGCTGCAGCAATACGTTGGGAAAATTATATTTATTTTAGAAATCAATTATACACCTCGGAATAATAGCATAAAATTAGTATGCTGTACAAAAATACAAATGCATCCTTACTTTCCCAGATTTTACCTGTAGCGAGTAGACAAGCACAATTCTTAAGAGATGTCACCGGAAATAAAATTTTTCTTATATTTTTCTTTGTCAAAATTGACAACTTTGGGGGAAAACACACAGATTCGAAATAATTGCACGACATATAAAATCTAAATCTTGAATATTCTGCACATATCCTGACAGTTTCTTCTCATTTTGAGTAACATTCATACAGATAATTTGTAAACCGCAAGAATTAGACAAAATCTTACTACATAAAAATGTAGGTCCATTATTGGCGTTAACAATTTGCAAGATAATTTGTTATTGGTTAAATTTTTAAATACTTTTTTTTTCAAATAAGTTAAATCTCCGGTGGTCATGCAAAGAGCACAGAACTTCAATGCCATCACAAAACTATTGGCATAATAAAATTTGAGTGTATTTGTATTCTTCTAAAATGAAGTGTAGGTATTTGTGATTAAAGTTGATCCTGATTAAAATATAAAGAGAGGAATAAACGTTTATAAAAGAGAATGACGCGAACGCAACAGATTGTTTTTGTTATAAGTTAAATGCATTTTTAAGTAAAAGATAATAACCAAATGAGATTAGAAATGAATGCAACAATGAGCTCAATGTTCTAAAGTGCTTGAGCTTAGTTATATTAAACAAACTCTAATACAAACTCCAGGCAGCTTGATGCAATCGGAATTCGAAACACGCCCTGCGGCATGAAGGGCAACAGCATCACTCCTGCAGCATTTCGGTGGCAAACTTCAAAATTACTATGGCCAACTCCTACAGCAAATGATTCTTTTATTGTGCAGTTACCCGAGGGTATCCCGAAACCTTTTTGTTCCCAGCAGAAATACATATTAACTGATATACCACAGGAAACAATTATTGTAAAATTTCATATTACACTTGTACTTCATACTGTCGCGAACCCGATCGCGATAGCGCGGCTTGTGTACACAAACAGCCTGGAGATAAGGGGTATGCCGGAAGAAATAATGATAGCGCGAGATAAAAGACCTGCCGGCACCGATAGGGTTACGCTTCTGGAAGGTGATAGATCATTCGATTCCTGTTTGGTCCAAAAATATCTCGAATTTACGAAATAGGTATTCAAGGATGTGACGGCTCGTGATGGCTGCTGTGAAACAGTGTTGTGAAATGAGAGACAGCCAGCTGTGTTGTTGTAACGAGAGCTAAAGATGTAATCTGCTGTCACAGTTATTCTGATCGACCTTGGTAGACTGATGGTGTATGTAACGTAATGCTGCTGTAATCTATAAGAGTATTAATACGAAAATAAAGGAGATTTTTAATTTCTGCAACTCGGCCTTTTAATTCTACCAACCCACAAAGTCACAATACTAATACAGGGTGGGCCATGGGAACCAGACGATTTTCAAGTTTAAATAAGTTGATAAATATGACAAATAAATGAATGTGCGAGATATCACAAGCAAGACTAAAGTTTGCCGTTGTTGTAAAAATGCTGCAATGGATTTTTGAACATCCTACTTTTGAGCGGGAGCCTTTTTTTTTTAAATGGTGGATCGGTTGTCATTACACAATGATTATTTCGTTGTCATTTTAATGTCCCACTTCATGGCAACATTCCTAGCAAGAAGACCATGAAGTTATGGATGCAGAACATCCGAGCTTCTGGAGTGCAGAAACCACGAGGTCTTGTACACACTGAGAACACCAGAGAACACTGAAATGATCAGGCAAGCAACAAGAGCGAGTTATAGTCACTGAAGAAGAAACAAGCTACTGCCTTACAGTTATCATGGACAAGTTTTAGTAGAATTCTACACAAAGATTTACGGTCTCATCCCTACAATATGGTTTTGGTTCAAGAGTTAAAAGACTGTGATAAAGTTAATCAAATTACACTCTGTGAAAACGCTAGTAAAACTCCTAAATGACGATATGGTGATGTTAAGGACTGATGAGACTTATTTTCATTTAAGTGGTATGGCATACAAACAAAGTTCTCGATAATAGAGTCATTCAAATCCACAACAGTTATTCATGCATCCTCATTATAGTCCACATGTAACAGTCTGGTGGGCGCTGCCAGTTTTGAAATCATAAGTCCTTATTTTCTGAAGAGAATGATAGAGCTGCTACAGTGACCTCAGAGCAATACATAGAGATGTTGGGGGACATCCTTACTCATGAGTTACATTATGGTGGAATCGATCTCACGCCATACTGCCATTGTGTCCACTACAATGGTTAAAGATATGTTACCAAGCAACATTCTGTGACCTGCACGTTCTCCAGATCTGTTAGTCTGCGACTACATTCTTTGGGACTACCTCAAATCTCAAGCGCATTAGGAAACCAAGGAACATTTATGAACTCAAAGATGCCATACAGGAGGCATACAGCCACACCAAACATGTTGCAATCAGTGATACAGAATTTGCATCACAGACTACAACAATGTATATTAAATAAGAGATCATTTAAGAGATGTCCAACTTAGAAAATAAGGTCATATCCTCAAATGCATTCAGCAACCTATTGCAATGCTACAGAATTAAAATTTTATTTTGAATCTTATACTCTTTATTTTATTTTTAAAATCTTCAGGTTTCTGTGGCCCACCCTGTATATAAATATATTTATTCAAAAAGAAGACTTTCGCTTTTCGCAGTTTACCATTGTCACTATCATGTATACAAAACGTAATAATCGTCAATTAATTTAAAAAACTTCAAGGCTGAAATTAAGAAAAATTATGAACTATAAAAAGTATTCAGCGATATGTTGATATTATATACTCCAGCAGAGAAATGTTTTACCTGTTCTTGCTTTAAAGCACAGGTAAAGAAGGTTTTTTTTTTTTTTTTTTTAATTTACATGCTCCAACGTTAAGTCATATCGGACGATGAATGGAATGGGTGAAAAGATGCTCAATTGTACCCAGGGTACATAGAGCGTACAGTTAGCCGACAATCGTCTTTTTTCAGGATAAGGAAAATCCCCGAAAAAACCTTATCCAGGTAACTCATCCTGACCGAGATTCGAACTCGGGACCTCTTGAATGTGAGGCAGACATGCTACCATCTACGCTACCGAGGCGGGCCTAGTAATGGAGTTCATTTAGTATAGATGTTTACAGAACATTTTTATCACTATGTCCTGCTGAGTGTTTTATTTCTTCAAATGATTGAGCAAGGAATCTATTTAGAATACAGGATTCAATGCACATAAAAACAGTTGTTTATACTGCTATGTAATGTCTATCTACATCTTCAACACAATACTAATACAGAGCAATTAAAAAGGGATGGTGCCAAAAGTGAAGGTTATTTATTTTTCACTGAAGTTACGCAAAGAAACAAAAGTGATATAAAATGTTACAAGTATAAGTTTGTTGTGTACATTTGTAGCTTTTGAAAAACATGCTTGCTTTTTGTTTATTTAGTTTATAGATAAAATACATAAAATGTCGGCCACGAAGACGGAAAATGAGAATTATGTAACGGAATTTGCACGGACAGGGACGGTGGTTACAACGCGAGACAATTTAGAAAAACATTTAATAACTCCCCAGCATATGACCTGCTTTTTACATTGAATAAAGTTTCAATGCATTGGATGTTTTCACTCTTAAAATACTGGACGCCCAAAAATATCGAGGGGGACCCATGGAGAGTTCAGAAGATCGAAACACTTGGTAGATAATTCTGTGTTACAACCTCTAATATGGAGCAAGTATTTAAAAATCAGGCAGTTTACTTTTTACAAGATATTTACATTTAAAGACACTTTTAATTTTATAAATTATGGATATTTTTATTCTAGTAGGTTTAAGAAGAGGTTGTGTTTGAAACCACAGACAGATTACAGACGCCGAAACTGACAGACACACCAAAGCGCCTCAATTTTTGAACTGAAATACAGAGCCTGCTTGAAGAAGAAACATTTGCCGAAAGATTGTTAGGGATGAACCGACACTGAAAGGAAAGCTGAATCGTGTCTACGGGTAGTATCTTCGCGTCAGGCTTCCCAGGTCAGGGATTCAAATCTGGCTGAGAGAGAACGGATTTTTTCAGGTGTAAAAATTCTCAGCATGGCTTCCTTCGGATGAACAGTAAAGCCGGTGGTACCATGTCGTAGATTCACGGCAGGTAAAACGACCTCAAATCTGATAAAAAGTTCTCTGAGGAGAAGCTAAACGGTCTTTCACACCCATGATAGAATGCCAAGCTGAAAGCCCGTAAATAAAACCTGTTTCCATTTCGCCATATTTTTTAAATCTGTGATCAGGGAAACCCTCATTTCATTGACAGACTCACCAAAAATTAGTGTTTTTCCATGTGTGTTTCATGCAAAATGCACGAACCCTTCTTTTTTTCTGAACGTATGATACTGGTCAGTCCTTCTTGTACATGTTAACAGAAAGGGTAAAACCTCAAATAGAAAAAGATCTTCATCATGCAGTCAACAGAATAGTGCTCACTCCACTTCCAGCATCCTGAGTACCATAACGTCATCCAAAGTTACATCGGTCGCATGGGAAATCAAGATTTGGAATGCTAACTTGATATTCCAAATCATCCATTCCAAAAATTCTGCAACTTTACTTTGCAAAGGCTCGTGAAGTTTGGTGCATATAGTTTCAGTACCTGGGTGACTCGAAGCAGCACATTTCTGATGCAAGCATATGTTGGAAATGCTCGTAACATAACGCTGGAACTTAGGTTAGCTTTTCTATTAATTCATAAGCACTTTTGTTTCTGTGTCACCTGAATGATAACTAAACACAAAAAAATTACTTTTTACACTATCAGTGCAGAGCTATAGGACATGTAACATTTAAATTTGCATCCACTAACACTTTGGAAGTGTAGTATAACATTTTAATTAAAGGTTGGTATCGTTCAAGAACGAAAGGGAAAAGGAAATAAAGATGCGTGTCTCACAAGGCTGGTGAAGCGTCCTTGTTGTTCATCGTGTTGGATCGATCATTAAGCAGACTTCTCAGATTAGAAGCACTATTATATGTTTCAAATGGGAAGAGTTCTGAGTCCAGCTAATCAGATGCCATATCGCACTCAGCGTTGCCAGCTTGTTACCCCAATTTCCCTCTCTCTCGCACACTCATACAACATGTAAGTCTGCTTGGCGCAGACGTAAGGGCAAGCAAAATATATTTTACAAACTTTTGCAATGATGCAGTTGCCAAAATCAAAATTGGAAAAAGCATTTTCGCAGATTATGCATTTTTAAATACCATAACTATAATTATAGTTTATGAATTTCCTGGTTTTCTACTCCAAATGCGGGACACACTTGTTTTACCTACACCACACGCTTCAGTGGTAAGACGTTGACCATTTTTTCAATCGAGCTGATTTCGATATTCCTCATTCCCCAATTTTTTGAAGAACGTGTCCACCTTAAAAATAATACTTCGAGCCTGACTTCGCAATACCTGCCTTTTTGACTCACCAAGAAGCCATTGCACTATTTAACCCTTACTCTACAGTTGTATAAAGAACAACTGAATAATATTGATTTGAACTCTCCAGAGTAAATAAACACTTCTTATCCAGCATTCATTCATAAATATAAGCATACAACATTCCACAGAACTAGCAGGAAAAGAAATGCTCTTTCTCGAATTTAACACATTAACTTATTCACAGTAACTCTTTTATCATGTCATGTCAGTAGTTTAAATTTCAGTTCTGAGTAATTAAAAGTATATTTACATACATACACAACAACCACTTTGAACTCCCTAGAGTAAATAGAGATTACGAATCATTCATAAACAAAGATATAATGTGACCAGACAAGTTCTGCCAGGGCAGCAGGAAATTTACGGTTTCCTCTCGCCCGATGTAATTCTTTTATCACGTCATGTCAAACATTACGTTTCAGTTCTGAGTAATTACAAATATACGTACACGCATACACACCAACCAATAATGTTATTCATTACAGTGCTTACGTCGTGATACTTTGTTATAATACAGGTAATAGTGCTTTATCTATTTGTATTACAAAAACTATTTGAGCTAAAACTAAGGGGTTTTTATGGTTATGTTAAATGAAATGAAATGTGTAGTGTTTAACGCCCGCTTTTACTACATACGGCACCTCAGGCGGTGACACTGATGATACATGAGAAAAAGATGGAGCACCGATGGAATGAGATGGCGGGGGAAACCGGAGGTCCCGAAGAAAACCCGCCCCAGCGCCGTGTTGTCCACCACAAATCTCACTTTGCGGTCACCTGGGATCGAACCCGAGCCGCCTTGGTGAGAGCCAAGCGGTCTAACCACTGAGCCACGGCGCGGCCATGGTTATGTTAGATAAATTACTCTCTACCTTCCACATGGATCAGTTTTATCAAAATTTGAATTTTTTTCTTAGCGCGAATAGTATTTCATACAGACTGATTGCGTCGGCGCTTGTCACACACCACTTAGCGGGAATGCAATACGACAACACCGCAGGACTCCGATTAGCTGCTCACCTAGCAGCGCTCAAGGACAAACACCTTCCCATTTGAAACACATATTAGAAACCTATATCCATCTACTTTATAGACGTCAAACCTGGTCTTAAGAGAAACTATACAGTTTTGCCAGAGAAGAATGATACGCGAATGCTAGATCTCATTAAAGATAGTTCCCTCGTGACTTCACAGTATGTCAGCAACAAAGGACGCTGTACAGAAAGCCATGAAAAAGGGGTTAGGATACGTAGTAAGACGGTGTGAGAGCTAATGGACACAACGGACCAAAATGTGGGATCCATACGCGGATAGACGACACCTTCAGCAACGGCGTAGAATTATTTTGATTTATCATCGCTAGAAATACGGATAAATGGGGAGAACTAGTACGATAATAAAGAAGACAAAATATTACCTCATAAATCGAGAGTGAATATGTGGAACAATCCAAGAACTAAAGACACAAACAGAATTTCATTAGTATTATAATAAATAATAAGCCATTCGATCCCATAAAACTAGCAAATAAAATGAATACGTGATTAAATCAAGCTGCAAACGAAGAACCTACCACACCATTATTTTAAATACAAGGGCTCCAAAGAGACAAATCGCCTAAACTCAAGCGGACTGACAGCCCGTGTGAGTAATAACTGAACTATACCTATGTGAGTAGAAGGCCCTTGCCCTTTAGGGATCACATGGGTATATTTGATTTACTTATGAACAAGCTAGGAGCAGCTGAGTTGTGTTTCTGTAGACTTCTTTCAATGCAGAGAGAACACATAAAGTAGCGTTTCTTTTAATAACTGATTATCCTCCACTGAAGCCCTTCTCGGATTTCCTAAAGCAATGGAGGTTATCTACAATACCATAACCAAGAGTTTGTTAATACGTAAAAACATAAGCTAATAACACTGAAGCAACACAAAAATTGCAATAAAATATAATAATTTGTTACAAACTTTACTTATATTTTTAAGAAATTGATAAATTCTTTACAAAACTCAAAACATTAGCTTCGCAAAATCCTTTGCATCTGTCTGCCCGCCTCGGTAGCGTAGACAGTAGCGTGTCTGCCTCACGTTCCAGAGGCCCCAAGTTATATTCTCGGTCAGGGTAAGTTATCTGGATGAGGGTTTATCCGGGGTTTCCCTTAGCCTTAAAGACGAATGTCGGGTAGCTCTGAGCATCATGGGCCCTGGACGCATTTGAGCATCATTTCACCCATTTCATTCACCGTCCGATATGACTTAACGTTGGACGTATACTGTATATATACATACATACATATATATATACAATAGGTATATATAAGGGCGCTCAACTACGGCGGTCATCAGCGCCCTTTAAAAAACTAGTCATGGCAAAAGATAGATATAAAACTTTCTAAAAACTATACAAGTGTAACAAAACCTATTAAAAATACACGTACATAAAAAACATCAATCAAAACCTACTAAAAATTTCGTTCACTAAATCCTAAACTCTAAACTAAACAAGAATCTAAAAAGCTTCTCCACGGGTCTCCACGCACGGCCTACACGTGGGTGGGCCTGTTGACCGTCTCCCTCAACCACGAAGAGGAGCCCACACGAGGGAGACTGTTGGCTCGGGACCCCGGGTGCGCCAAACCCGTACCTACCGAAGTAGGCCCCTGGGGGGCTTAACGTTGAAGGACGTAAAATTAGAAGAAAGAAAATCTGTTTATTCCTGTTGTTATCATTACAGCCACTAGGTGATGGATTATTTTTTTGTATTTATTACCAAACTGTGGGGACTAATTTCATGGCTAAAAGATAAAAAATTACCGGCCAAAACTGATTTATCGATCTGCTTATATCTAATATATCCAAAATGTTCCTTCATTCTGGTTTCTAAATTACGTTTGTCCTTCCAAAGTAAATCCGCTCGCAATCTAAACAATCAAATTCATAAATGCCATATTTTTTTTTCCGAAATTTTATCTTTTCAAGAAAATTTTGGTATATTTTTATATTTATTTCGAAGAAGGAAAATTATACCAAATTCTTTAAATATTTTGTATAGCTTTTTAGTACCCAAGGATGGTAAGTCAATTTTTAAAATGATAATCATCTTTTATTTTTCAAGGATAGAAACATCATTCTCACTTTTTGACATTTAAATTTTACAACCTTTTCATTATACAATTTTATTAAACCATTAACTAAAGCAGTATTACTAATGTATTTATATTCTCTATTAAATTCCTTCATTTTTAGGCATACATTTATTAACTAGTAAATCAAACTATTAAAAATATAATTAATTCTCTAAAGAATTTATCAATTTCTTATAAAGATAAGTGAATTCTGTAGCAAACTATTATATTTTATTGTATCAATAGTTCTTTACTGACAAAAAAGTACGGTTGATGATAATGGTATGTACATTATATCAGGTTAGACGCTTAAGCATGCAAATAAGTTGCATCAACACATATGCAAAACTGTAGTTAAGTGATTACCTGATTGACGGCGCGCACTTTCTGCTCCTGTTCAATGCCGACAGTAAATATTTACATTCGAGGTGTCGGTGTGCTTTCACCACATCAGTAGCTAAATCTATTGCAATAAAACCAAGTCCGCTTTCAGTAAATTGACTCAGTCATTTAGCTGCGCTCTTCCAACTTCAAACAGCAGTTACTTTCAAAAAAGAATCGAATCCGATTAACAGCATCAGCCAACACATACCATTTAAGTAATAATATTAAACCTTCCAACGTTTTAGCTAGAGTAACACATTTTATTAAAACATATTTGTAACAAACATCCTGCAGGTTTTTTTTTTTTCTTTTTCTTTCTCTACCATTAATAACATAGCTTTTAGAGAAGAACGCTCGAGCATCTGCGACCTACATACATCTATTGATTCTCCCCTGACCAGGAAGAGACGAAATTAAGGAATCACAGGAGATTATAGGCCACAGGTAGAAAGGTCACAGAGACGCGCAATTCCTAGTAGTTCCAGGCACGAAGACGCATCATCTAAGACCTGTAGTCCAAGAGGAGTACTCTTTCCTTTGAGCAAAATTCCGCGCCACGTGTCCGGCTCCACCATACGCCACGAAACCAAGCAGGCACAGAGATGAGAAACAACCGGAATTAAAGAGAAATTACAGAAATCAAATCATGTTACTTCAGAAACCACATCATTATTCACCAGGAAAAAACACGAAAACACGATAAAAGTTTTGCACAAGGTCAGAAATGGCGTTCGACGGTAATCGAACCCTGGACATCCAGAATGCAAGCCTCATACGGTATCACGCAGCCATCTCGGTAGATTATCTACAGTACCTAGAGCAAGTATTGCATTCCGCTGAAAAATTTGATATCGTGAAACTGTTATTCTGCTTATATTAATGTTGAGCGTCTCTGAAAGTTTTTAAAGAAAATCTCACCATCACAAACTACCCTTCATATGGGCAACTTTTCACCATGTTTAATTTTCTAAAAAATGAATCTAGGAAATTTGATTAAAATAGCACACATTTAAGACATGTTCATGACAAATGAAATGCGGTCATATTTTGTATTTTTGGGAATAACCCCTGTAATGTTCTTCAATCTGAATTACATTAACGTAACTATATACTGTATTAGTAATACTGAAGGCAAAAAAATCGGTATCTCTAAATTTGAGACCACGTTAGGTCTTGTAAATAACGTTTTAATTGTAATTTCTCAGAAAGATCTTAGGACATAATAGATTTGCCTGTTCTTCGAATACCCTTGTTCAATCACTGTTACATTCTCCAAACTGTCAGAAATGCAGCTGCAGATATGCATGTGAGAGCCACTAGATGTAGCTTTCGACAAGGACAGGAGACCAAAATAGGTTGAAGCAACGTTTAGAGAAAATTGCCAGTACTACAGCAAAAGCACCAAATGCCGATGTATTTTCTCTTTGAGGACACACATTGAAAGTTTCATGATCCCGCTGTGCTTCGCTCAAACTCATTTTTTCCAACCGGGACCGAGATCTCCAAGATTCTTGTGAATAATACGATGTGCTTTCTAACATGAAAAATTTGATACTGCATAACATTCTCTATTCTTAGACCAACAATTCTTATACCCGCTTATTCTTCTATCTATTTCGAAAAAAAAAAAACTTGCAGAAATGGTATAATTACGACGGCAGTTCAATAAAGAATGATCATAATTTTTTACGGACATAATTTTTCGCACTAAAATTCAATCTTATTATATTCTGTTAGCTTAATGTGAAACAAATATGCCCTAGTAGTTTCGTTGTTGGTACTCCTGGTTCCCGCCTGTGAGAACCATGCAAATTCAAACATGTTCAGTATTGACAAATGCTGCAATGGACGTAACATACAGTTAAAGTCGATGTTAGAGGAAGATCCGGAGTTTCCTTCAAACGTAATCAAACTTGGCTACATCATTTTGATTCTGAGAGCAAACAGCAAAGCTCAGTGTAGAAATCTCCTTCATCACCAACCCCAAAAAAATCAAAAGTGGTTGCTTCTGCTGGGAAAGTTATGGTCGTCTCATTCTTTGATATTCATGGAATGGTTTATCAGCATGTTGTAGCTGCACACACATCAGTAATTGGACAATACTATAGGGACGTCCTGAAAACATTTCAAGTCCGTATCAGGCGCAAAAAACCACATTTCCATGAAGCAGGCTACACAATGCGCGGCCGCAAATTGTCAATATTGTTGCTGAAAGTCTTGCAAAAATCGACCCTCCCTATAGTCCGGATTTAACCCGATGTGACTATTTTCTATTCCCTAACTTGAAGAAACGCCTTCGTGGGAGGCATTATCCATCATCAGAAGCAGTGGTGAAGGCTGCGGAGGCGATTTTGAAGGATCTCTCAACAATGGTTTCCAGCATGTCTTTGAAGAGAAACCCTGGGACAAGTGCATCGCATTCAGGGGAGACTATTTTGAGAAGGACCATCAAAATTATGAGGATGAATAAAGGTACGTTCTCAAAAATCTTTGTGATCATATTTTATTGAACAGCCCTCGTAGAACCTTCTTAAAGATAGAACGGAAATAGGGATAGTAGGGATAGCTGGTCACTAAGTGATGACTTTAAAATTCCTTTCTATTCATATAACCATGAGAAAGTAAAACGAATAGCATGTTTGAGAATAGTGCAAGTATTGAAAATTCAGATATACCACTCCGCAGTGGTTAACTAAATAAATGAGACGTACTACCCGAGGAGAAAGTACGAGTATTTCCCATATACCGCCGACACTTCTACCCTGAAAATGACCTCCGAGTGAGAGATGATGTGAAACGATAATGGAGATGAAAAGAAGGTACAGGAAATTTGGGAGATGTAATTAACCTTCCAGCATTCACCTGGCGATCCGGGAAACCCATAGAAAAAATCCTTTGGCTCAGGTAGGCCGGCACGGGAAGCAAACCCGGGCCTCCCGAAAGCGGGACAGAAACGAATCTGCCTGAGCCAATCCACTCGGTGTGAACAATGGAACTAGTTCACATTAGGGAAGTGACAAGAGTGAGCTAAGCGAGCTCTCGACAAAAACTGAATTAAGGTACTAAGTGAAAGTGAAAACTGGTGAAGTGGCATTTCAAAAACTAGACGAAGTCGCAATGCATTAAAACGCACTTTTGGTACTTTCATAGATGAAAATTTATCACTCAAGTTGCATTTTCGTATTATTCTAACATTTATTTAAAAAAATTAGTTCTAAGAATAGCTTTAACCTGGGTTGCATTTGGCGGCCAAAATATGATTATAAGCTGTAGTGTCACAGGACTAAAGCAATGCCAGTGATTTGTGGAGCTTGGAATTTGATGACGTACAACATCCAAACGCTGTGGTTTCCATCACACTGGCTTAATAAATGAACAAACATTTCTCTGAAGATCATAAACCGAGCCAATTACTAGGAATTCTGTCTACCGGGGACTGCTTTAATTACACACCATGAATATCATCGCATACCGGGTCCATCATAGCTATAACCTGCGGCCCGACAAAATGTCTCTCTGTGTAAATATAACCACCCAAAATCTACTGTCTTCTTCATTTTCCGTTGCAAGAGTGTTCTGACGTAGACATCCTACTATCTGGTTGTAGGTCGTCCTATTGAACGCTGGGTATCAGATTCAATATCCATTTTATAATTCTACATGCATCAACCCTTTCTATGTGCTGAAACGACTGCTATTTCATATTAGACATTCCTTTGACTAATTTATAAATGTTTGGTTCAAACGTTACTTGCATGTTAAGAATGTGATCTCTTAATTTGGAGGGAAAAAAGGGCTACTGACAGTGAAGCAAACCAAGTATTATGAATGAACTACAACACATAATTGTCAGTAATCCAATTTTACCGAGAATTTATGCCCTGCCTAAAATTCATAAACCCGGTAATAAAATGAGACCTATTGAAAATTCTTTAAATTCACCCACTTATAATCTGGCAAAATGGTTAAGCAAAAACTTTAGTACTTTTGATAAATTTGAAAGCTTTAAGTTCTAACATCCTTTTGAGTTCGTAAACAAGATCAAAGAAATGTAGTATTATCTAAAAAGCTTGTTTCCTTTGATGTAACGATTCTATTTTCTAATGTTCCTAGAAAAAACTTTTGATGATTTAAAAAAATGGTTAAATTCTGGAAATTTGAATAAGGAATCAATAATGATTTTGTAAAACTTACTAATTTGTTTTACTTAATTGATGGAAATTAATAATTTCTTCATACTAGCCGTATATAGGCTAAGGTTGTTGATAAAGTCAACATGAAAAATTCAATGCCATGGCCGGGATTTGAACCACGGATCTCCTGGTTTCCGTCCAGTCGCTGTAACCCATTGAGCCACCACGGCCAACGTGCCGCCCTGACATTAAATTCTCCATTTGACTCCTATATTTCCCCGGTAGACCACTAGGGGCTCTTGCATTCGAGATACACCGTTCGTGGCGACTTAGTATCTTAATTGAGTCCCAGGCTTCATCATTTAACTCATATTGGTTCAAATCCCGGCCAAGGCATTGAATTTTTCATGTTGACTCTAGCTATTACAAATTTGTGTTTGGACAAAATGTTTTTCAATTTCAATCGAAGATTTTAACAACAAATTTCGGGAGTAACTATGAGTAAGTCCTCTTTCAACTTTTCTTGCTGTTCTTTTTATGAGCTTTTTAGAAATACAAATCAAAAAACATTCGCTTTAATTTGTAATATATTGTGACTTTGTGGGTCCGTAAAATTAAAAATCCAATTTACAGAAATTCAAAATGCTCTTTATTTCTGCAGAAGCACACTTTGGTCAACCCTTACAGTAGGAGAATTACGTAACATACACAATTACAATCTTCGTCACCTCTGCAAACCTAAACAGAAGAGGTCACTTTCAAACCACAGCTGCAGGCACACGAATCAGTCCCGATTACCACTCTCTCATTACGACTGTCCACTCAACTAACCGCGGCTTCCTTTTATAGGTCCACTGATGGTCCAGACGTTTGTGGAATGTTCTGTCACAATCAACACGGTACCAGACCAAAGACGAACCTTCAGTAATCCATCTTTATCTGCTTCGGCAAGCTTTTAATCTCAGCGCCATCTTTATCTGCTTCGGCTAGCCTTTTATCTCCACGTTGCCCTATCTGTCCCTTTGTGCGCGCTGGCCACGCATCGTCGCCACAATGTGTTCGCGACATTACAGTCTAGATATGTGGATCAAATTTTTCCTATAGTACCTGAGAAATACATAGTTGTGCTTTAAAGCTTCTATATATGCAGGATAAAATAATTTCATACTCGAAATTGAAAATAATGGTTGCCTCCCCTTTCTGGATGTAAAGGTAATAAAAAAAATAAACTTCGGCATTTATAGGAAATCAACTTAAATCACTGATAATTACGCCCGCCTCGGGCGGGTATGTTATATGTATGCATTATATACTATGTATATGTTGTGTGTAGGTATACATTATATGTATACACATAATACATAGATGGTGCGCGTCTACCTCACGTTCAAGAGGTCTCGAGTTCGAATCTCACTCAGGTTGAGTTACCTGGATATGGTTTCTTCCAGGTTTTGCCCTTATCCTGAAAGCTGAATGTCGGTAACTTAGGTTCCACTGACCCTGGGCACTTGAGCGTTTCACCCATGTAATTCATCGTTCGATTTAACGTTGGAGAACGTAAATTAAAAAGAAAGGTGACAGAAAAATTTACAAAAGGTAGAAATAGAAGGAATAAAGATGACAGGAAAACTCAGAGAAAAACAAAGAATCACCAGATTTAACTCACTAATGGAAGAGCTGCAGGTCCTGCTAATCACTAATAGTCTGCAAAAGTATCCACTAGATTTTCTCTACATATACCTAAAGTGAAAAAAACCTATTTCAGGAAAACTGCGCTTAACTCAAGAACACCTCAGTCAGCTGACATCACTTTCTAAAAACTCTAATCGTTTATTTTCAATTATATACAGATATACCTAAATAATTGATTCATTTTTTTATATAAAGGAGTACTCCATATACGATGTCATAAATATCACATGGGCTACGCTCACTGTTCTTGTGTAAACTATTCTTACAAAAGTTCATATTTCTTCTTTTCGTTTCACCCTCTTTGGGGTACGTTGAAGCAATCGCTCCCCTATGTGTTTTCTTTTCCTAGTTCCCAGTATTTCTTCATTCTATCTGATCTTGTTTCCTTTCTTCTGCCCAGATAATGGGTTTGGATTTTAATGTAGATTTATCATTGAACCTTATATTTTCGTTTTTAGTTATTACTTTCGTTGTCTGGTCAAGTAATGAATTTTCTGTTTTTAATTCTGCTAAGTCTTTTTCAGTTTCTTTTAACCAGTTAGATTTTGTTTTGTGGATACGGAAGAAATCAAATATTTGTTTAGTTAATCTGCTAGAGACAAATCTGAGAAGATGGCCATAAGAAGTTATCCTTCTTTTTCGCTTAGTATCTAAGAATTTTTCAATTTTCTTGTAAAGAGTTTCATTCTTGATGTTTATTATATTATTATCTTGAAAGTTCATATTATTATATCTGCTTTGGTTTATTTTTATTAAACATTTGCATACATTTTCGTTGTAGGTTTAATAAATTTACTGTGGGCGAGCGGATTGCTCTGTGATTCTTTGAAATACCATGTTCTCTGCACGATCACGAGAAACGAACAGCGACCTCAGAAATCGTTTAAAAATTCCAACGTAAAACAATGCATATCTCGGAAACAGCTAATGCCTTAAAAGCTTTGACAAAATAGGTGCTCTAATGAGACCTACATTTATTTGTCCATTTCACTAGTTTACCATATAAAGAGGACTTCACGCACCCTTCTCCGCGAATTCAAGATATAAGCTTTATTTCCCTAAATAAATATTTTCGTTTTTGAGAACGCTTCAAATGTCAGGATCATTTCAGCGCCTTCTGTGTGTAGGAATTTTGTCCCACAGAAGTTCTCTTAGATGACAGTACATCTAATACCATAGAGCTTACCTTTCAACGCTACACAAGGGTTGTCCCCGCAATCAGTGGAATCTTGCGACTTGTGGGTTAGTGTCTAATCAACTGAGCCACCCAGACCACATTATTTGTTACAGAGATATCCGAAACGCATAATTATTTTCATGAAAGCCTTACAATCATGTTTCAGAAAATCAAAATATGGGATGAAGGATTTTCTTGAAAAATTTCGTGTCATATTCATCCAATATTTCGTTTGGAGCTATGCACAGAGGGCCTTTTTTTAAAACGTTTTATTATGGAAACTCAAAATGTACATTTACAGCGACAGACTTATTGATCGATTGCAACACTTGACTTATCTTCGTGTAGCCAAGTATTTAAGAAAGTTCAAATTAGAGTTTTTGGTTATGTTCATGTCCCATAATCGTAGCCACAACGGCCGCTCCGTGGCTCAGTGGTTAGACTGCTTGGCTTTCACCAAGGCGGCCCGGGTTCGATCCCAGGCGACCGCAAAGTGAGATTGTGGTGGACAACACGGCGCTGGGGCGGGTTTTCTCCGGGATCTCCGGTTTCCCCCGCCATCTCATTCCACCGGTGCTCCATCTTCATCTAATATATCATCAGTGTCACCGCCTGCGGTTCCGTATGTAGTAAAAGCGGGCATTAAACACAACGCATTTCATTTTCGTAGCCACAACAAAGCAGCATACTCCATGCAAACCTATCTTTAGTTCATTTGAAGCGAGTTTTGGACTAACGCCCTTATACAATGTATAAGGCAATTTCTTCCTAATGCACACAATGAACTGGTGCGAAACAAATGCTGTAAGCCCTGAGAAACATCACTTATCCTTATTTATGTACGTCAAGAGCTCCAGTTGGTTAGGATAGCTAGTATTTATTTTGCACTCGGCCGAACGTCGAGTAATCCAATTTCCCCACCCTGACCTCAATGTCCCTGCGCTGGGAATTACTTGCTCCGGATTCTTTCAACATCCTTCCATGTTAATTCAACCATAATCGACTCCTCTCGTATTAAAATAAAACCCCACCGGGATAGGTTTATAGAATTACAGCGCTTTTTTTCGGTTTGCTATGTTATCCAAGAATTAAATATAGCTAAAACGTACTAGTTTCCGATGTACAATTCAGCTAAACATTGAATTCACACGAAAGCAGTATGAGCCCCAGAAATATCGTATCAAGACATTAATTCTACATCACTGAATACTAAAACTTTTTCTGCAATATATCCATTCGGCTATAAGGTTACGTAAATAACACAACTATAGGGATACTAATGCGATTTATTATGCTCTAGTTTTCAAAACTACATTTCATCTTTAGCTGCAATGGTGGTGTGCATTTCAATTCGTATTAAACTGGACACTCGTTTCACACATTCGTTTCATAGCGTACATCGCTTCTATCTTCAATCATAACTTGTTCGTAAAACAGAAACGTATATACCGAACTAAGATTTATCTGCTGCGATCATTTATGTCAGGCATACTGCTCCAGGGTATTATCTTCTTTGTTTCTATGAACTGTTATGATCAAAAGTTCTTTTACTACATTACATATAGGAATTCGGTCTTATCAACTATTCTTTTCTCATTACTTCAAAGCGGAACATAGTCCTCCGTTCTCTAGTGGTACTCGTAACCTGCTAGTCTCGTTAGGCATTTTGGAGATCTTTAAAGCTGATTTGTATACGACAAGAATATTGTCACGATAACAGACATAAAAGTTTCGGCACAAACAAGAAAACAGTCGGCGGATAAAGTTTCATGGTAATAATGATCCTTGCTAAGCAGTTAATGATAGCGCGGCTATTGTAAACAAGCGCCGGCAAGCAAAGATAACTGAGGTAAAGGACTCGCCGGCATAGATTAAGTTACGCTTCTAGAATGTGATAGAATATTTTGTTTCTTCATTCTTCCGAAAATTTCTGGACTGATAGAGATTGTTGGGTTCTGGCTTACTTTAGAACAATCTTTTATATATAATTTTTTATTGATCGATCAGCAGTACAATGCTTTACAGATCAGAGTGAAAAGAAGGTAACAGTATAATAAGAACAATAACACTCAGGGGTAGGCTAACAGGCCACCCCCTAACTACATTAAGTTAGAACTCATATAATATTCTCTGAGAAATTGTGTCAATATTGAAGATGTAAGAAAGACATCAAGCACTAGAATCACTCGAATCAGATGTATCACTCAGAAGCAGGTCCTGTGGTAGTCTCCTAAAGCGTGAGGGCTGGCGCGTGCGGACGCCGATGTTATAATGCACAGCATTGGAACTTCTTGCAGCGTGCAAAAGAAACGACGAGCGATCCTGCGAATGTAGTCGTGAAGAGGTAACAGTCCTAGTTCGTGATGGAGCTGCTGATTACGGATGAACCATGGAGCGTTGGTAGCGATGCGCATGAAGTGATTCTGTATAACCTGAAGATGACGCAGATGACATGTGTGTGCGGCCCCCCACACTTGGCAGGCATATGTAATAAGCGGACGAACGAGTGATTTGTAGAGTAACAATGAAGACTGTAGGCCGAGGCTGGAACGGCGATGCAACAGAGGTGAGCGTTTTGAAAGTCGCCCGGAGGCCAGTGATATAAAGCGATCGATATGAGCAGGCCAGGTCAGTCGAGAGTCCAAAAGCACTCCAAGGTATAGAACAATCTAGAGTTACGAATTAGGTATTTAAGGACATGACGGCTCGCAAAGTTAGTTGTGAAACAGTGTTCTGAAATGAGAGACAGCCAGCTGTGTAACGAGAGCTAGAGATGTAATCTGCTGACAGTGTTTGTTATTGTCATCGACCTTGGAAGACGTGTTGTATATGTGATGTAATGTTGTTACGTGAGAATTGAACAGTGTATTGCTACGGAAATAAAGAACATTTAGAATTTCGGCAAATTGGACTTTTAATTCAACGAACTCACAAAGTTACAATACTATTATTACTATTACTATTATTACCAATATTACTATTATTATTATTATTACTATTATTATTATTATTATTATTATTATTATTATTATTATTATTATTATTATTATTATTATTATTATTATTATTATTATTATTATTATTATTATTATTATTATTATTATTATTATTATTATTATTATTATTATTATTATTATTATTATTATTATTATTATTATTATTATTATTATTATTATTATTATTATTATTATTATTATTATTATTATTATTATTATTATTATTATTATTATTATTATTATTATTATTATTATTATTATTATTATTATTATTATTATTATTATTATTATTATTAAAATATAATGAACAGAAATTTGTAGGACCAGATATTCAAATAATAATTTTTGTAATACTGAATACTAATAATTGAACAATTTTGGGAGAAGTAAGTGCACCAGATTTAGAATCAAATGGGGCACAAGCAATTTTTATTAGCAGAGGGGTTATAATTAAATTGTTTCAAGTTCTTGCTTTTATAAAATAAAATATTTCATGAATATTGGTGTTGATGAAAGCTATGAAGTTTACTGTTTCTTGCTCTGATCGCTACCTCCTAATTACGACTACAGCTAACGAACATATCGATGAACACATTCCAAGTAGTCACGAATTATAAGTATATATTATGAATTATTTCTTAACGGATCATTTGCAACCTATGTTTAATACATATTGCAACTGAAACATTGAATTAAAGTTCTCAGAAGTGTTGCGAAACAGCTATTTTACAGGTATTTACATAGCCTACTCAACAGTTAACGCTATCCGTAAACCATGTAACTGAGCATGTAACACTTAACGGTAATAATCTCTATGGCTTAACTCGATTATTTACTGCAGAAATGGTACTACAAGAGATGCAAGATGATCTAATCTAATGTCAGTAATTCTTTTGGAATTGGAAATACGGTCGGCAGTCCTCGATTAAATTATTTTAACTCGATTTTCTGTAATTCTCCATGATGGGATCCTATCCGGACTTTTTCTTCTTATTTTAATATAAGGGATGCAAAAATTAAGCCCTTTCAGTGCCTCCAAATCGCCACTTTATTCATTGTGTGTACGGTACCATGTTGCATGATAAGCTCTTATCATGTTAAGATAGAATTGCATTTTCTGTATTGGATAACACGAGAAAATGCTATACCATTACAGAAAACACTCCATTGAAGAAACATTACTTCAGTTGGAAGTCCATGTAATGAACAATATTGTAAAAGTAATACCTTAATATGAGATGATGATAATGATGATGTATATATACCTAAAAATGAAACTGTTTCCCTCCTCAAAAAAGAACGTGTACTTTAAATAATGTTTATTTTGACGAAAAATAAGTTTCTATTCGCTTGCTCAAGATGAAAACATGTTCAGGTGGAAAGCTGCTGTCAATTCTAACACCTGGGCTTCTTAAATAAATTATCTTAAATAAATAACCTTACCTAATGTGTTTAAAATCAATATTTCTTAAGCTTTCTAAACACATTCATCAAGGACCTTGATATAAAGCATGGAGAAAGGAAAAAACCAGATAAGCTGATAAATTCATCGGCTTTTCTTACCTATTCTATGGAGAAACTGGAGATGCAAAGTTTGTGAAACCTATGTTTTAAGTATAATACTTTGAAAGATCTAGCCGCAGGTATTCGGTTACCCAATGAAATACACGATATCATATTACAGTTTAGCACTACATACTTAGTTAGCGTGTTGTTGAGAACGCCTATCCGGGTTGGCCCATTTACTTGGCTAAATGCCAAATCGTCCTTTCTCTGGTGCTTTTGTCCTCATAGGCAGTGAATGTTAATTGTTTTTCACCATTACACGAAACGCAAATAACAAAAGCAAGCTATTTCAATTTGTTTGCTTCCTCATTCTGGAGAAAATAATGGTGACCCAGTTTGCTTTCAGTAATGTTAATCATATATACTAATTAATGCAAATTTTTAAAACGGATAGATGCTGGATTTTGTTGTACGTCTAGACAAACTATTTGGATATTTTACGCAGTAAACGTTGGCTTACAGGTTTTATAAAGTTCATAATTGTGTCAAAAATATTAGGATTTAGGATTTCACTACGTAGGCCACCATGCTGGGCCCAAGGATGAGGCGAGAGGAGACAGAGAGCGGCAGTCCTAAGGAACCACGACAGAACAGAGGGCAGGGTCCCTACAGCTTACTTAGATAGAGACTTCCCCCGACAGGCCAGGACAGCGGAAACGCTCCCCTACTAGCCCGCCTCGGTAGCGTGATGGTAGCATGTCTGCCTCACGCTCAAGAGGTCCCGAGTTCGAATCACGGTCAGGGTGTGTTACCTGGATAAGGTTTTCTCCGGTGTTTTCCCTTATCCTGAAAGACGAATGTCGGGTAACTCTAAGCTCTATGGACCCCGGGCTCATTTGAGGATCATTTCACCCATTCCATTCATCGTCCGATATGACCGAACGCTAGAGGACGTAAATTAAGCTCCCCTACTGCGGGACGGCAACAAGCACAACAACCGAGCCCCAAAATTCCATGGCTGTCAGTCCCGAAATGGTCCCAGCAGAGGCGCGAAGACCGGCAACCGTCCTACCGGAGTAGGAAGTAGTTTACCTCAGAGCATATCATCCTGCCATGCACCGCCGAGACACCCGCCGAGAGATGATATGAAATGATAATGGAGATGAAATTGAGGGACAGGAAATTCGGGGAATGTAATTAACCTACCCAGCATTCGCCTAACGACCCGGGAAAACCCCCATGGGTCAGGTAGGTCGGCCACGGGAATCGAACCCGGGCCTCTGGAATGCGGGCCACAGACGAAACCTGTGTATGTCAAAGATATACTAAATCACGAAAAAATGTTACATATATTACGGCTATTTTCCATAAACTCCAGGATTTTAAGATAAGAAGAAAATTTTGTAATAAACTCAGCGTTTCCAAGGTGCTTTGCATATACGACTGACCAGAATCAATAAAGTTGATCATCTTTCACAAATGCTTTAAGTTTACTTTGTCAATAAATAACACTTTTCTTTTATTTTTTTAATGCATTCATACTGGGGTTTAATCTGCCTCAACGCCTCAGAAACTCGCTGGAAAGATTTGCAGTCTAAGCAAGCGAAATGGTTTCAGCAATAATTCCTTGACACGTGGCATCTTCCACATACTCAAAATAACTCCTCAAAATTTACTTTCTCTACAAAAGCAAGGACACATACATATGTCTGCCAGATGCAGTTGTGAATTATTTGAGTGTGTCTTATAAACAGTACAGAATGCTACACAACACACTTCTAAATGTTATATTAGCGTTTAAGAATGGAATGTCACAGAGAAAACAAAAGCTCATTTTTACTCTTGTCGCAAATAAAACACAAAGCAAAACATAGCGGAGTAAATCAGTTGTAAGGTACTGCGTTGCGTATAATTTGTTTTAAAGTACCTTATTTGTTTATCAGAGAAAAAATACGATATATCCATTGGGCTTATTATTCACATTTTTAGCATACCAAATTATTCATTTCTACCGTAAGCTTAGGATGTTAGAAATTTTAAAGATTGCATACTGGGGTTTAAGCATGAAGCAACTCATTATGCTTTTAAATTAAGCTGATCACCTCCACTTTTTTGTCGAAATTTCTATGTTGTGTGAGATGACGCAAAACATTTAGACTAAGACAAAATTTGGATTAATGTAAGATCACAGATGCATAGGAAGACAAGAAAAATGAAAATAAAAAAAATGTGGAATATTAAACCCTATCCTTTCACCTCTTGCAAACTTCAGAGATTACACTGACTTTTTCGAACAGAAATCTAACAGAATCCCTGAATGTATTCAGATTGGTCTCTGTAGGTTTAAATATTGAGGTGAATTTTCAATCTCTCTTTTTTCAGAAGTGCATTTTTAGAACCTGATTTTCTCAGATTCCAGCCAGGAGGCTTAGCTTTTGCAGGTTGCTTGAATCATATTAATAAACTTTCATAAAAATGTGATTAAAAATAGCAAATTTTAGAGTGAAAAAAAAAAAAAGAATTTTGGAAATCAGCTTGTTAAAGTTTGTAATTAAATTAATTTTTCAGGTGAACAAAGTTAATGCATTGTTGTTAAGTATACATTTAGTCTAGTGCAGAAAAATATATATGAGGGGGGAGCTAACAGAAACCGGATTGTTGTCATAAAAACTTTATTGATGAACCTTTTTACAAAATTATTTCAGTCACCTTCAAAATACGCTCCATTAGATGCGATGCACTTTTCAAGTGTTTTACTACTGTTGGAAGTATGTTTGGAACTCTTCAAGTTTAATATTGTCCAGTGCCTTTTGCGAAGTTGTTTTTACCGCCTCCACATCGTCATAACGCTCCCTTTTTAGCGTTTTTTTTTCATTCGTGGAAATAGGAAAAAGTCGCACGGGGCTAGGTCCGGCGAATACAGAGCGTGGGGAACGACAGGCCACTTCTGATATGCCAAATAGTGAGTCACTCGCAAGGCCGTGTGTGCTGGAGCGTTGTCGTGATGCAGAAACCAGTTACCTAATCACCAAAGTTGCGGGCGCTTCCTCCTCACATTCTCTCACAGACGCCTTAAAACATACACGTAAAAGTGCTGGTTAACAGTCTGGCCAGGGGGTACGAATTTCCGACGCACAATTCCACGAACATCAAAAAAGACAATGATCATCGTCTTTACATTTGACCTCACTTGCTTTGCTTAGCTCTTTTTTTTTTTTTTTTTTTTTTTTTTTTTTTTTTTTTTTTTTTTTTTTTTTTTTTTTGATCTGAGAGAGCTGGGAGTCCTCCACTGGCTTGACGCTTGCTTGGTTTCTGGGCCATACCCGTAACACCAACTCTCATACCCTCTAATGAATTTGTTCAAGAAGTTTGGATCACGTGCAATCTCTATTTTCAAGTCCAAATTCATACGGATGGTTTTGTGCTCCTGTGTGAGAAGGCGCGGAACAAATTTAGCAGCAACATGTCTCATGTGCAAATCCTCCCTCAAAATCCACTGGCACGAGCTCCAACTGATTCCTGTCGCTGCTGAAATTTGGTCCATCGTTTGGCGACGATCCTCGTTGATGTTTTGGCGGGCCTTTTCAATGTTCTCCTCACTTCGCGATGCTGAAGGGCGTCCAGAACGAGCTTGGTCTTCAACACACATCTCACCCCGTTTAAAGCGCCCAAACGACTCGAAAACCTGTGTGCGGCTCATAGCGTCCTCCTGTTCTTTTAAAGTTGCCATAACGACTTCGTAGAGGTAACCCGCCAACAGTTAAAGAAACACAATATCACACTTACACGTTCAGCTCTACATTGACGCCGTCTGCACAGCTGTTTCATGAAGGTATCTACTAGCACAATTTAGCGTGAGAAACCTGAACTACGTCTACGAGTGGTAGCGCCCTCGGAGTCCCGTTTCTTTTGGGTCCCCCCCCCCTCGTACACAAAGAATTATACCGAAAGACAGAAAAGTGTACCTGCTAACCACGTATTTATGTAACTTTAAACACAACTTGATAAATTTGACCTTTGTATAAAAACCAATCAAACGGAGGAGAGACAGCGCCAAACATTTAAGTTGCCAAGTTCCAAGTTGTATCTAACAATTTAAAAGCAGGCCATAACACATATAATATACCATGATGGCATAAATATACCTTGATTTTACCTTTTCTTAGACATGTATAAAATTGCCTTTTCTTAGACATGTATAAAATCCTTACAGGAACGCATCACTACAATTGGGCAAACATCTCGGGAAAAATGTACATTAGAATTACACATATAATAAAAATATTGAAAGCCATAACTTCAAATGACTTCAGATATTGTAGATGTTTACTTTTATATGCAACTAAATTTCATCCAATTCTTCATAAACCTTTTTCATTCCGAAAGTATGTCTTGTTTTATTAGGTGTGTATGCGTTTCCAATTTTAACTTGAAGCTAAAATCTACTTAAAACTGTAACAGAAAAGAAAGCCCTGGGCTATCACAACGCTGTTTACCGTTTAGTCTGTAAATTAGGAGTTTGCAGTTAAAATAGACCTGAAATGATTTGAATTCTATTGAGTCCGTACAATAAACGTGAAGAAAATTTCAAAATGTATTGAACAGATCAATAAGCAGAAACATATGTAACAGTAAGAGACCAAAAAACTGATGTGATTAATCTAAGAAATCCTGCCATTTATTTTATGTGTACCGGTTGCTGAACACGTCTTCATAAGTCTAGTTGATGATAGTACCTGAAAACTTGCATTCGTATTCAAAGACCTACAATATTAGAAACGAGATGAAGATATCTGCAATAGCAAGCAAAGAGGCTGTTGGCCGCATACGACACCCACAACGTATGCAAACAGTTGGCTTCCGTTACAAAGTAAATTAAAACTCGCTCTCTCACTTAGAATAAATAATGTTGTTTGCCTATGTCTGCTTGCGGAAAACCGCCACAGCTGAAAGGAAAATCCTCCCGCAGCTAGCCGTGCGAAAGCAATTTAAATTCTCATCTCTCTTTCTGAAAAAGCTGTGTGCATCCTCAACCTCTGGTTGTTGTTAGGTTGTTTTCTGTTTACTATTTCAAAAATGTTAATCAGTCGTATTGATAATTAACAATCTAAAAGCTTAAAGAAAAAAGCTCATTTTCGACATATTCCATGATTTTCTCTGCCCAATAGTTTACAAAAGATTTCTACAAAAGCATATTGACATATATGCTCTAAGTTAATCAATAAATATTCACAAATACAATTTTGTCACACTTCTTATAAATACAAAGGGCGAACACCTGCGACCTACATAGTACCTCAAGGTACACAGGGGGCCCTAATAACATTTATAGCATATTCATTAATAACATGATTTGTCTTGGTACTTTTGGTTTACCCTCTCTTCATATTGTAACTTTGGGGTTCTTAGAATTAAAAGTCCAATTTGCAGAAATTGAAAATGTTCTTTATTTCCGTAAAAATACACTTTGATCAACCCTTGACAACAGCAGAATGACGTAACACACATCTACGCAATCTTCAAGTCCGTCTGACGGACTGTCACACTGCTCACTAGCAACTTCGTTCACACGGCTTCCTGCCGGACTGACTGCACTCTGTAGTGGCTTCCCGCTGTACTAACTCCGCTTTTATCCACTAATCGCTGGTTCTGGAATTTCCCGACACCTCACGATGTATCACGGTCTTTCACGATGGTGACGGAGCTGTCCCGACATTTCTCTGGCTCTCTTTCTCTCCACTCCTTCAGCAAGTGCCAATCCGTCACACGAGTAGGCGTGGCCTGGACGCTATCTGTCTCTTTCCTGCCAGCTGGTTTTGTCGTTACTTCGACGATCGTGTGACAATATTCTATATTTATTTCTGAAAACTTTAACTCCACACTAAATATATTATGGCCAACGTCCCCAGAAGCACGGGCAATTGAAGAGATGGCAGGAGCTACAGGCACAGGTACACAGGTCACAGACACTCCCGAAGACCTGTGCTATTGCTGCCATAAGAGGACAGGGAACGAGTCATCCACCAGCAGCTCTCTGGTGTAAAAAAGAAATAACTTTCTTTTAAGCAACCATCCCCACCATCAACCCTCACCACCATATATCACGACACCTAGAAGAGCATCTGAAAGAGGAAGAGGATTGAAAATAAAATGATGGAAAGGAAAGCATTCAGCTCCCATTAGGGAAAACCAAAGTCAAAGTAGGTTGAGGCGTATCGATCCCGGGTACTCCTGAATGCGAGCTTCATTATTAAGACAGCAACTTCCTCTGTTACATAGAGGATAGAGGAGGTCTAACCTTTATCTGCCAAAAACAGGTCGCAATGTGACTGCTTTTAAATTCCAACCTTTCCAAAAGCTACAACGTGGGTAATGAGTTTAATCAATAGGACCTCCTTTATCACTACCACTTAATTTATATAGCTTCTACAAACAGTTAATAATGTCAAGTTTCTCAATCTATTCATGTCAATAAGAAAACCGGTGCATTAATCAAACATGGGAACATTTAAAAGCTGGACATGGTGCGTACTGAAAAGTTCAAATCAATTACAACACATAGGTATCTCGGAATAAATAATGCCACAACAGTTATTTTTAAATAATTTCAATGATTATATATTTCCTTTCCAAAAATTGTTTATGGATTCATATAGTACCTTAAAATTAGTAATAACTTGGTAAATAATTTTTGGAATACAGAATCTCCTCTATTTACTTCTCTCATAACAGAGAAAGTAAAAAAGTGGATTTTAAACAAGTGTGTTGGAGTAAACTTGCTTGTTTCTGAGAAATTGAGGTACGTAACTTAGTGTTAAGATTAAAAAAAAACTATACCAATCTTCCTTTCATTTTTCCCCTTTTACAAACCTAACAGCTTTTAAATAAAATTAAAATAGGCACATTCGCATTTCCGGTCCTTGTTCTACGAGCTGTTAGAAGTATTTTAATTTTTTTATGTCTCCCTCATCAATGATGGGGTTCCTCAGAGTGAGGAAGCCGAAGCATATTGACCTGATCGATGAGATCGGGATTGTGGGGTCAGCCCAACACCTGGCATGAATGAATGATGGAGAAATTGGTGAATTAATGGTAGGGGAAACCGGAGGACCCGGAGGAAACTGACCCTAGCGCCATGTTGTCCACCACAAATCCCACTTTGCGGTCGACTGGGATCAAACCCGGGCTGCCTAGTTGAGAGCCAAGAGGCCTAACCACAAAGCCATGACAAGGCCAAGTATTTTAATAACAAATACAAATATAGTGCATTAATTATTAATTCAGTAGATATATAAAACGTAAATGGAACACAAAAATTGTAAAAATCACAAAAAACAGCAACTGAGTACAAGAAGAAGAGAATAAACATATATATCCAAGAAAACATGGAGAAGAAAGACGGAATAAGGGAATGTAAAAGTAAAACATAGGGGTAAAATACAAAATATGCTTGAAAACGAAACAAATACGACAATTAAGTGCAGGATAAGAACAGGATTCGTCAAAGTAAAAAGAAGAAAAGACTAATAAAAGTAAAACTACAGGAAACACAAGGAACTATGAAACATATAAAAGAAACAACAACAAAATTACATTTAGATGCAAAATAGGCAGATAACCTAGATATAAGGAAAACAAGACAAAGGAAAAAAAAACATAAAACAGGGAGAACAAAAGATAAAACTAGTTGTTGCCAAATCTGTAGTCAGAACAGCTCGCATTATTTTCTACTGCATAAAAGGTAAGCGGGTATGGAATTTCAGTTGTTAGCACTGACGATTAGTTCATGTCTGCCAGCTTTGCTCTCAATTAGCATTAAGACCTATTTAAGCCGAGCAAGGATCTCTTTCGTGGGTCTGCGTGACCCCTTGACTTATCGATCCAATTCGACGCCACGCTGTTACTTACAGCCATGAACTAAGAATAACCAAAATCATTCCTAGTGTAATAGGACAAAGGTCAATCTGAAGGGCCGAGTTCTAGTCCCAACGTCAAGATTTAACCTGTCCTGTTTATATATTGTGGTTAGACTTCAATTTGAGTAAATTTGTATTCATCATTAGTGTTAGGTTGTCTTTAATTAGCTACCATCAAACTCATCAATACATGGGATGTATTAATTCGTCCATTATATGAGTGTGTTCGGTGGGAAGAGAAGCTAAACAGTAACGGATCAGTGAGCAAGCCATCGGAACCGCAGTCGTAAGGAAAACATCAGCATTTACTCAGACTGAACCCTGCAAAGGTAGTACTGCTTTCATCGTGTAAGTGTACATTGTTAATTTCTTCTTGTGCCCCTAACACCCCTCTAATTGATGAGGTTAATCATTGTCAAACGAACAGTGGTGGTCTCTTACAAGTGTCGGCTGCTTACAATTACCATGAGTCACTCGGACTAGTGATTGGTTTGCACACGCCAAAGGACCGCGCGGATGGGATATCGTCACATCGTTAAGTCGGTGACTACTTCCGGTCGCTTAACTTCCTGTAACTAACTTCCTCTCATCCTTACTTTAATGCTTGAAAATTCCTGTCTGTTCATCACTGCGTGTATTGTTACAATTTCAACCTTACCAACTTAGACATACCCTTAATGAATTGGATTCCATCCACAAAAATCGATACCGACAACACCGAAAATGCAGCTTTTGGGGAACCTGAATAGAAGAGTTAAGTAAATACCACACTTGTGATTTAAGTACAGCTTCTTTCAAGGTTAAGACACAAAGATTTACATAAAAATACATTATAAATAAAATCAAACACTTGATGCTAAACTACGTACCTTTTGCATGGAGAAGATGTTTTCTTATTTCTGCTTTTCAAAACAAAAACAAAAATCTAACGATTTTAATTAAAACAGCATACGTTTAGGATATTTATATGACAAATATGAACCTGAAATTTTCTGGCAATACATGACCTCTTTATTCTGAATGACATTTATATGACTAGTAAACCGTAAGTATTAGCTGGAAAAAGAATTTGGAAAGGAAATGCTCCAAACCTAAGTTCATGGTAGCTGCCAATCAATTGCTAATTATGTCAGTCGTTTGAAGCGCAAACCACAGGTTTCCGATAGAAGAATGTAAGAAAGGGATGCTAAACCATATAAAGTATTAGTAAGCAATTGGGAATAAATAATATATGAAATAAAGTCATAAAGAAATATTGTAATAGGAACAACGTGCAAATGAAATAAATATAAGGAAAAAGTTGCCTTAAGCTAGAAGGGGCAGACGAGGCCGGATACGTAAACAGTAGGACAATAGAAACACCAAATTCCTTCGCCACCACGGAACCTCAGACACTAACGAGGTTTAAGGAAAATATGTAGAGGCAGGATGCTATACCGTTATGACGCCAAAGGGTCATACAACTTTACGGGGTGGGCCCGTGACTGCTGCACAGTTGACGGTGAATGGAAATGACCAATAAGGTAAAATCGTAGAAATAAACTTCCCCAATAAAATGTAGCGTAAACCACGTGATAGGCGTGAAATAGAGAGCAAATAGAAAACGGGTGGAGATAGACAAATAAATCTAGGAGGAAGCGGAGAGTAGGGCGAGGTGAGAAGAATCACTCCGTTGGTGACAACGAAAGGGAGAAGACACGTTAGTTTAATATCTGATGGCGAGGTAATAGTGGAGCTATATTTCAAACGTGGTGGGACTAAATATTCTCAAACAGACAAGGCGACGCAACGAGAGTGAGAGCAAGTGAGAAAAGCCGAGCAATCAGACAAATAAGATCTGTGGGAATAAACAATCCACAAGAAATTGAAGCAGTACTTTTCATTGGCTGGTGATAACTGCTGGACCCTGAAAGAGTACTCCTGCTAACCGACACGTAATCCTTAACCATCCTGCCATACCACACCAAAAGGTCACACCAAGAGAAATTCCCACACCACGTTGCGGGATAAAATCACGTTAAAGTACCCAAATATACAATTGATGTATATATGTTTAAGCAATATTAATTATTTTAGAGATATACCTTGTTTATAGTTTTGAATTTTCCAATTATTTACACTTTTTTCGGGTGGTAAGTCGATATTCGCTTTTACTCGTGGGCTTGAAAAGAGCAAGTCATTACACATCACAAGGTTTGGCTGATAAGTCCCGGGCCTCACATAGAGCTGGCGCCACTGGGCCAGTTTGACGGATAGCAACATGCAGTTTAACTCTAGACTCGTTTGTATCCATAATTGCAGGCCAATAGCTTATTTAGTTTGTAAACGACAACATTTTAAACAAGACAAGTGTAGAAGTTTCACGAAAATTGAGGATTCGGAAAAGCGAGCAGTAATTAGATACTTCCATCTGAAAAGCTTAACGCCTTAGCGAATGAAGCAATAAAATGATTGGCCCAGGGTAGAGCAAAGAAAAGGTACTCTCAGGGTATGCGTGGGTATGTATGAGTAAGGATGGTTCTAATGACACTTGAATGCAGGTTTCAAACTGGTTTAATGACTGCTTCTTTTTATCATCACATCAAACTCGAAGTTGGGGAGATGACTTTCTTAATCGGCCTCAAGCCGTGGACTGTCTGTCCTCACTGTGCACAGCTGTGCCTGTGTGTTTGTCACTTTAACTTCTCGAAAACCCTCTTATTTACCCAAAACTCCTTTGTGACTATTTTGTCCATTGTGATTATTAGTCTCGGCCATGACATTATTAATGGTCCGAAGAATACCTTTTCAAACGGAGTCAAGTGCTATCCCTTTAGAAGTTTTGCTAAGAAAACTGTTTCTTACGTTTCTTTTGTTAAAACAACTATTCAACCCAATGCACCTGCCTGCAGTTTTGTAACAAAGATACACAATTTCTTTGAAATCCATTACGATTGTTTACTTATTGCCTTCCTTAATTTCGGTATCAGGAATCAAGGAAGAAATGGACAGTACGTTGAAATACTCTGCCACTTAATTTACAATGATTAAAAGGTGGGTTGCACAGTTTAAAATTGGACGTACGAACTCTAATGATGAGCCTCGCTCTGAACGCCTTGTGGAAGTCAACTCCAAACATCACTGAAAAAATTCATCGTTTATGAAAAAGGCCGCAGATTAAAGTTGTTTGAGATAGCACTGGCTGTCAACATATGAAACGAACGTGCAAATAATATTTTAAGTAATATTTTGGGCTTTCACAAGGTCTGTCCAAGATGGGTGCTGCGTTGTTGACAATTGATCAAAAGTTGCAAAGAAAAACTATTCTGTTAAGAATTTGGAGCTCAACCGTAAAAATCCCGGTGAATTTTTTGAGACGGCTTATTGCCATGGATGAAATTTGGATACATCACAACACTGCATAAAGTAAATCACAGTCAAAACAGTGGATTGCGCCAGGTGAACCATCTCCAAAAAAGGCAAAGTCAATTTTGTCAACTAACAAGGTTACGGCGAGTGTTTTCTGGGATGCAAAGGAAACAATCCTTATTGATTACTTGGAAAAGGTTAAAGGTCTCACTGGAGACTACGGCGCAAGATCACTGCAACGTTTGAGTGATGAGGTGACAAGAAAAAGGCCTCATTTGGCAAAGAAAAAATCTTGTTTCTTCACGACAATGCTCCGGCCCATGCTTCAGTCATTGCAATGGGAAAAACTGTGTGAATTAAAGTTCGAATTACTTGAACATATACCCTATTCGCCAGATCTACGACCCAGTGACTACCATCTGTTCCCGAACCTCAAAAAATTTCTTGAAAGACGAGGATTTCACAACAACGAGCAGGTCATTGAAGCTGTAAATAGCTATTTTGAGGACCGTGAAAATGGCACTACAGAAATGAAATGAAACGGGTAGTCTTTAACGACCGCTTTACTACATACGGCACCGCAGGCGATGACACTGATGACACATGAGATGAAGATGGAGCACCGGTGGAATGAGATGGCGGGGGAAACCGGAGGTCCCGGAGAAAACCCGCCCCAGCGCCGTGTTGTCCACCACAAATCTCACTTTGCGGTCGTCTGGGATCGAACCCGGGCCGCGTTGGTGAGAGCCAAGCGGTCTAACCACTGAGCCACGGCGCGGCCACGCACTACAGAGATGTTTTAATTAAATTAGAACACTGATATGACGATGTATTAGCCTTTCTGGAAATTATGCTGAGAAACAAAGACAAATATATAATTTATTGTAAGGCCAGGGACTTATCAGGCGACCCTATAGGCCTAGGAAGTTCAGGAAAACGCCTTCCCCCAAGTGTCTGAAGATGAGGACCAACATAAGTTAATCAAAATGGAGGATTTTATTTGCCCTTTTTTTTTTCCTTTTTAGCTCTTTTTGTCAGAAAAATGGAAATAGATTCAGATCGTCAGAAAACAGACGATCTTTTACACTTAAAATATAGAAATGTCTGTTGTGATATCTGAGGTAAGCTTTCTGAAGTTGAATTTCTGTAACCCAAGGGTAGTAAGCCAAGTATTGTTTCATTATAAGTATTTCAATGTCTTTCTCCAGAATGTCCAATGCTGGTTGCTGAATCAGAAGAAGCACTTCTTACATGTATTTTCCTCGCTCGATGTGTTGCATATCACTTGGATGTTGCACTCTCAAACTTATTCTTTAAGTATCTAAGAGGACATTAATTTATTAATTTGTAGGTATCAATTCTATATATTCTTTTACCCCAATCTTTAAGTCCTTTTGATAGTTTTAGATCTCTTTGAAGGTCCTTTTACACAACTTATAGATGCAGAACTTCCTAGCCCTACTCATTACAAAGCAATGTGATTTTTTAAACTCTTGTCACTTAGTTTTGTGACCTTATACCCACAGCAAAATGTGCAAATGTATCATTTAGTAAGATCAAGAAGAAGTAGCAGTGTGAAAAGATAATCATCTTGATTTCGTACTTATTGATGAGTAAGCTGATAACTATATAATTAAATGATACAGCGGTAGATGAACAATTGCAATAAACAATTTCCTAAAATTAAAATTAATACATAACGTAGGTAGTTGGACTTACAAATTTTGTCAGACTACAGAAGTTATTACAGAGAAATGGGGTGAAGACGCGTCTGGAATTCACTATGTTCATAAGTCTGATTTAAAATGTAGCACACAAAATTTTGAAAATTAGTGGAGAGTAGAATTCCAAGGGTATAGAAAGTCACCGAGTAACAGTAGCGTTTCAGATATGAATAAGAGGATTGACATTCAGTAACACAAATGTGGAAATTTTGGTGGAAGTAATGAAGTAGGCGGGTTAAGTTCATAACATTCGTGTCCTTCCTTCGTGTTTCACAGTCTTACAGAAATGTTTTACAGTAATCGATTATCGGCAGCTCTCAGCGCTGTGTGTGTGTGTGTGTGTGTGTGTGTGTGTGTGTGAGAGAGAGAGAGAGAGAGAGAGAGAGAGAGAGAGAGAGAGAGAGAGAGAGAGAGAGAGAGAGAGAGAGAGAGAGAGAGAGAGAGAGAGAGAGAGAGAGAGAGAGAGAGAGAGAGAGAGGCAAAACCTGAATAATAAAACCGCAAAATACAAAATTAACAAAACAAAAAAAAAAAAAACGCCAAGTTCATATAGTATGAGTAACACTAAGAATATATGAAATCTTAGAAGGCTACGGCTCAGGCATTGGAGCACCTGCCTATGTTGCGACGGTTTCGATTCCCGGCTTGGGATGGGACAATTTTCTCTAGTCAAGATTCATCTCTATCCTCCCAGAGTCTGGAAGCATGAAGAATGAGAGAACATGTATGTGTACCAAAGACCAAAAAGTACATTACCCATGGACAACATGTTCCATTGGTAAAAGACCGCTGATACAACCATTAAAACTAAAAAAGGAAAGAAAAAACACTAAGAGGTCCTAGTATTAATCTTGGTTAAATTATCTTACCTAGAAAAGATTATAGGTCTTTTTTTCTCATCTTGAAAGAGTAACTGCACAATAAATGAATGAAAAATGAATGTCGGGTAATTCTAAGCTCGTTTGACCATCATTTCACCAATTTCATTCATCGTTCAATAAGACCTAAACAGTTTAACGACGTTAAACCTTAAGTAAGTAAATAAATGAACTACAAAATTAATTGTACTCGGTGAAATACTTTTCAGCATCTACATTATAGGTGAGATCCCAAATAAAATGCAAAAATGCTTATGTAAAACCTGGGTATTTGGGCTTGACAGCTTACATCGTTAATTGAGCACTAGTTGTGAATGAAAATATTCACGCATCTTTAAAGAAAAAAATTCTTATTAAAATTAGAAACAATTGGATCTTTCACTAATTTAAATCTACTGACAATATCAATAAGTCCTACCAACCTTTTGAGAGAAAGTGAGGGAGAGAGAATGTTTTTCGTCATTTTCTTCATGCATTACTCGAACATTTGTTGTACTATAGCAAACAATTTATAAACATGCTTTGACTTTTCTTTTTTAAGTTGTTTATCGGAAAAGATCTCCATGAACTGCAACACATTTTGCAGGGTATTATAATTTCAGCATTTTCAGTCAATTTCACATTTTATCGCATTTTCAAAACAAATTAGTGAGTGCTTTATATGACGTGAAAAATGGAAATGCAAAAGTACAAGTCTTTATGAGAATTTTGTGCAATATCGAAATTGTAAAAGTCAACATCCCACTTGAATTACATTTTAAAATAATCCGAAAAGAACAACACCCTAGTTCAGTTTTGTGAGTTTTTGTGACAAAATCTTTCTTCCTCTCCCTCAGTGCCCCTGCAGAGTATGCAAGTAGGCTTGCTGTTTCTCAGTATCTATGAGACGTAGCCATCGATGTAACACACTGCAGTTTGCATCAAAGTAAAGTTTCCTCGTAGGTTCAAAGACATTTGCTCTATGCCGCAGTTTAAGATGTAAAGCAACAGCTCGGTATACCGAGCTCGAGAGATGTTTGCTATGTATGCAAATGTGTGGGCGTTAATGTTTGCATCGGTCGTTTAATGACCAGTTCGCGCAGGAATGCTGCTGGTCAAATGATTAATAGCTCATCTTTGTACCATGTATTAATACATTTCAAAGCCCACAACTGCATTGAGGCAGGAATTATTGCTTGAAATTATTTATGAACATTTTTTGTTTTAAATTCATACGAGCATTTAAGAAAACCTTCTATGACTGAAATTGTAGGAGTGAATAAACGTTTTCAAGTTTTTATCGTCTCATTAATGGAATTCCCTTTTTAATTTAATTCGCATTTTCCCCTTGTGGGCGCAAATATTTCATTTTTAACAACAGTTGCAGCTTTAAAAGAATCGGTGGTACTTATATGACTTTCACCACTCCCGTAACTATTCTTAAAAACACATATTCTTTTAATTCATATTTATCAAGCTAAACAGTTGCATAAATTGAAATTAATCGTCTTTCCACACTAGCCGTGTGTAGGGTAAGGTTTATATAGAATCAGACTGAAAAATTAAATGCCACAGCCGGGATTTGAACCACGGATCTCCCATTCTCCGTCCGGTTGCTATTGAGCTACCACGGCCAAGAACAACATTAAATTTTTCCGAGTAACATTTGCGTAAATGGTTTTATATTTCCTTACAAATGCAATAGCTACAGAAGAATACAGTAGCCTCAAAGGATAGCGAGATATTTTAAGAGTTAATTCCGATCTGAGGGCTTTGACCTTCCATTCTCTTTGCATGGCACTAAACCATGAAAAACTGCCTATTTGAGAAAAGTATTTGTGGTGTAAATTGTACAACATATCAAAAGGTGCAGGAATATTTCAGAGAAAGTACAAGTATATTTCAGAAATTGTGTGTTATAACATCATCTACATTTTTATTAGTAGGTAATATTATGCAAAAGGCTCCAGAATGAAGATTTCAGAATATTATCATGTGCTTCTAAGTGAGCCTTAGGTGATCACAAATGCAGTAAATACAATGATATATTAATTAAAAATTCCAAAGCTATTCTAAGGTATAAATAAGAGTATAACATACGTTATTAAAACACCCAATAATTTAAATTATTATAAAGATATTTGGTATAAAACATGCTACACACTTGGTAATTAAAAAAAACTCACTACAGTCATTTTTGAGAAAATCAAAATTTTCGAGCATTTCCCATGTAAAAGAAAGTCTAGGGTAGAAGTCCTTTTATCGTGTCTTTCAATCTTCGTGTCATATTTCTTGAAGATCTGAACTTAAATATCAAGTTCGATATTTAAGTTATTTTTCGGTTTTTTAGGCTGTTCACAGACAGAAAGAATCATAGACTCTTTTGCGAAAAGAGGTTTTGAGGGCTGGAACTCTGGTAGTGTATACGTGCTCTTTCCCGCAAGAATGCAATATTTTCACTATTTACTATAAGTTGGGGCAGGTCGGGGTGTCGGGTGAATATTGCCGCGCAGTTCGGCTCAATTATTTGGCAGGGGCTGGACTCCTAGGGTTGTCAGCATCGCTAGTAAAATTTGAAGAATATCGGTGTCCTCGGCTGCTCTCGGAGTTGTCCTAATATTTATGAATACAGGATCAGTGGCAAGGAACTCTTGATACAGGGCATTCTGGGTGGATCAATTAGGGTACTTGGAAAGAAACATAGGTTAATTCTCTTATGACAATCGGTTGTATTTCAATTACTCTCGAAATACATGTTAATTAGGCGAACTCTGAATGGTAGGCTTCGCGCTCGCGTGGTTGCACTCCCGTGTCTATACAACGACTCGTCGGATTAGCACCCAGCTACTAACTACCTTTAATTGAACGCGATTTCTTTAGCTTACTCGTCCGTTCCTTAAAGAACGCAATTTCTGCCTTCGTGCTGCCGCACAACGATCTCGGTCGACCCTCAGCCACCGACTGAACTTTAGATATGTATTTTTCTCAAGATGGTTATATGACACTTCGCTTCCCCCTTCAGCTCATTATTTTTAATTAGTTAGTCGGTAGAACACATGTGGAGTCCCAGTTACGAGAATCTCACTTTAGACCACCTAAGATGTCCCCTTCCTGTCAAACTATGTTTGAAAGCAAACGCCAGCTGTGAACTTTCAAATTTATGGTTGCGGTCAGATTTCCTAGGGGAGGAAGAATCCTACCGTTCAGAGCTCGTAACAATCTCGACACTGCACACACAAGATATTTGCTCCAATACACGTATACATTCCTTTAACATACAATTAATCTTCCACATTCCTTAACAGCCAATCAATCAACTCGAGGAAGAGAGTACCGTTTCAAAGTACATTGTAGAAAAAGTAAAAAATCCTACCTCGTACACAATTTGAGAAGAGAGGTAAATTCTAGCCCATCTTTTACTACAATTTTTCCCGTAGATATTAGTAAAACTGTAAAATATGGCAGCTTCTGTACGCTCATGCCACATGGTTTCTTTCTTTCCAAAAATTTGGGACTCGTTTTCGCCATATTTTGCTTTGAAGGGCCTTTTCTGTGAATTATATTTTCTGATAAAAGTGATATATTTGAGGATAATTAAATTAAATGTTTACTTAAGTAGGAATCCATGCTGTAATGTTAAAGAGTCAGTGGTAAATGATGGGGTGGGCCCACGTAAAGCAAACGGTTTATTCATTTGCTTGACATCGCATTGCATTTACAATAAGTATATATATATATATATATATATTAATTTCGTTCTAGTTTTTATAGGTATGGTTTTATTTTACTAAAAGCTTCGACTGTGTAACAGAGTTATCAAATAAGTTCGCCGTGTCTTTATCCTAAGCTGAGATATAGCCAACAAGCCGAGCTAAGAATATAGTCGAAGAGCCGTGCGATCACAGGGAGAATAGGTGTGTGCCACTGTCTCTAACGTTTGGTATATAGCTTTGGAAGCGTGATTTAGGAACCGTGGCATGTTTTATGCGTATGGCAGTGGGGGCGTTACAGCCCCCGGATGCATCAATTTGAGAACGGATATGAGCTTGCTCAGAGCAAGTACGGCGGTGCCAACTTCATTCTAACTCCTCTCCAGCTGGTACTCTCTTTTACCAATTTCCTGCCATACACGTGCGCACACATGCACAACACCGCTAAACCCCTACTGTGCAAGATTCACTAGCTGATCTCAGGTCTAAGCCATCTGAATTAAATTCCTATGTCAGTCTCGTTGGAACAGATATATCCAATTCCTCAAGGCAAACGTTCAGTAGGTAATGTATATTGACAAACCATTTCCTACTAAACAGACAGGTATACGATGGTGAGGAGGGCACTGAAAATGACAAGAGTAAAAAGTAATAAATAAGATACATGGAAATAGACCTATGAAGTTATTCCACATACTGACTGAAAGTGTGGAAATAACAGTAATCTGTTAATTAATTATTTCGTTCCAATATGTATTTTAAATTCTTCATGAAGGTTATTAATATTTAAGTTGCATAAGCCTATTCTTCCTTTGATATTATATATTAAAAATTAAGATATAATTTATCCTTGAAAGCTGTCATTTTACTTTCCGACTCCCATTACTCTCACAGCTGTTCCTCAAATAATTCGTGCAAAAGTCTATTTGTTATAGATAAAAATGTTTATGAACACAAGGTAAGGAAGGTGGTTACAGAAAACTATGTTGCTTTAGTTGTGTTGCTCTTCTACGTCGTATTTTTACGGAAACTTATTCTTGGTAACACTTCATATTAATCAATTACCAATGGTTTCAAAACATCTTTTTATAGTTAGAATGGGACAGGAGTATAAGTATTTATAATTCAAATCATTAATAAGAAACGGATGTCAATTGTTCCACAGACAAATAAACATGATTTAGCATAAACTGTGTGCCTTAATAACTTCTAATTTGTATGGGACATAACTGAAAAAGATGAAAGAAAACTTCAGGCAAATGAAATGAAATGTCTAAGAAGCATTGCGGAATATTGAAAAATCGACTACACACGAAATGAAGATATACGTGAAGAGCTAGTGATATTCGACCTGAATTACAAGAGTACAAGAATATACAAGTAAATTGGTAACTCATGTACAAAAAATGGAGAAAGAAAGGTTACCGCGCCATTTTATGAACTGTAGACCAGCAGGAAAGAGGAGCATAGGAAGATCAAGAAAACGGTGGAACCAATAAAATAAATTATGTAGACTCTCATTTGGTAGAAGAGTCAGCGGGAGTCTCAGCGTTGTATGGCAGGATGAAATGCTGTGAGTGAACCACTTTCTCCTCCTAAAGCATGAAGCAAAATTATGATTATGATGATGATGATGATGATGTATGATTTCTACATTTTCTGTATACTAGAATTCTATCACTTACGTTTACTAGTTATCTAAAGTTCATTCAGAATGAAGAGCACTTCAGAAGCTATTTCCAGAAAATTCAACATATACATTTCTTTTTTACATTTTTAACGTCTTCTAACGTTAAGTCATATCGGACGATGAATGAAATCGATGAAATGAAGCTCAAATGAGCCCAGCGTCCATAGAGCTTAGAGTTACCTGACATTCAACGTTCAGGATAAGGGAAAATGAAGAGAAAAAAATTAGCCAGATAGCTCAACCTGACCAAGATTTGAACCCGGGACCTCTTGAATGCGAGGCAGACTAGCTACCAGCTATGCTACAGAGGCAAGCATTTTTGCCTCTTTAAGGTATATTAAATATATGGTATTTTAATAACTATCGTTGCCATTTTTGAAAAAAAAAAAAAGGTAGAAAATTAACCCATGGATGGCGGGATTTTCTTAATAATCCAATTTAGTATTTAACCTCCTACTTTTCGCTTTTTATTTATGCTGTTCACACACAATTCTATATGTTGTATTGATGGGACCTCAAAACATGTATTTCCACTAAAATCTCTGTGTTTGTGCGAATTGCATATTTTCTACCTACTATTTGCTTGGTAGAAAAAGTAAAATTTTACAGTTAAATAGCCGTACAAGCAAAAAATTACTATTATTTTGTTTAACAACTGCAAAAGTGTCAAGATATCCTGAACACTGCAGATTTTCTAAGTTTAGAGTTGCATTAACTTGAGCACGAAAGAACGAGAATGCACGTGTCTCATAAAACTGGATTTTTTCTTCTCCTACCAACTTTTCTCGATCACCCCTTTTAGGTTTAGTTTAGTGGGTTCACCAGGGAAAATATTCCATTAAATGTGCTCCCAAGCAGCTACGTGGATGGATCGATGTGTGTGAAAATGGACCACGTAGGGGAGCGGTAAACGGTCGTTTGGCAATGTATTCCTGGCCCACAATATTGACCAACGTCACGCTGTGCTATGCCTTCTTGGTCATCCACATCAGAGATACGTTTCATTTCGTCAATAAAAGGAAACCGTAAGCTCCAATGCCCTTTAAGTCTCCACGTGATATCGTGGCAAATAACTGAAGGGTAAGCAGTAAACCTTCCCTTTAACGAACTAGAAGTATCGCGGTAATGTGTGCGACTCGCATGCAGGTGGTCGTGATTTCGATCTCAGCGATCTTCCTGATCCATGGGTTTCTGTCGGGGTATTATGGGGTCATTAAACGAATATTGGGAAGATTAATTACAAACTTGCTGTCCCTTCACTTAACTTCAGCTTTCATCTGCCTGGTGGTTTCATGGTTGTAGGGGTTTGCACAATCTAGGCGTAGTATGGTAGGGAGAAATCTTTGTGCCTGGATGGGGGTTATTAAGCCTTTACGAGCAGATACCGGGGAGTTTAAATCTGAAACCGAAGAAACCCAGAACCAAAAGCCTTCTGTCTACTCTCACCCGCCGTAGGGGAGGGGATGCATCCCCTTCAGCTACCGAGGTGCGGGCGCTGCGGACCCTTAGCACTCGTGGTTCCTCTGACGTTAGTAGAGGAACCTCGGACCAACATTCGAGCCGTTCCTGATAGGGAGTTGTTCGGATTGGGTTGGAATCGAGGGGGCAGTGGTTCCCGATACCCTTGGGAGATCGGGTACGTCTCCGGACGGGGTTGAGGGAAGCCCTTAATATTACCGCGTACTATGCAGCATAGCTAGGAGAAGGTGTGCTAGATCACCGAGGTCATATCGGTAGCCTTTCCATTTTGGAGTTGGCGCGCGTAAGTGGCGTATCCACTTCCATCCCGTCTTGAGTCCATAGGACCAGATTGGTGGGGGGCCTTGTTAGTCTGTAGGTCTTGCCATACGGAAAGAGCCTCGGAGGCGCCGGCCGCCCTTTCGGGAGAGCTCGTAGAAGGTAGAAGGAGGCCCGGGTCCTTGGTCCTACGCGTCCAGGCCTAATGAGAGTAGATCCTGTGGCATGAATTGAAATTGTCTACTCTCACCCGATTCCCCCCTTCGGGAGGCACCCCGTCAGCACACAGATTCAGAAGATCTAAAGTCCTCCCAGCGAACCTGGCCATAGCTGATAGCTTTTTTTTTATTTTTATTTTTTAAACTGGGGATGGGTCGATACCAAATTTTCGTAATACCGATACACGGTACCCGATACTCCCATACTCGATACCGTCATTTCTACTTCTAGTTTGATAGAACTATGTAATGCCAAAAAATTTAATAGGTGCATATATTTAAGGATGCAAAATTTAAAATCATCACTGTACTAATCTTTAAACTCTGCATTAGACATTTAAAAGCAAAATTCGTTTTTGAAACAGTGCACTTTATAAGTCATTGTTCAAAAATACTAGCATTTTCGTTATTTCTGGATCAAGTATACACCTTCTTCTGTCATATGTGAGTCTGCTATGCTGAATAGTTTTTCAAACTGTTGCGCTGGAATACAGAAATATTTAGCGGCTACTTTTTCTAGCTTTGGAAATTTTCAATTCGTTTTCTAGTAATCCAGTGCTGCATGCAGTCGTTGAGATATGCAGTGATTTCTTCTTAGGAACTGTTAACTGGCACTGAATTTGACACACGATTATTTTCTTGCATAATGTTACTGTACAGCTACCACATCCCTGGTAATTTCTTGGCTTTGCAATATTCTACTTGAGATTATATTTTGTGATTTTGCAGAATCGCCAACTAAGTACGGAGCAAATTTTCTGAAGAATTGTTCGATATCGATGCCATGATAGTATCATGGGTGTCGAGGTATCGCAAGCAATGAGGACCCATCCCAATTTTCTACTTTATCTACTAGTTAGTAGAGAAAGAGTCCTGCGCCGTGGCGTAGCGGGCTAAGGCAGCATGCCTTGGTACTTGACCACTGAAAGCGGCCCGGATTTGGCCCCACCCATGTGGTGGGGATTTTAGGTCCCGGGTATAGGACCGGTGCCCACTCAGCATCGTGAGGAAAGTGAGGAGCTTACGCTAGGTAAGCGGCCAACAACATTCCGGCTGGGGGATGCCGAGATGCTGACCACATCTCCTCCCCGTATCGGTTGGATGATCGTCCACCTCTGCCGAGCGTAAGTGGGCGTGAGGCCGGCAGTCGGGTTGCTAGGCCTTGGCCCTCTGAGGGCTGTCGCGCCATGGGTTTATATTATTATATAAGTAGAGAAAGAATGTATTGCATTCCACTCAAATACTCATTACAGAGATCACCAAAAATATTTTTTTCAAAACCCCTGAATAAAAAAAGGGCTAGATGTGTATCGTGTGTTTGGAGCGGCTCGTCTGCCTGTAAAGAGCATAATTTCATAACGAAGGTTGGTATTTAAGTTCGTCTTCCAAGTATGCGACACGAAAATGTTGAAGAACATTCCCCATCCCAAAGTACCCTTTATATAGAATATTTGGGGGGGGGAATTTTGATTAAAATTCCATGTATTAAAGTTATTTACAAAATAAATACAAAGTTTATCCTTACTTTTCTAGAAGCAACCTGTTACTTTCCTTTTGGGACTTTAGCAAGTAATTTTGATAATCTTGTATAACTGACAAACATTATTAATGAAAAAAGTAGATTCCTTTTAAAACAAATTCAGAATAACGTTTCTGTAGCGTAAGCTACCTTCATGGTCTCCGCTATTAATATTTGAATACTTCAATATTTTACCAATTATGTGCTTTAACGAGATAGACTTATCGTACTAAAATAGTTTATTTAAAAAAAGTTGTGTATCTCTCACGGTTTAACATATATGTAAACGTGACACACAAAAATAACGACTTTGCAGTACACATTTGTAAATATAATCTAATCATTAACAATACTTATTTATGGAAAGATAGAGTCAGACTGAAAAATTCAATGCCATAGCCAGGATTTGAACCACGGATCTTCTGGTTGCCGTCCAGCCACTCTAATCCTTGAGCTACTATGGCCAACATGCCGACATGACATTAAATTCTCCAAATGACTCGTGTTTCTCCCGGTAAACCACTTAGGAGTTCTCATAAACACACGAGACTTTGTAAGTGGCAATTAAGGTAGTTGCCGCATGTGTTTATGAGAACTCCTAAGTGGTTTACCGGGAGAAACACGAGTCAGTTGGAGAATTTAATGTCATGTCGGCACGTTGGCCAGAGTAGCTCAAGGGTTAGAGCGGCTGGACGGTTCAAATCCCGGCTACGGCATTGAATTTTTCAGTCTGACTCTATATTTCCAAACTTTAGCCTACACACGGCCAGTGTGAAAGAACAATTAATTTCCATTAATAGGTACTTATTTAGCTTACAGGATATGTATGACTGAAATTTCATGAACATTTTGAAAATATCACCTTTTACTCTTTTTAGTCTATAAAATAGCGTAAGCCTTCCTCAATCCAAAGAATGCTTAGTTAGCATCCGCAAGCTATTTTTAAATGATATAATCTAGCTTGAAAGTTACGTGTTAGATATGAATTTTAATTCTTTATTCTTGTTTTCTCGCTATTGAAAATTTCAGCATTTTTCATAATTTATGATTATCCTTGAGTCGCAGTTTTAGTGTTAGACTAATCAAACTTGCTACACACGTTCATAGAGATATACTGAATAGAAATTGCCATGGGTTTTATTGTGAGATGCATTTTAAGCATACTTTCTTTACTTCAAAACACAACAATTTCAAATTTTGCTCAAAAAAGCCATATTCATAGCTTTAAAATTTTCTGGACCCTAAAGTTGTTGAGACTAAGAGAAACCTAGGGAAATTCAAAAAACGTGTTTGGGAACCTTGTTAAAATATTAGACCAGCAATAATGCTATTTTGTCGCAAGGGACTTTTTAGGTGACGTAACCAAAAATAAATAAATGTTACCATATTTTCCAAACTATTACAGTTAAATTGATAAACTTTGGGCTCTATCATATATACACTAAGTTTACATCAATGGCATAAATCTTAAAAAGCTAGCGTTATCAGTTCATGATTTCAAATTTTCAGTCATAGATATCCTTAAAATCCGCGGCTTCCGACTGTTCAGATTACCCTATTTTCATCCCCTCTCACTATCCTCTCGTACACTGGCAACCTCCTCTTTTTCCCCCTCTTGCTCTTTTGTCACTCCCTCTGATAAAGCACACAATGTATGCCTGATGGATATTTTGTGCCCCTAATCATTTCCGGGATATTCATGTTAGTTTTGCTTTTCGTAACACTTGTACCCTTCTGAAATAGAAAAAGTTACTCTTTTTAATATTTTTTATTTTATTTTTTGTCTTTCTCTTAAAAGAACTGACAAACCCTTAAAGTCTACAGTATTCCGCCTATTCCCATTGTACCTATAAGAAAATATGCACGAGAGAATTTCTACAGACGTTTATCTAAAATAACATAATAAAGAAGATAAAGCGTACAAGAGTATAGAAAATTGCATGAGTCCAGCACGTCAGATTTGTTAACGTAATAACCGCACATGAAGGTATAGCCTTACAAAACCTTATTAGCAACCACGTACAGTAACTGAAATGGCAAAACAGAATCACTGCTCTCCCCTGAAAAAGGGGGAGAGGGATACAAGCAATCTTGCAACAACACTATCAGCAGACATGCAAGAGGGAACCGCATAACGAGCTGCACTCCAATTTTTATACGTGCCAACTCTCATATCGATTCCCTAGCTCTTTTTTGTCATGCAATCCAATTGGAATATAGCGTGATTGAATGCAATGGTCTTTTGTCCCTTCACTCATCTCTATGCTATCATATCACAAATTGCCTGTTTCGTGTAACAAAAATATCTGGGACCCGCCCTTTTTTTTTCAAAGGCCAATAACCAAATCATTTCTCATGCAATTAAGGAAAGAATAACTCTGATTAAGCTAACAGCACCGAATCTCCGGTTTGGAGTCTTTTTATTAAAACTGTTTTTTTTTTTTAATTTTATTTTTATAAAAAATATCGCAGAGCCTCTGACGTAAAAGGTCGGGAGCGGGGTGCATTTAGGCTCCTGGTGCTAAGAGTAGCTATTTTGGTGGAAAGGTAGTGTTTTTGTAAGGTCAAATAGTCACCTTACGGTTGGAGGAATCAGAGCGTTAACGTCCCATTCCTCCGTGGTCTTTGCCTCAGAACATCGTTGCCTATCGGTAGGTGGTATGATTTAAAGGAAACTCAAACATTGACCACTCATATGACCACTGAAGTTAAAAGCCACTGAAACCGTATAATAACTGAGAAATAGATCGCCCATAACAGTAATTTATTTCGGAAAATATGTTGTTAAAATGTTCAATATTAAAATGTCTGCAACCAAGACACTGAATTCTCAGGCAATTAGCTTCAAGTTAGCTACCTCAAACATTATTAATACACAGAACTTAAACAGTGACAATTAGTCACTCACAGCGGTCTCGTATTAACTGCGCAGGGATAAGAATTACGATAACGTACGTTAACAGTTCAATTCAATTTTCTTTCGTCTTGGTTTTGATGCTCGGAAGCACCTAAGCTTGATTTCAAGCAGAGAAAATGGCATATCACTTTAGAATTCCAAATGGAAATGGAAGTGAATTAGAGCTCTTCAAATCTAACAGCTTTACATGCGGAACCTTTTTATTAATCCATATTTTACCCCGTCCACAAGGAAACATGGTGGATATACCGAGTTTCTAAGCCGAGAAGGCAATTAGTGTAGGAGATGACTCCGAAATCAAACTCCTGGTCCTCCAGATTGGGGATTGTGCAGCAGACTGGTAACTCTACTCACGTAAAAAGAAACATAACTAGTGACTACTGAATATAATTTAAAATTTTCAGCTCAAAAAATAATGGCATTTAATGGGAGAGACCCTCTGAGAGCTAAGACTCCCCATAAAACAAGTTATGGATTTTAAGTATTTAGGAGTTTTCATTGACAACGGTAAAATAAAACGATAACTTAATTTATTTCAACACATATGTGGAACAATTAGAAGAACTTTATCAAAGAAAGTTCGCAAAGAAATCCTACTGAAATTTTATAAAATTTTAGTAGTTCCAGCTCTATTATACGGGTGGGACTTCAGATAATGATGTTTTAAAACGATTAGGAGTCGCGGAAACGAAATTCCTGTGGTTTATTGCAGGTTATACTTTAATGGACAAACAGATATTCGGGAACAGTTGGGAATATTTAAACTAACAGACAAAATAGGTGAGTACACGGGATAAAACCACACCTGCAGAATGGAACATAATAGGATTCCCCAAAGAGCAATACGTTACAGGGCAAGAGGACAACGAAGTCGAGAAAGACCTGCCAGAAGATTAAAGAACAATTTTAGTATGGATTTGTAACATATCATCCATGGTATAAACCTTGTTTGTATGATGATGATGATGATGATGATGATGATGATGATGATGATGATGATGATGATGATGATGATTATGATCATTGTCCCCAGCTGGCAACCTTGGTCTTAGGGATAACCTCGCCTCACCACGTGATGACCGGACACCATTTCTCTGGTGGAGGCACCCAGAGGGCGGTGGCCATTACCTCCAATGATAGGGTGATAGTGAAGATGATTAAATTAAATGCGAGGATCTACTCCCATTAGTCCTGGACCCGTAGGACCAGAACCCGGGCCTCTCGGGTATATTTACCGTAGGACAGTACCTATTTTATAAACTGCCCCCCCCCCGCGCCTGCACATGGCAGACGGAACGGAAGTGCATACGCCACTTACGCGCCGGTCCTTAATGAACCAGCTACCAAAAAACTTTGGTAGGGCCGCCGGTGACATTGCACACCAACTACTAGCTCTGCAGACTAGCACCCGGGGCTTATGAGGCAACCCTCTACGCCCTCCGGGCCGCCAAGGCCTGGCCGGAGGTACCCAATTTCCCGTGGGTGGCGGGAACACACTGCCCCCTCGAGTCCAACCCAATCCGAAAAGCTCCCAGAGGGAGGGGCTCGAATGTTCGGCCCGAGGTTCCTCTAGTAACGTCAGAGGTACCGCAGCGGCCGCACCTTGGCAGCTGAAAGGGACGCATCCCTCCCCCTACGGGGAGTGAAGGTGATGGTGAGGCGAGAGAACCTACAGCTAATACCAGGACTCCGAACGACGTTGGCCATAGGGGACACTTTACATGTGCTAGACAGAGGTGAAGGCGTGGATAGAGCCAACCCCAGAGCTGGGAATCAAACTCGGGTCCCTTAGCACGGGAGCCGCAAACGAAACCACTGCACTATCCCGGCGCCCATGAATATGATGATGATGATGATGATGATATTTTTACCAGGAGAACATCATTTCTTAGATTTTTGTCTCCCTTAGTTTGTCTACTATGATGCGTGATGTGGCTGCACACTTTTCTGGAGTCAGTCACTGAACTTTCAACTGGCAAGCCGTATAAACACAGTATCTAGAATCAACGAGCTTGCTGCCGGATATATTTATTCGATTATAACAAACAACACCCTCCGGTAAGACATTGTTTTGTTTATCTGTGTACCACACCAGGTGATTAGTGCGTCTTTGTTTTTTGAAGAGTGAGATGCGATTATCCTCTTTCACTGTATTCTTCAGTTGCTATAATATGTTCATTTTGTGCACAGTGAGATAACAGAATTATACCAAAATGTGCCTATTTAATTGTACATATTAATACACATACTTAACTAATCTATTAAAATACCCACTTGCTAAGATAATACAGTATCAATGAGCGATAAATATACTCTATTAATGCACGAGATATGTCTACCCTGGCCAATAACAGATTTGCACTAAAAAGAAGAGCACACACAGCACTGCTGGCGACAGGTATATGGCCAGTTTTCTATCCAAAATATGCTAAAAGTCGACTGCGAAAGGAAAGTAAAAGCAGCAGTGCTTCCACATATTGTTTTGTTGCTTTATAGGAAATACATATCTTAAAGGGAAAGCAATTCTGCAATTACAAGCGAGAACTAAGGCATTTTTTGTACTTACAAAGCAATCACTGAAGCGACTTGCCTGATTCATATTACTGTAAATTATTACTTTTCAACTACTAGCAACTTTCAAATAAGTTGTTTTCTGACAGTATGTATGACTTCATTGAGACCACACATTGGCTGAAAAGCGCTCACGTGTACTTATCAAAAACACTGAAATGCTCTGTGGAACTATCCGATTCACTTACTGTATATCCTAAACTTTACCTGCAGAAAATGGTATAGACAGACTGTGCGCGTGGAATTCAAGTTTTCCTGTTATTCCAGCTTGATGTTATAGTTGGGAAGTTCAGCTTCCTGTGCTACTGAGAAATTCGCCAAGGGCCCAGTGCAAACTAAAATTAAGTAAACTTGAGGTGTCTTAGCTATGCATGCTTTGTAATAAGATATCCGTTCTATATTCATGTTAACAGCGTCATGAACATTACAGCTAAAGAACTAATGGATTCTATGTATATTTTACGTACAGGAAAATGCATTACGGATAACTGCAAGAAAGCAAATCTATTTGAAATATGTGCTTCGATAAGCAACTTTCCAGAGTAAAATACGGACAGAATAAAATTCTGACCTGTTGCACTCACACGACTTTCTCTACACGTTCCGCAACAAACTATTCTTACGAAACATTATTCTGCTATTTATTTCATATAAATGAGATAAACACTTTGTAGAGGTAGTGTTATTAGTTTCCTTGTAGGTGCAAAGTAAATAGGGGATATAATAGGCTTAGCTACCGTCAAATCTTTTAAGAGCTTACCTTACCTTACCATGACCTCAGCAGAGAGTGGAGAGGGAGGGAAGGAGCTGGGAGAGAACAAATATAAAAAATAATGTCCTGTTTCAGAATATAATATTTAAGGTTTCAAAGTAATAACCAAGGGTTTCGCAGAAATCATTAACTGATTCCTAAAAGGATATATTTGAGATAAATTGTGCCTTTAATGAGATTTACAAGTTATACAAAAGTCCTTAAGAATGAAGAGGATTTCTGAGGCTATTTCCAGTATAATTAATATGTATTTGCCATGAAAATGTCCCATGTGATAATTTAATCAAAATAGAACCAAGCATATATATATATGAAAAGTCTTAATGTTCCATCCTTAGAAGACGCTAAACTTAAAACTCGTACAAGTTTGGTAGGTATTTCATCTATTTTTCCTTTCTGTGTCAGGATCTTCTCAGAAAGACAGACAGACCAAAAGATATACATAGACAAGCATAAATCTTCACTATCATACTATTTTTATTCAGGGACCTCCAATCATATATTTGCAAGAGATCTCACTATCAAATTTTTGGGTGGAATGCAATACCTTCTCTATCTATTATGAATATTGTCACCCGAACGTCGGAAGTCCCGATAGAACCGACCGGCAGTAGCGTCAGACGGGAAGCATTCGACCACGCCTACCCATTTGTCTTATAACGCTAAAGCAGGGATGGTTGGAAAAACATCACTGGCCGTCTCTTTCCCCTCCCCAAGCCGTCTGGAACCTTCGCGGTGATTCACTGAAACGCCAGACTTCCAGAAACAGCGATATTCCTATAAAAAGGGGCTGCAGTTGGCGAGTCAGTCAGTTTTTGGCGAGCAGCCGTGAGGAGCGCCGGGTGACATGACGGACCGGAAGACTGTGGACGTGCATCAGAGGAGTTGTATGTAACTGTCAGCGTACAGTGGACCTGTGACAGATGAACTGGTGAATTGTAATTGTGTGCACTAAGTAATTCTGTGTAATCGGCAAGTGTTCCGACTGTAATTCGGTGAAAATAAAGAACATTTTTGAGTTGTGCAATTGGATTTTTAATTTCACGAACCCACAAAGTTACAATATAGTAGAGAAATTTATGGCGGTGCTATATAAACTTTATTAAACAGAATCAAACCTACCAACTTTATTTACTTGAAGATGTCTCTTTAAGCCTACATGTTTAACATGCATTTTTTGTTACATTCGCATGATTTTCTAAATCCATTACTTTTATCTCGCTTCTTTGAATAGATTAACCTATAAAACGTAATCAACTTCATTTTGAGGTCAATATTTGTAAGTATAGCGTCATTTACACTTTTTGTTGTAGGTACAGAACCCTGTATGTACCCTACAATCTAAGAATAGTGTCGCTAATGAAAGAAGACAATATCTCTATGTAGGAAGATCTGCGCTTCAAAATCCGCCAGCATCGTACCTGATTTAGTTTCCCCTCCGCCGAATTTTCTCAGTACATACTTCACCGGCAACTGCCGGGTTGTTACGCCTGGAACGTTTCTTTACAACACTTACTTTTTCAAATTATAATAATTTCATTTTATGCATCATCAGTATCACCACCAAAAGCGGCGTTAACATCCTTCTAAGGGAAATGTCATTAATTATTTCGATCTTATGATTAACCATAAACACAGAGACAAATAAAATTAAAAATCTTATGTGTTAAAATCTAACGATTTTTCTAAACATTATAAGAAAAATTTCATATACATATACTGATCTTACTCCTTTTAAACGTTTAATGCAGTATCTCGTTTTAAATCATGATAAATATTTTCTGAAGCGCTTTCAATTCCCGCCCTTATGTATTACTAGATTTCTTCCACTGCCGTTATCAATATAAGAGCATTAAATCAATTGCTAAATGTTTTCATTGTTAAAAAAATTAGTCAATCTAATAAAATGCCTTACTAATTAACCAACTAGAGATAACCTTTCAAATTCTACTTTTCTTAACTGGAATATACTTGGTGCAAATATATTAGCTATCTTAACAGCCTTAATTAGATGATTCTTCCTGGTTATTGAAAACCTGATGGAAGCAACATTAATAAATGGTTTGCTTTCAGGCAATATTATAGGAATGCAAATTATTCTGAATAAAAAGTTTATTACAGTTAATGTTTACAAAATTTAGCGCATTAAGTAAGTAAAGGAATGCAACAGTCACTTTTCTTTAATAATAAATGGTCTTCAATGACCACCTTCAGCGTCCTTTATTAAAATTCTGAATGTTTTCTTCTAAAACAGAAACACTGGCGCTACGTTGTTGTTGTTGTTGTTTTAATTTACGTCCTCCAACGTGAAGTCATCATATCGGACGATAAATGGAATGGGTGAAATGATGCCCAAATGAGCCCGGGGTCCATGGAGCTTAGAGTTACACAACATTCGTCTTTTAGGATAAGGGAAAACCCCGGAAAAGCCCTTATCTAGGTAACTCACCCTGGCTGAGATTCGAACTCGGGACCTCTTGAACGCGAGGCAGACATGCTACCACCACGCTACCCAGGCGGGCGCTGGCGCAAAGTAAAAGAACGCATGATACTGTATGGTAGTCAAATGTTTGAAATGAGCTACTATTTTTCTTCTTCTGCTGCTTCTTCTCTCTTCCATGTAGGGATTAAGTTAATATTGTTCTGTCACACAAATCTTTCAACATCTTTTTCTTTTTCGTGAGTTTTACAAGTATATTCGAACAATGGTATTGCGTCCTCGTTCACTCTTTTCATATGACCCTTCCAGTTACTCCTAATTTCTTCAATCTTGTCATTTAAATCAAATGTTAATTTTTCACCTAAATCTACATTAGGCCTCTTGTATTTTACATTCTGTAGAAAACTTATTTTGTTATTATTATTATTATTATTATTATTATTATTATTATTATTATTATTATTATTATTATTATTATTATTATTATTATTATTATTATTATTATTATTATTATTATTATTATTATTATTATTATTATTATTATTATTATTATTATTATTATTATTATTATTATTATTATTATTATTATTATTATTATTATTATTATTATTATTATTATTATTATTATTATTATTATTACAAATCATTAATTTGAAAGTAAACTCCATGTTTATTAACACTCCACTGCAGTTTTCTCTATGGTTTTCCAGTTATGTGAAATTCAATCAGAAAGAACGCATCTTTCAGAACTATTTATTATAAGTTTTATTTCTCGTATCAACATGTCAAACTATGTCATTCTAATAAAAATTATTAGCTACTTGAAAGATAATGAAAAAATAACTAAATATTTTCTAAATGAAGTGAGGTTTGGAGGATAGAATTTTTTTAATAACTACCTTCGGCATCCAATTTTTTCTAATACTGCTATTTTTGGAGGCGACGTGTGCATTTTTTTTATAAAATCTCGATATCGAATACTTGCATTTTATACCTACTATATCGAGATAGGTAGAAAGTAAAAGATACGCAAATAAATATTTGAAAAAACGAGAATTTTGGCTTCAGTATCAAGACGCTAATATAATACTCATTTCTGTCCAAATTTGAAATCCCCATATTAGCCAAGAAATAATAATAGTAATGATTTTGCTATTAGCATAGACTACGTGGCAGTACGGCAGCTGACTGCCAGCCTTCTAACGCGGGGACTACAGCTCGATTCCTGAGACCATGTGTACGGATTGCACCGGACAAAGCTGCACTTGGAAGATTTCCCCTGAGGTTTATTCCGTCGTTGCTCTGCTGCCATCTTCACCCTCTTCCACTGAGTGGTATTTTTTTCTCAATCTGCAAAACAGTGGGTGGCTAACACAACTGATCCCAATTCAGTTCAAATACTCTCGCCTCATTGGCCCCCCGGTAAGATAACAGACGAGCAGCCTTCTGGTATCTACGAGTAGAATCTGTCAAGTATTTGCTAAGGAACAAATTAGTCCAATCACCATTACAAAATCATGATATGCAGTATGACGATTAGTAACTTGGGTGCTTTATGACAATTTACATAATGATATTCAGGGTGGGCTTCGGGAACCTGACGATTTTCAAGTTTAAATAAGTTGGTAAATATATTAAATCTCCGGGTTCTCGTGAAACGGAAGTCCTCCACTCTTTTGTGTCGGCGTCGAGTTACCCGTATGTCTGCAGGTTTTCATTTATTAACGCGCCACTCGAGGAATGTAAATATAATTCCTCGAAACTTTAAAATATTTTTCTTAATGCAGAATATTCTAGAAATCGTCGGAGGCACCTCGCGCTTCATTGGATGTAAATTTCTTAACGCTGATTGATGCTGCAACGGGATAATACTTCTCCCCACCCACGACTTCGCCAGTGTCTCGGTTCTCTAACACCGCCTTTTCTACAGGGAAGGCCAATAACCCTTATGGCCAAAGCTAAGGGTAGCAACAGATTTGCGGAAGTTGTCCTGTTACTTGCACCGAAAACTGGCAGACATTCCTGAGGAACTACGCCTATGTATTTCACTGGCTATAAGTTTCGGGGTTTATAACATGTTATACATATTTTATACAAATGCCACCTTCTTACAAATACTAGTATAAATATAGATATTTACTATTGACTTAACTGATTACACACTTGTTAATAATTTCTGAAATAATAACATTTAATATGTTATTTTATACTAGAATGGGCAGGTGGAAATGTTGCCACAAATCTTACACTACTTATTTTATTTTAAAAATCGTTAGGTTCCCATAATATATAATACTTTTATGTTGAAACATCACTTTACCTATGTTAATGCCGGATAGCACTAGACAACATATTCCTAATAATTATGAAATATTACGTTAAATGTATACCTGGTCAGGCAGACCACTGATCCTCAGCATAGTAAATACAGCGTGCTTGGGAGTTATCTCTGCGCTAGCGATAGAACAGGAGTACTCAAGTATAGCATGTGCTAGTTTTTTCTATAAACATTATTTTCCCCACCAGTGACTAAGGCTACGAGAGAAAGGAGACAGGCCTAGGAATCAGAGACGGTGCAATGTAAACACCTTTTGTTTCATGAAGGAACAGATCACACCGCAGTGCCGTCACCGTAACTCAGTAACCATGCATAAGTGGATCATCCTGTCGCAGACGGATGGAAGGTGATTTCATTTTGCGTTTCCTACTTGCAGTTGATCACTGCTGCACTAGAACATTTTCAGTAACACTGCAAGTGCAGTAAGCCTTCTCGATAATTTGAAGGGAACGAATGCCTGTTGTCATAATGTGCATTTCGAGAGCATAGGTATAATATGAAAGCTCAATAAAAATATTCAAAGAAAGTTCTAATAAACTACGACTATCCCTAAAATAAGACAATACTTTATTTATAGTTTTAGTGTATTCATTTAAGTGATAACAATCCGGGAACTATGCCATTTTTTCAATCCTAGAACCGCTTAACGTTTTATGCCGTATTATATCTATTGTAATCGCCTATTGTACTGCTTGTTTACGATAAATGTTGAATTTGCAAATCACCAAGTTTCCCATTTTTACAGTTTGTATAGCAACGAGCAATATAAAGCACTAAAATGCATAAGAATAGGCTTCCAAGATTATCACTATCATTATTGTTATTGTTGTTATTGTTATTGTTGCTGTCATTGTTATTATTGTTGTCATTGTTGTTGTCATTGTTATTGCTATTATTATTATTATTATTATTATTATTATTATTATTATTATTATTATTATTATTATTATTATTATTATTATTATTATTATTATTATTATTATTATTATTATTATTATTAAAGACGCAGGGCGTAAGTAAATGACAACATAATGACGTAAAATTGAAGTAAATCTTAAAGTAGAAAGTATTAGGATTAATTGGGATGCCTTAATTAGGGCATAAGTTAGCAATAGCTATCGTCAGAAATGGGGCCTCGATCATTTCTTCCTACCGTACATCAAAACTAATTTAAGGAAGCTGTAATACCACAGGTCTAGAGAATAAAGTGCTGATCAATAGTTTAACGTTCAAATTAGTCCGGGGTCCAGAGAGCCATGTCACCCGACATTTGTCTTCCCAAGATAAGGGAAACCCCCAAAGGGGAAAAACAATTCTAATCCTGGCAACTTGTACTAACCGATTTACACTCGGGTATTTCCGATTACCAGGCACACAGTGTACACTTTATCATCATGGAATAATAACCATAAAAATCTGATCTTACTCTCACATCACTTTCTCTTCTCACTTTCCAAATTGGTCTTCCAAAAACTTATTTTTCTATCAACTTTTTGCTAATCGATATAATATTTTTTTAATTTCGTATTAATTATAGTAAATCTCCTTGCAGATAAAAGAAAATACTCTTTTTGCATCGTTGAAAAATCAACTTAAATACCAAATGTTACACTTAACTCACATAACGCTTTTGAGTTGTTTAGACATATATGCGTACATTTACCAAACTCTCTGAGAACAGTTGTGTATCTCCTACTATTTACCACTTACACAAAATTCAACAAAAATCTTTCGGAATGAAGACAGCTTCACAAACTGCTCGCAGAAAATTGAATATTGAATTTTATTTCCCATGTATACATTTTAAGTTTCAGTTTTAATAAAACTGGTTAGTTTTGGAAGCATCCAACACAGAAAATTCTTAATAAAGGGTAGTTAATACGTGTCGCATCTAGAACACAGTACTCAATTTAAATATACAGTTTCGATTTTGAGTTATGCTGTTCATTGAAGATATTAAAAACGCCAGGGTATACTTTTTTCTAAAAATTAATTTCCTGACAGCCCCGAAACTTGTATTTGGGATGGGATCTTGATATAAAATTTTTGGCTAGATTATTATGCCTTATTTACCTACCAGTTACGTGTCAGAGAAAGCAAAGAGAACCATATTATTATATTATGATAATAATTATTAAGTTTTTTGTGCTGAAAGAAATAGAATTAGGAAAAGCCCACACCTTCCATTTCGCTGTTGATAATCGTTCCTTTTAACTGCTTTGTTCTGAATGCTCTCAGCCAGCATTTACCAGATTCTCTTTTCTTTTACACTTTATGCTCAACGATTGTGCGAAATCCTTACTTCGAGTTTTATCTCCATTTTATGTCGAGTCTTCTCCGGAAATCTCATTTAAACGTCTTATGTTTAACTCTGCTTCCTTCCCGGTGCCGTTTTATTTCGAATTCACTGTTGCAATATAAATTTAACATAAAGGAGTGCTCGATTTAGGGCTACGATAAGGATAAAAACAAGATTTTGTATGTGGAAGGGCTGCACGACTACAGTCAATAAGTAGCGATATTTAGCATTTTGAAATCAGAAATTTAGCATTTAGATTTTTACATTCAGGATTTTATAGCATTTTGAGGAGAAAAAAAGTTTAATTTGAGTTAATGTTTGAAAATGATGAATTAATATTATTTATACGAATTTTAAAACACGGAGGGTTATTAATGACAATGAGTTGAAAGTGCATAAAGTGTATATTTTAAACTAATATAGGTTAAAGCAATACACAGAAATATAGAACAAGTTGATACAGACTAAAGCATACTGTATAACACAAAAAATGCATGCTGATGTAAAACTAGCACAATAAAAAGAAAATGCACAAAATTAGCCTCACACTGACGTGACTTATGCAAAGAATGAATCAACGTTACGAGTAAAACCGAACAGAACAACGAAAATCGGAACTTTGGCAACTGAGAATTCCAACTAGAATTAACACGTGATTATCACTTCCTTAAAATTAGGATTGCTACTGGTTGTCAGACACAAGGATTGAAATTATCCGTTAACTGGGTTATGAAGATAGATTAATGACAGTCATTAGGCGTGGTAACAGGGATGGGTCTCTTTTGTAAAACAAATGAACTCGCTAATAGGCTAATTTAGCGGGAAGGGTTGCTTTCCACATTCCAGAAGAGTGGTCACTTACTTTATAACTTTCTAAAGATGCAAAATTTCCAGTTAACGTTTCCAGAAGAAAAAGCACTGAGAAAAAATAAAGAATTGGGAAAATCTTCGTTTTGCATTTATATAGCTTTTTGTGTCAACTCGCACTTTATCACGCTATATCGTATTTACGAAAAATCACCACCCCTAGTAATGAGCTGAACACCAAATGTTAATAGCAGTGAGGAAACGTCGTAAGTCTACCCATAGCTGAAATAGCATAACAGTTTATAATATAAAAACAATATGATGTCCTTTATTATGCCTTTATGTTACTAGTTTTATGACAAGCTTCAACATAAAAGAGTCGTTGAGGCTTTGGAAGCCTCAAAACAAATTCAAGTTGGTTTCAGGAACCTTAAATCTAACATTTATAATCAAGTCCTGATAAGAGTATTTTGCTTTACCTTACCTAAGCGGTAGAAAAGGAGAAACAAAATGTCACATTTGTTGGTGTTTCTTATCAAACGTCAGTATAGGTTACTTCACAATGAGCAGGTTTCGTTGAATCGTCCAGTATATTATTAGAAATTATGTACCGTAAAGTGTTAATCAGTATTGAAATAACCTATTAAAATATGTCGCTCTGTTTTAGTACACATATAATAGCCTAAAATACTTTCTGAGACACGAACATAGATTGTGTGCTGAGTTGCAACTTATTAAATGAAAATAAATAGAAAAGTGCAATAGAATAGCTCTATATAATTTATGAGAAAAGTGACACCAACATTTAATATATAATGAGCTTAGGAAAGGTAAAATTTCCCATCTAAACACTTTTCAGAAGTGAAGGTATAGACAAATGGATAGCAATTACTATCTGAAAGGCCCATCCTGCTACCTAGAGAGAACAATGACTCGTTCAATCAAGTAATCCTTCATTGTCTATTGGAAATACTCTACCCTTGGGGCAAGCACGATCTATCCCAGGAATGGGGGATAGGATTTCCATGGAGTCCAGCTATTTCCCTACTTCTCCTTCCTTGCGATCGCCAAAGTAGAAAACCGATTCCATCTGGAGTGCATACAAGTATGTGTATTAGTAAGCCACTGCAGCAAAGAGTGGGGCTACCTGTTCCCCAGGCCTGATTTAACATACCACGAAGTCAAGAAGCACATATTCTCACCTATTAGTTAAAAGATAAAAATGAAACGAATTGAAAGGGAAATAAGAGAAGCAGGCCCATGGTGGTTGAAAACCATCTGAGGATTCACCTCAGTGTATGAAAAACCACGAAAACCTCAAGGTGAGAATGAACAGTCGAGAGAAATCGAATCCGGACCACAACTAAAGGTAAAACAAAATTGGTTGGCCGTAAAACAAGAGTAAAGGTTACGAAACATGCAATGTGCATTCAGCAAGGGCAGTTTGATAAAGGCATTACAACTGATGAATGTGTCCTGTCTCAAACTGCAATATCCACTTATCTCAATTGTTAAATTGCTGCTGCAATGAATGTGTCTCTACTTCACTACTGTGTCAAACATGTGGCTGAGGATGACGTCAGCAACTGCTAATGAACCGTTGAGTGTGATTCCGACACTTTCCACCCAAGTGTACTTTCAACACAAAACAGAAAAGGGAGTTAAATCAAACAAAACTAACGACCTTATTTTTATTAGATGTTATCCTCTTTCTTGGTGTTTATATACGAGATACATGGCTCCGTCCTTTTGATTCTTACTTAAAAGATCTATAGTATTATTTGGGTCATTTAACAATGCGCATGATGGCGCTGTTATCGTGTACACCAGATAAGTACAGTGCTGCCCGCAAATAAACACAATGCTCTCACTGAAGAGATTCGAATTCAAAATTTCGCCCAAAAATAGATGCTTCGAGATATCTGAATCCCAACAACAAAGACATTTTAGAAACATCACTAAATGTTTATGCCAAACAACACAAGTTAAATAACATGTATAAACCAGGGATCGGTCGATACATGTTCTTCTCGATATTCGATTCCCGATAAGCATACACGATAATTTACACGATACCCGATATTCGATACCGTAATTTCTACTACAAGTTTCAAAACAAAATAAAATGTTGTGGGCATTTTTTTTTTTAAATTTACGTCCTCCAACGTTAAGTCATATAAGACGATGAATAGAAGGGGTGAAATGGTGCTCCAATGAGCCCAGGGTCCATAGAGCTTAGAGTTAGCCGACATTCGTCTTTCAGGACAAGGAAAATCCCCGGAAAAAAACCTTATCCAGGTACCTCACCCTGACCGACATTCGAACTCGGGACCTCTTGAACGTGAGGCGGACACACTGCCACCACGCTACCGAGCTGGGAGATCCGTGTAATGCCAATAAAATTTAAAAAGTACATATATTTAATGAGACAAAATTTAAAACCACCATTGTTCTTATTTTTAAATTCTACAGTAGACGTTTAAAAGCAAGACAGTCTACTATTATAAGTTTTTGTTTAAACATACTAGGATTTGCACTCTTTCTGGTCAAGACTATTTCCTTTTCTATCACAAATGAATCCTGCTATGCTAAATAATCTTTCAGAAAAAAACTGTTGCGGATGAAACATAAAATACCTAGTATTTTTTTTTTTTAGTTCTGAAAAAAAAATTGAATTTGTTTTCCAGTAATCCAGTTTACTAGAAAGAGTAGGTGACAAATTGTCGTTGAGATATGTAGCGATTTCTTCTTGGGAACCAATAGCTGGCACTGAATTTGACACACGAATATTCTCTTGCATAATGTTACATTGTTTCAAATAAATTGTATATGTCAAAGAATTCCTTTTAGGTTGTCATAGTTTCACAGATATACAAAATTATGGGAATGTAGAGGACTTCACAGGCTATTCCTGTATACATACAGATAAAGATTCCACTTGGTATCTTAAACTTGTGTTATTTCAATAAAAATAGTTAACCATTTTGAGAAAATTCAAAATAACGAATATCATGCACGTAAAGGATAGTTTGCAGCGCGTGGATATTCTTTAAAATATTCTTACATCATGGAAAACTCTCTGATTTTCTTTACAGAGAAGCTCAAAATATATCATTTCAGAGAAACTGTTCGTTAGTTCCCAGTTACTGTGGCTGAATAGTTGATTATACTAAAGCCATTAAATTGCATTCACTAATCCTTGTATAGTACAAATAGACCCAGTATTTGGTTATGCATACACACAGGCCCACAGCACTGTGACTAGACCGTAAGCAGGTTAGGTTTAACTTCCCGCTAAATTGAAGTTGCTGGCACCATCAAAAGCACTTTGCCATCTGTTGGCAGAAACATGCAACCAGCTAGTTCTCCAATTCCGGTTGCAATCGCCATCCCTCACCGTTCCCGCTTACAGCGACATCTAACAGACTAACACGGAAACACTTCCCCGCGCCAAACTTGTACTTTCACAAAACGCACGCTAGATGGCAAGACCAACACAGGCACCGGTGTATTTTACACCCACCTGTGAGCGCGCGCATGAAAACCACTTTTAAAAGTCGAACTGGACGGAACATCTAAAAGGCCCGCTACCTGCATTTTTATTTACATATATTAAGTAATTATAAATAAAAATTAATATATTAGCTATGCGTTCCTTTTCATCATCAGCTATGTACTAATTTACACGCAATCGCACATGCACACGTACACACACACACTGCATAACTAAAAAAGGACTGTTTAACATTTTTATGCGAACAGTTAAAATTTAAAATAACAGCATTAGACATTTCGAAATGAATTCATTTCAGATAACGCAATAATATACGAGTAAAATCAGTACCTAACTAAATACCTAACTTTTACCTTATTAACTTCTTGTTTGTTTTAACGGATCTTCAGTCGATTTAAAAAAATAAAAAAATAAAAAAACCAGGAGCCATTTCTTCAACACCAAGAATTCAAGATATGATTATGGCCCAAATTTTTATTAAAAATTGTCCTTCAAATGATAATTATGAGCTTCATACTTACTAAAATAACCTAGAAGAAGAGGTTCAAAACATTACCGTAACTTCATATTTTGCCATGAACAGTAACTTACATTACGTTATAAACAGGCTTCGTGAGTTTTCAAAGTTGGGCAGTTTATTGTCAACACGAACTTCCACGTGGAAACGCTTCTCTCAGATGAACAGAACATACCTGCTTAAAGCAACAAATATCGCTTCCTTTCCTCAATATTCCTTACCTCAAAATAATTCACCAATTTTGCACATGGTATGACATCCACTGTTGCTTAAACGTAAGTTCCGCACTGCCTACTTCACCTTCCACAGGATTTAGATTACATACTTGAAACTGATTTTACCGATTCCATTTGATTTTTAATTTTCAGAAATACAAATTTCACCTCAACCACTGCTACTACTTATGAAGATTGCATTGTACACATGGTGCGACCCTCAAATGTAGCAGCTAGATTCACCCCTCACTTATTTTAGAAGTTACGTCCTCTTACAAAAGGCGTGAGCCTTTAAGTTGTAAAAAATGTTGTTATGAAGAGAACCACAGTCCATTAGATTTCCAATTATTTTAAATTTTCTACCTCTGAAACTTGATTGTACTAATATAAAAATATGCAACAAAACTCCTGAATAATATCAAACATCTGGTTTTGTTCTTAGGGATACATTAGGTATATCCTGTAAAAATACCCTATCAGAGAGAAATTATTAAGGGTTATATCACGTTTATCGCTTCCTAGCTTCAAATACATAAACGACAACAGAGATAAAAAAAAATATAGCTTCTTAAGGACCTTTATTTGAAAACAGTAAATCTGCAAGTTTCGAACGCGGTATTTCTTTCCAGTATTTTTGTACGAGCCTTGCCTCATAGGTATTTCGTAACATTTAGCTTTAATACAAGTTAAATTAGAAGGCCAGAACATTCTTACCTCTTGAAAGTCTAATAATAATTGATAGAAAACGTGTACTCACCTGGCTCGGGTAAAGGGGAAGTAGGACTCTCTGGCATGAGAATCCCTTTTTGTACAAGTTCATCCCTGTTAGCTCGTACGGAAATTTTGCGTTCCAGGGCTGAAACAAAGAAAAACAAATCAATTAGAAAAGGACGCCAGTCAAACTATTGTATACATGTGCATCCATTTATATTATTAATATAAATCAAAGCATTATTCTAATACACATGTAAAAGTAGATTTATTCTGTACCTCTTCCAATTAGTACCGTAGCTATAAAATTATAGTTGTCTAGCCAATGAATTAAATTAAAGATTGCTTATAACTTGCTACTAGTCTAGGGATTAGCATATACATTTCAAGTATAGAGGTGCTGAGTTCGATTCCTGTATAGGGGATGGGAATTTTTCTTTAAGATGACTTTTCTAAAGCTTTTGATACAATTTAACCTATAAAAACATTATATGGTTTTAAATTACAGTGTATTATTTTCATAGTTATCGATTAAATAAATTTTACAGTTAAATTTTATTAGCCTATTTTCAATGGTCAACTGCAACCTTTTTAAAATCCCAAGACCTTTACATAATTAAACCATTTACTTCAAAAGAAAATTATTTTTAACTTAGGTAATTTAAAAGTATTGATTTCTGATACAGCTTTAAAAATTAGTCATTCAAGCCGAGCAAAGGATTAATATATATATATATATATATATATATATACAGATTATTTAAGCGTTTATGTGTCTAAAATAGATATGTAACATTTCAAAACAATTGGCTGAAAACTGCATCATAAGGAGTACTTTGAAAAAATTAAAGTGTTAAACAGTTTTCAAAACCCCCAAATTTCAAAGAAAATAATGTACAAAATTTAAAAGAATTAGAATTAGGATTTACTACGGAGGAGATTCGGCACGGAGACCAGTGTTGACCCACTGTACCAATGCCCCCAAGTGGGTCACCTCCGGGAGGAAGGATGAGGCGAGAGTAGACAGAGGGCGGCCGTTGCAAGGTGCCATGACAATGCACAGGGCAGGGTCCCTACATGTTACTTAGAATAAAGACCTCCCCCGGCAGGCCAAGACAATGAACACGCTCCTATGTTGTGGTCCGAAATCGGGCCCAGCAGCCGGTTCGCAAATGGTCTCGGCAGTAGGTCGCGAAACAAAAGAAAAATATCTTTTATTCTGGTTTTTCAGCTGGTATTATACCAAAATACGTGTTTAGAATACATAATGTGGAAATAATTTTTAATTTATTTCAGAAATTGTTAATCTCCCGAAGCCTTAGTTGACAAAAATTATGTAGTTGGTTTTAGGCCATCTCTTACGGTTTACCAATTAAACAAAAGTGATTCAGAATGAAAATTCAAGATATGTACACGACAATTACGTGGTATTTTAATCAAAATCGCCAGAGCTATTTATTTTGTAATATAAAAAAGTAGCTGAAATTGGACATGTCTAGATAATTTGAGGAAGGGAATATGCATCCTTAGAACATGCTGCTTACCTTATAAAATTGTCATCAAAATATTTTGCTTATAACCGTCCATACAACGTATTCATCCTAAGCAAAGGAAATGCGCGGGGCACTTTACCCAGCTGGCACTCGCCTGGATCATATGGTGTTCTGGAATTTCGTCTGAAAGGTGTTTTTTGCATAATAGTAACGCATCAATCTAGCCCAGGTATGAATGTGAGACGTTGGGATCGATAGGGCAGCGCCTGAAGGAATTACCTAGATATGTATTCACCCAAAACTCCTTTAGCAAGATTTTACGTAGATATGTTTCGAGGTCCAATGAATCCAAAAAAGAAAATGATAATAATATTAATTCAAAGCAAGGTTGGTGTCTGTGCTTCATAAATGAAAAGTTGTATTTGGCACTAAAATTCAGTTCAACGATGCGACACAAATTTTCAGCGAAATCCTTCATCCCATATTACCTTTTACGTGAAAGAGTTCTTAAAATATTTGTAATTAAAAAACAATTTTTATTAAAGTATCTTATACTTAAGATATCTACAGGGAAAATAATATTCACATCCTAATTTTTCTGTAAACGACCTATTAAGTCCCCTTCGTTCTCGAAAAGTTGAGTTCTGGAAAACGCAAGAGATACATAAAAACTTACCACAAGAAAGATAATAAAATAAAAAATAAGGCACACGTGTAACGTAATTTTTTGTCCCTATAATCATTTTCGAGATATTCCGTTCTATTGATTTCAATGTTCAAATACTAATATTTGTTTCAAATACGATTTTTTTTATTTACGTCCTGGCCATCAAAAGATATCAAAATCATTTAACTGTCGCTGTGGTGTGGCGGTTAGCATGATAATTTACAAATACAGATATAATGAGTTCGATTCTTGTCAGAAGAGAACAAAACTTCAGCAGGAATTATTGCCCCTACTCCTTAAAATCTGTAGCTCTGAGTGAGGTAGTAAATGTGCAAGTGAATTCAATATAAACATGTGCTGTTGCCTGAATGGTATGGTCACTGACAACTTACGGCAGAGGTAAATAAAAATAAAAAAACCACGCATAGCGGCCACTTCTTAAAATATTTCAGTATAGAAAGTACTTTTTTGACTTTAACGCCAGTTCTTACTGCATATGGCACCATAGGCATTGATTACTAATGTTATTTGCAAGGCAATAATACTTAGGAATATAATTTTGGTAAGGAAACGTTTAGGTTAAGACTCGAGATCATATGTGATGCTCGGACTCGGGAGGTCGTGAGCTCGTTACCTTCGATCTAGTCAGTAGGGAACACTGGAATAGTTTATTACCTATATTACCCTTTCTTTCATTGCTTTTCCTTCTCATATGTCAGGTGAACTTATGGGTTTCATAGCTTATGGCGATGTGGAACAGATAGCACGGATGCTTGCGTTAAGGAAAGGACAATGTCATAAACGCTAGAGGGCTGACTGATCGACGGGTCGTTCTTTGCCTTCTCTAAGCAGCTTCAGAAATGGCATGGATTTTCGACCCTGGATCTGAAAGGGACTTCCGCATCTCTAACCCTGCCTGAGGCTTATAATTCCTTCACAAGGTGATTGTGTGCGAGGTGTCCCCCTCCGTCAATGGAGTAATATGTGCAATGTGTAGTGTTTAACGTCCGCTTATAACGGCACCGCAAGGTGTGACACTGATAATACATGAGATACAGTTGTAGGTATCCTTAGCTTCCGGAGAAGGCCGCGTCGTATGTTGGCTAGTTGCCGACATTTCGCCCACCATTTTGTAGGCTTCTTCAGGGCTCGAGTGGGCAACTAGCAACATACGACGCGGCCTTCTCCGGAAGCTAAGGATACCTACAATAACACAGGCCTTGGAAGCCTACGAACCTACATGAGATACAGTTGGTGCACTGATGGAATGAGATGGCGGTGGAAATAGGAGATCCCGGAGAAAACCCACTAGAGCGCAGTACTGTCCACCGCAGTTTCACTTTGCAGTCGCTTGGGATCAAACCCGGCCGCCTTGATGAGAAAAAAGCGGTCTGAAACCACGGCGCGGAGTAGTGTTGGTTAATGGAGATAAGCTACTGATGTGTGGCAATGCTTGCAGAGCAGAAATTATCATCTGAGATTTTTATTGTTTCTTACACGAGCGAAGCAGACATCACAGAGCTTTCTCAATTTCCTCAATTTCCTCCTAACACTCCCACTGAGCTGGATGGGACTCGCTTTTAAGCTAAGCTACTTTAAATGCAGGGACTTCCATAAGTTTATCTCTACTAGCTGAGTTTATTCATGAAGGTTGATCAGTGATGCAAACCTTATGCGAAACGGAGAAGGCGGTTTCCTCCACCTAGTGTTCGCCGAGCTATGAGCCATTCATGTAACTCAAAAACGAACTTCTCTCTTGCATGGTTACCTTTGTGAGTGAGAGGGAAATAGTTCGAGAACGGGGTTGGAGTAAACTGACGAGGCAACACCATTAAAGCATAATAAGAAAGTTAGGTACCGAGATGTTGATGGACGGAAAACTATGCTAAGAGGCGCTCCATAATACCAGACATACCCAAAAAGAATCATCGTATTTTAAAAGAGCAGCTAGGAATCTAACTTTACGCTCATAAACTGTACGCATCAGTTTTGAAGTTCTGTTGAAAACTTTTCTGCGGTTAATATTTAACGCTCGCTTAGCAAGAGGAAGAAAAAGAGAGAAGAGGGAATACTGAAGCTGTAGGGTAGGTAAACGAAATAAGGTAATGGAAACCGCAGAAAGAATTAGCAGTTTCTTAAGGCGCATGGAGTTTCCTTGCAGCACATAAATTGTGCAGGAGAAGGAAGAATTTAATTATGCCTTCAGTAAATATCCGCGGGAGAAGACCGCCTACATAAATGTGCGCCATTATCTCGTCTGGAGACTTAAGGTTCTCTTAAGTACCGGGATCCATGGCCCAAAACCTCATAAAAATGTAATGCAAATGCTCTTTCCGGATTACTTTCTTTCTCCCTTCTCTTCGGTAGCTTGCACTTGAATGTCTTTTCTCGAATTGGCCTGGTGAAAATCTTCCTACTTTACGAATCCTTACAAGGATGCAAAATAAATCTGAATGTGTAAAGAAAAAGGATGGCCGCTCCACACGGTGTCGCGGAGCTCAATTCATTTGGAAACTAAATTGTTTACAGAAAACACCTTGCCTTCAACGTTAAGTCATGTTTGACGATGAATGAAAGTATGCTCAAATGAACCCAGGGTCCATAGAGCTTAGAGTTACCCAATTCTTCTTTCAAGATAAGGGAAACCCCCAGAAAAACCTTATCCCAGTAACTCACCTTGACCGAGATTCGACCTCGGGACCTCTTGAGCGTGAGGTACACACGCTACTACCTAAGCTACATAGGCAGGCATTTTATGCTTCAGTAACTACTTCCATATTTACGAACAGAAGAACAAAATCAATATTAACATTGAATTACATCCATAATACGTAACAATAAAATAATAATAATAATAATAATAATAATAATAATAATAATAATAATAATAATAATAATAATAATAATAATAATAATAATAATAATAATAATAATAATAATAATAATAATAATAATGATGATGCTAATAATAATAATAATAATAATGATGCTAATAATAATAATAATGATGCTAATAATAATAATAATAATAATGATGCTAATAATAATAATAATGATGATGCTAATAATAATAATAATAATAATAATAATAATAATAATAATGATGATGCTAATAATAATAATGATGATGCTAATAATAATAATAATAATAATAATAATAATAATAATAATAATAATGATGCTAATAATAATAATAATAATAATAATGATGCTAATAATAATAATAATAATAATAATAATAATAATGATGCTAATAATAATAATAATAATAATGATGATAATAATAATAATAATAATAATAATAATAATAATAATAATAATGATAATAATAATAATAATAATAATAATAATAATAATAATAATAATAATAATAATAATAATAATAATAATAATAATAATAATAATAATAATAATAATAATAATAATAATAATAATAATAATAATGATGCTAATAATAATAATAATAATAATAATAATAATAATGATGCTAATAATAATAATAATAATAATAATAATGATGCTAATAATAATAATAATAATAATAATAATAATAATAATAATAATAATAATAATAATAATAATAATAATAATAATAATAATAATAATAATAATAATAATAATAATAATAATAATAATAATAATAATAATAATAATAATAATAATAATAATAATAATAATAATAATAATAATAATAATAATAATAATAATAATAATAATAATAATAATAATAATAATAATAATAATAATAATAATAATAATAATAATAATAATAATAATAATAATAATAATAATAATTGTTGTTGTTGCTGCTGCTGCCAGAAATACATTTCTTTAGGAATAACATGAACAAAGATCCAATGCCCACCTCGGTAGCGTGGTGGTAGCATGTGTGCCTCACGTTCAAGAGATCCCGAGTTCGAATCTCGGTCAGGGTGAGTTACCTGGATAAGGTTTTTTGCCGGGGTTTTCCCTTATCCTGAAAGACAAATGTCGGGCAACTCTAAGCTCTACCCTGGGATCATTTGAGCATTACTTCAGCCCTTCCATTTATCGTCCGATATGACCTAACGTTGGAGGACGTAAATTACACAACAAAAAGAGAGAGAGATCCAATGCATATGATAAATATGAGAGCTTAATTACTCCTAAATTTACCGGTTGTTAAATGAAATAAACCTTCATTACAATTTTACATATTTTGTTATAACAATAAGAACTTGTAGAACAAAGACTAAACAAAGTGGCACCGCTGTAACCTGTACGGGTCGCATTCGTTCCCCATCCAACACCGAGTTGGATTTTTCTGATTTCCCAATGTCGCTTAGGAGTATGCTGGAGTGTTTACTTTCGTATAGCGATCTCCTTTCCATTATTTTCTCTTATTCCACTTCCTTATCATCTTTCAAGCATTTTTAGACTTCTGGGCAACTGTGTAGCCTATGCGACCTGCGACCTCCATCAGTTATGCTTCAGTTCATCCATTCCTCCTGAAGGAGGTTAGCAGAAACAATGGTGTGGAATTCGCAATAAGCGAAGTGTCCCCCTCTGTGTTCTAGCCTTTGCACAAAAACGTGTAGCCAAATAATTCGTCGTTCCTCTCTAACAGCGATTTTGAACAGGTAGGTCCAACCTCCACTACGGCTTAATTTTTGGCATTTGCGTACGTACGAGTAACTTGCAGATATGATACTTAACTGACTTACTAGTTAGGAATTCCACGAGTTATCTGGCGCACCAATCATTTGTGTACAAAAGCTTGCTTGAATAGCAATTTTAATGAACAGTTAGTTCCTGTATTCAAATGTCATGCACTTCAGACAATGAAGTCCTGGGGAAAAGTCCCACAATACTTTTACGCAATCAAGATTGCAGCTCCTTCCGTAACATCCGAAATTCCCCCTTACTTTCTCTTGTACTAATGTATTAAAAAGAACACGATACATATTCCCCGAAAACCGTACTTTCGGAGTCTGAATCACTTAATAATCAAAAATCTGAAACTGAAATACAAACTGGGTAATTTAAATATGCTACCCGACAAATTTCTACAAATTCGCATACCTCCTCCCAAACCAATGTTTTACATGAAATATTACACATTATATTTGTTTTCTCGTCCTACGCCGTGGCCTAGCGGGCTAAAGTAATATGCCTTGGTTCCTGGTCAAAGAAAGCGGCCCGGGTTCTATCCCACCCATGGAATGTGGATTTTCGGTTCCGGGTATAGGACCAGTGCCCACTCAGCAATGTGAGGAAAGTGAGGAACTTAGGATAGGTAAGCGGCCCTGGTCACGAAAACCAACATTCCGCCTGGGGGATGCCGAGATGCTGACCACATTCCTTCCCGTATCGGTTAGATGATCACCCATCTCTGCCGTGCCTAAGTGGGCGTGAGGTCGGCAGCAGGGATGGTAGGCCTTGGCCCTCTTAGGGCTTCCGCGCCAGTGATTAACTTTAAACTTAGTTGTTTTCTCAGAAATGTCTCTTAACAATTTTGATTAAGACAAAAGACATTTAAGATGTATACATGAAAACTAAAATACACATCTTACATCTATCGCAAATAGATTTGGAAGTTCTGAATCACTTTTGTATAACTGTTAAGCTGTAAGAGACAGAAATATATAACTTTAAGAAAAGTATGATTCGTTCAAGCACATAATTTCTTATGTTAAGGCAGATATTATTTATTACCATTTTGAATTTCAAATTTATATGTATGAATTACGTGGTTAGTGGTCGACCTGGATGCTTAAACACGACAGTCCCATGACAGCAGATTTATAATGTAAAAGAACTCGTGCGGTACAAAATTCCAGGCCATCGGAAGCGCTCATATAACCCTTGCAATTGTCAGCGTCGTTAATAATATAACTAAAATGAACAAATACGATCCTTGGATGATAAGCGTCCCAAACACTAGCGAAATTTTGATACGCACGTTCGAGTCTGGTATCGGCTAATTCTTATTATGTGGATGTGCACCATACGCAGAATAACAAAAAAGGGCGAGTTGGATATTTGTGATGTTCTGTTTCGGGGTCTCAGGCTATTCCTGGTAGACGTTCATTCTCACTATGGATTCTTACATTAGATTTTCCTGATCGGCAAGGCGAATTCTGGGGTGGTGTCTTGTACCACGGACCTTCTCCTCCCAATCCCACTCATTTCATTCCTCTCCAGGGTTGTGTGTCTGTTGATAGGGGACAGACAGAAGGAATTACTTCTCGGCCCCTTCAGAAGGCAGTCTTTTGAAACTCGCTGCTGGATCGAGGTTCCCGCTGGAGAGGAGCCGGTAAGCCAGCAACCAGCAGCTCGTGGTCGCCGATGGGCACCCATCGGTCAAGGTGAAACGTGGGAACTGTGTAGGTGTCTATAATCTGCAGCCCTTACTTCTTCTGCGGCTCCTTCATCCCATCCGTTCCTCTTAGGGGTTTATACAGAGAAGATGCATTAAAATCTAGGAGATAGGTGTCCCTACCTCCAGTCCTACTTATCTTATCCGATCATACAGTTGCTAAAATGATTCTGCTTAAAATAAGAGTTTAACTGTACCTAGTCTTCAAATGCAGACGCGAGATGGCGCTGAATATAACATTAAAGAGTTTCATTATGAAATACTAAATTTTTCAATAATTTCATAGTGAAGAATTTTCTTTATACTTTAATATTTCTGGAACTTATTTTAAAATATCAGTGGAATTTCGTCTACATATTATGCATTAAACACTGATTGCTGTTTCTAAGTTCAAATGAATCGACCTAAGGTGGGCTTTTCTAAACTACACAGGTTTGCAAACTTAATATTTTCTAGTTGAATAGACGTTCCCAAAATAAACTAATGACATCTAAAACTGATGTCATAAATATTTACAAGAAAAGGCTCATGAAGAACAGTTTTGAAATAATTCATAAAACCATTTTAACTTTCTGTATGCCATACTATCTTTTGCAATATGTTTTCATATTAGTAGTATCTGAATTTGCTATTCATTTACTTGCCTACACAAATTACTGTTAAAAAGAATTGAAAACTCTGAGCTAGAAATTTAGTAAATAGCTCTCTACATAAATATAATCCGATATTCCTCAGTATGTTATAGATGCATTATTATATAGATCAACCTAAAAATTACGTAGAAAATGAAGCTAGCTACAGTGAAGCAATAAATATTACACAAATATAACTATTTGTAACAACAACTTCACTTATCTCACGAAAATGATGTTAATGTTTCTTTTTTAATACAGATCAATTTCACAAGCAAATTGCTTGCATCGTCAGTCCATCAGCACATCATCAACACATTGTTGATGGACTGACGACGCAAGCAATTTGTGAAATCGATTTCAATTAAAAAAGAAAAATTAACATCAGATAAGTGAAGTTTGTATTACAAATAGTAATATTTGTGTAATCAACCTAAAAAATAACCACATATTTAGTTTCTGCACAGTCAATAACATAACTACTGAATAGATGCATGGATAAATATTTAGAAGTTGTAAATACTTACATCGTGAGGCTGCTTCGAATTTGTCCGACTTTTTCTTTCTCTTCCATTTCCAGGGCTTGAATAACCTGCCGAGTGCCGAGAATTTGCTTTTTCTCTCGAGAGGCGGCGTTCTCGTACCCGACCCGAGGCTGTTGGTTCGTATCGCCGCCCCATTTTGTTTCTTGGCTGGAACAACATAAAACATACTGTTACAAATTGAGGTCTATGAATGAAAATAACATTCTAAAATACACAAGCATGTTTACTATTAAAGTCCGATTATAACAAAATAAGCAGGCCAAAACAAATGCATTAAAAATATTTTTAAAACTTTCTTGAATTGCATTCGAGTAGGTTAAAATTAGCGGTTCCAGAACAGACCCAAATGAGCAAGATGGCGGCCATGCGCAATCGGTATGTTTAGTGGATTAAGACAGTGTTTAGGTAGGCAGTCAATCCTCTTAATTTGCTGTAACTTATAATGCTGTGTCTTGAGATGTGACCAGAGCTTGTCTTGAGTTGCGATCTGAGGCTCTAGGGTTAAGGGTTGCAGGTTTTAACAGGTGGGACTGCTGGTATGGGAGGTTAATAGCTATAGGATTTAATGGTTAGCTCCTGTGGCATGATCTTAGGCTCTACGGTTAAGAGTTTCACAGGTGATGTCTGTTGGTCTGGAGGTGAAGTCTGTTGGTCTGGATGGTTTAGAGCTGTAGGATTTAGAGACTAGGTCCTCAGGTATGATCTGGGACTCTAGGGTTAAGGGCTGCAGGGTTTCTTAGGTAAAGACTGTTGGTCTGGGAGGTTAATAGCTATAGGACTTAGAGGTTAGGTCTTGAGGCATGATCTGGGGCTCTAGGGTTAAGGGTTGCAGGTTTTAACAGGTAGGGTTGCTGGTATGGGAGGTTATTACCTATAGGATTTAATGCGGCATGAGCTCTAGGGTTAAGGGTTGTAGGGTTCATAGCTAAATGTTGTTGGTCTAGAGGATAAAGACCATAGGGTCTTTTATCTATGTTTTATAGGCTGAGGTATGGTCTTATAATTTTGAAGTTAAGTTTGCTACTCCAGCAATTAAAGGCGGTTAATCTTGGGGCAAGTCCTACTCTTCTGCTTTACTATGTCATCCTATTATAAACTAACCTAATATACTCCTTCATTTCTACCTTTTTCATCATTCTTTATTGTAACCTAGCTGTGTTTTGCTAGTGGCTTCCTTTGTTGCACCTGTTAACCTAATTGTTCTCTTTCCTTAAGTTCCTCTATTCTACCACTTTAACCTAACCTAATATATTCCATGGTTTTAGCTTCTTGATCATTGTTGAACCTAGTTGATTCTGGTATTAACATTCGTTCTCTTTTCTTAAGCTGCCCCGTTTTTTACCTCCTTAACCTATCCTAAGCATGTTTCTTTTCTCATGCTAACTACTTGTATGTATGATGCAAAGTTTTTAGGCATATCGATATTAGAGCTATCTTTGTCACTGCAAGAGGTATATATGCTGATTACAGATCTTTATACAGTAAATTTAACCCTTTGTGTATCTGCTTCTCTTTTCCTAAAATTGAGGTTCTTTTGTTGCTAGGGTTTCTTGTTTTTCGTACCTTCTCTATGCTTTCAGGAACTCTATCCCGCTTGTTATGTTTTGAGGTCTTATGCTTATATCTTAGGCTTTTTATTAAGCCTTTTGATCTGAAAGGCTGTGTATATTGGTTATGTTCCTCATCTCTTTTGGTCACATGGTTAGATCTTGAGGCATGATCTTAGGGCCAGGGTTTAAAGGATGTAGGTCTCATAGCTTAAGCTCGCAGGTCTGAAGGTTAAAGGCTGTAGGTTTAGCGGTTAGGTCGTATGGATTCAAGGTTAGAGCTCTCGGTCTAGAGTTTAAGGCTGTAGGATCTGGAGGTTACGTATTGAGGTATGGTCTGAGGGCTCTAGGGTTGAGTTGTAAACTTCATAGCTAAAGGTTGCTGGTCAGGAGGTTAAAAGCTGTAGGATCTGGAGGTTAGGTATTGAGGTATGATCTCGGAGCTCTAGGATTAAAAGCTATAGGCTTCATAGCTAAAAGTTTGCCAGCTAGAGATATCTTCTTTACTGTTAGAGGTATATTTGCAATGGTCTAGGCGTACAGTTTTCTTACATTTTTTCATGCAGATTGATGTCTTCGTACTCTTGTGTCTTTTTCAAGCTTTTACCCCCTATGCATCGCCTTGTAATAAGTCGTTACGCTAAACCAATGTTCTAATGTTATTTCCATGCTTTTTCAGATGTTATGAGGTTTATGCGCGTTTCAGGGATATTTTAGACCAAGTTACGTTACTTAATTCATTTTATAACTAATTAAGAAGTTTTTCAAGGATATTTCAGATTACGAGATAGTAGTTACTTTTTAAATTTACCTATTTTAACATTAACTAAAGTGTGTTCAGTTAGCTTATGTGGTGAGGTAGACGTCCCTCGTCTTTTTTCTCTGGACTTGGGACCAGCGTCAGAATTTGTTTTCTGAACGGTAGACTTAACGCCCTCCTCTGCTCTTATTATTCAGCTGTTTTCATGCTTAGATATTTTAATGCTACGTTCTAGTGTTTATTTCTCGGAATGAAAATTATTTTTTTTCTGCTCTAGGGTTCCTTCTTTCATTCACCGTTCAAAAGACGGTAATGTCCATGGGCATATGTGGATACTCCATCATCTGCAATTACTCTCTTGTCATCATGTGGAGATAGGGATATTTTGTTCACTTCCACTGACGTAACATTATGTTGACGGGACATAGTTAGGTTCATTGGCGTTCTTATGATTTCTCTGCTTTTAAGACAGTCCACATAGCTCTCAAAGGTGATGTACTGTTTAATGGCACAATGTTTTATGCCTTTTATCTTCTTGATTATGCCTCCATCGATGTCGAGTGCATACATCTTCGGTCTCAGTCCAACAAAACGACGAATGATTTTTCCATTGGCTTCATCTTTAAATTTTCCCAACACTTTCTTGTTTTTTGTAGAATGGCATATATGGTCGCTAGGATAATCAGCAGTATCCAGATGTTCCAGAAAACGTAACTTATCCTGGTATATATCTCCGGTAGTCACACGATGGATGAAAGAGTCAGTATCCATGTACATGAGCTTCAGATTTTCAAGCCCGTAATACGGCATTAGCACATCATAATGATACCAATACATCAAGGTCTTCGAGATATCCAGCACACACATCCCAATGTATATAGGTTTGTTGAAGACTATCTCTCGTGACGCCATGTGTACTGCAGCCAGATTAGGTCCATATATAGTTCTATCAATAAATGTAGGCTTAGCAACCAGTTTTTCCAATGTCTTCCAATCGGTGACAAGTCGTATATTCAGTCGGTTTCTGATGTTTTCCATAGTTTTACCAAACATGGCATTGTTAAAAAGTTTGTAAAGATCCTTCTCGAAATCATTTCTCGATCCTTGTCGTAGCCGGTTATTGAATTCCACATAAGGCTTTAACCGACGTGACTGTTGAAATTGTAGCACCCGATGGATTTTAGTCAGTTGTAACCCATGACTAAGGGCTTGCTTCAAGGTCATGTAATGCACCACATACCTAGTTCGTGATCCAAGGTGAGGAATTAGTTTCCTTGTAGAAGAACCCGGGGGCTTGATACACTCAGGTAGGAACGGTAAATCATTGTGTAGGTCATGGAGTTCTGTAGGATATTGAAGGTCCACTTCTAAGATGTATCCGAGAGAGTCATCTTCTCGTAGTATATCTAGGTTGATATCTTCAGGAGAAACCCACTTAAAACCCCCGTAAGCAAGGGGTTTCCGCATCGCCCACGCATACTGATTATTTGAATCCTCGTACGTAATATATTGAGAGGGTTTACTTGAGTCATACTCCTTCATGTAGTGATTGTTCGCTTCTGCATACCGATGAGAAACTTGGCATAATCCTCCTCTTATACCTGCTTCAACCATGAGTAGCTGGTCATAATCCTGTAGTAATTCCAGTTCAATTCGTGTGTACAACAGCATTGCATCCCACGTAAGTCCGGGTGATGTATAATAATGCGCGGGATCAACTTTATGGGTTTTCAGGGTCTGCTCTCTGAATGTTTCAAACACATCTGCTAGTAGAAGGACATCCGAAGTTAAGTAGAGGTCACTGTACTCGCCTAGTGTTCTGATGTTGAAGTGACTCCATACGGTTTTTGCATGCTGATACTCTGCATCACTAATTTCTTCTCTGTTTAACTTACTGTAGAATGCTTCTCTCGGAGGAAGTTCTGTCTCACTCAAAACATCCCATGATGTAACGTAATCATAGGGAAACACACCTTTACGCATCATCAAATCGATCTTCTCTGCTCCAAAGTACTTCTGAGTTTCAGGATATGATGTTAGATTTTTTGCTAGTTTATCCAAGCTGGTACTAAGGAAGCGATAGGTATCCACAAAACGAAGTTTAATGTCGCCAACATACTTGGAAAATGATATATAACTTTCCTCAGAGCTAGGAATAACTTCTACTCTATCGCTAGTACAGCCTAACTCCTTAACAATGAAATGGGAGTCATATCCACTCAGGTTATGTATGAAGACAGGAATATAATTAGGCGTTTTACAGGTTAGATTACACTGATTATGTAGACTTCCTCGATATTCACCACTTATATGATCATGATCTCGTACTTTCCAGTTATCGTCGGTAAATTCTTTACCACATAAGTAGCATTCTGTAGAAGATTCGAATGATTTTTGTTGCTTATCTGTCAGAGTTAATGGAGCACCAGTTTTGTATACAGCATTAATTTTCTTTGCGAGAGAACTTACATACTCCATAAACTTCGGTGCAGCATCATAACCTCGATATACATAGGGTTCAGTAGGAAGACCAGTCTGTAAACCTTCAATTGTAGCTGAGGATTTGACATAAACACAGAAACTCATAGGAATATGCTTCTGATATGGAACTGTATAAGACGTTTCGGGATTAGAAGAACACCCGTGGTAAGGGGTAAGAATGCTTTCAAAGTCAGCGTATATGACATAAGGTAATTTCAACATCCTTTCATGATTCTTGAATCTAACAATAGATTTCTCCTTAGTTGGCATAACAATCTTAGCAACTCCGTTTTGGCTACATATTTTTCTATGCTCATTTAACCTCTCAACTCCTCCATTTCGATACTCAAAGTGCGTAAAACAGCGTTTGCAGATGCAGAGTTTTCCCTCACATTTGGTTTTTTGTTGATGAATAAGTCTCTCGAAATTCTTTATATAAACGTAATGATGACGTCCAGCTGAATTGCTTAATAGAAGCAGGTCGCGATGATCGGACAGTTCTTCATCGATAACCTTCATAGGAAACACTTGATTTTTCACATCCAGTCCGAAAACATTTATAGTATATAAAGGCTTTTTCTGGATCAATTAGCATAATGACCTTCCCTCTGGATCAGTCAGGGGGAGGGGGAAGAGGGGGCGGGAGACATGTCTAGACAGGTGTCTGAGGCATGTGGGGGTGGGTTGAGACTGAACATCTGGAATGGAAAAAGCCTTTATATACTACTCCTTGATTAATGACCTGTCAAACCCTTGTCCCAAGACGCAGGCACACCTGCATGTGATAAATAAAGAGGGTTCGTAAACAATGGGATGTCGACCAGGGGTGGAAAGACGATGCATGGTACCTTTCTACCGCCTGCTAAGGGGTGTCCGTGCCCTTACTGACTGTCTGGCTTGTAGTTTTATCAATGGTCCCCTAATCGAATCTCGTGCAGAAGAGTACTGCTTATATTGGAATAACTCCGAAACTAATTATGATAGAGAGTTCGGATAAACTTTATTACTTACATATGGTTAGCTAGGTCCGCATGGTATATACTGTATACCTGTAGTCCTTAGTTCGAGTCCTGAATCGTTTAATTTAAATATCTCTGTAACCACTGGGTCTAGAGAAGTGAAATAACGTTTATATGGTTGTGCTTATCATAGTTAATCATATGCTGACAACGTGTAGCTCATGGGTCCCTGGTTCAGTTCCCATCGTCCATTGAATTATGTAATTGTGTTCTATTTCTGATCTATTGCACATAGAACAGCAGGGGAAAGCGCAGGTTTTTTTCATTCAACATATGCTGTGAATGATTTGATTCCGTATCCTACAGACCCGTGGTTCGATAACCGCTTCTCTCGCAATAACTTGAATCTTAAATAACTCTTGAACTAATAACGTTAGCGCAATGAAATAGCGTATACATATATACTTTAGGTCTGAATTGTTGTTGAAATGGTAATTTACGCCTTAGGATCAGGGTTCAAATCTCGGTGTGATAATTTAAATACCTTTGAATATAAATGCTTTTAGGCGTGTTGACAAGCTCACTCCATAAGATCATACATCATGACTTGTCTCATGTTGAGAAGAGATGTTTACCTTAACCGATTTACATAGACTTTCAAATCAAAATACTTAATCACAAAGTTTAATATATAAGCATGAGACTCAAACATAACAAGATGGCCGTAATAATTTAACTTAAGAAAAGAGAACGGATGCCCGTAGCAACAAACATAAATAGGTTAAAATATATCAAATGGGTTCAAGAAGGTGTGTTTGAGGATGAAGTGAAGGATTCTAAGGCTGTCCCGTGGATCAGTTAAACGGTGTAATAGATGAACTTGGGAAAAATATAACTGTTATGTTAAGATATGTGTGAAAAGAATCAAGAACACGTGGTTGAAGATGACGGAGAGGTGTCTACGGGTGGCAATGGGAGCTCCTAATGTAACTTTAAAACTATAAGGCGGAGCTTAGTCGTGTTTATACTCGTTTGAATTGTCTAAATTTTATCTTCAAATCTAACTATTTATTTCCTTTTTCAATTTTAATTTGTCTAATTTTTCTCTCATGTGAATTGTAAAGTAGTTAAAGAATAATCGAAAACTGTAAAATTAATAGAGTTTTCTTTTTTTTAGGTTTTCTCCAATAGTAGAAGCATCTTCGAACCCCTGTGGTAGCAAGATAATAGTTTTCTTTTAGGTTTTCTCCGATAGGAGCGCCACCTTCGAACTACAAAGGTGGTGGTGGTGTGGTGTGATGAAGTTTTCCTTTAGGTTTTCTCCGATAGGAGTGCCACCTTCGAATCCCGTTGGTGAAGGGGATGATGAAGTTTTCTATTTGGTCTGTGCTAAGTGTATAAAGAGAGCTTGATCGATCTTAGATTGTAATTACGCTAGTGTGTTTATAGCATGGCGGATCAGCTTCTACAGTGAAATTCATCATCAGTAGCGCTGATAACTTATCAAGGTGAAGAAGAGAAGTGAAAAGTGTATCAAGACACTCACTTGGCAACATATTCCCCGAGAATTAGCCTGCACACAACAAAAAACTATAGCGATGGAAGCTCTGTTAGACACTATACCTGAAAATAGGTGTAGCATATGTGCAAAGAGTTTCCTGAAAAGCTACAATAAAAAGAGACATGAGCTGGTATGTGGCCGGTTTTACGAATGTAAACATTGTGGTAATGTTTATGATACTGAGAATCGCAGAGATACTCACCAAGAACGATGCGAGAGAATAACTGCTGCTAAGAAACTCAAGATCGAGCCTACCAAACATAAATTGCTGTTAATGGTTCCTGATGAAGACGATGTCGTAGAATATGAAACAGCTTTCCAGGATCGACTGAAATCATATTTCATCCAGTGCTCTACATGCCAAGACCTGAATACATATCTCCAGGAATCAAAACAGCGGATAATTCAAGCCGTTCAGAAGCAACTGAGGATGCATAAAAGTGTGAAAATTAACCTCATGGCTGAATGTCGGTTTGTGAATGCCGTTGGTGACACTACTGATAAAGCCTTTAAAACGCCAAATCAAGCAATATTTTTAGAAAGTGACTTGGACGCCATATTGGAAAGTAAATTCAAGAAACTTTGTACTGAAATGGAGGAAAGTCAACTTAAAGGAAGCAGCTGGGCTTTATTAGCTGTTGATGGTGTGCGTGTTAGAATCAACAAGAATAATGGACTGAGGGGAACCAGTTACATCCCTCTACCGACCTCTATTGGAGCTAAAGGAGCCTGCATAAATCCACAGAATTATGAAGATGAAAAGTGTTTTATGTATGCTGTTCTCGCCAAGTTCATTCAGAAGAATCCTCATCGTGTTAGCAAGTATAAGGATCTTCAAGAGAGATATGACTTTTCCTGCCTCTCGTTTCCTACGAGCCTGACTGATATCCCGAAATTTGAACGAAAAAATAACATCTCTATAAATGTTTTCGGACTGGATGTGAAAAATCAAGTGTTTCCTATGAAGGTTATCGATGAAGAACTGTCCGATCATCGCGACCTGCTTCTATTAAGCAATTCAGCTGGACGTCATCATTACGTTTATATAAAGAATTTCGAGAGACTTATTCATCAACAAAAAACCAAATGTGAGGGAAAACTCTGCATCTGCAAACGCTGTTTTACGCACTTTGAGTATCGAAATGGAGGAGTTGAGAGGTTAAATGGGCATAGAAAAATATGTAGCCAACACGGAGTTGCTAAGATTGTTATGCCAACTAAGGAGAAATCTATTGTTAGATTCAAGAATCATGAAAGGATGTTGAAATTACCTTATGTCATATACGCTGACTTTGAAAGCATTCTTACCCCTTACCACGGGTGTTCTTCTAATCCCGAAACGTCTTATACAGTTCCATATCAGAAGCATATTCCTATGAGTTTCTGTGTTTATGTCAAATCCTCAGCTACAATTGAAGGTTTACAGACTGGTCTTCCTACTGAACCCTATGTATATCGAGGTTATGATGCTGCACCGAAGTTTATGGAGTTTGTAAGTTCTCTCGCAAAGAAAATTAATGCTGTATACAAAACTGGTGCTCCATTAACTCTGACAGATAAGCAACAAAAATCATTCGAATCTTCTACAGAATGCTACTTATGTGGTAAAGAATTTACCGACGATAACTGGAAAGTACGAGATCATGATCATATAAGTGGTGAATATCGAGGAAGTCTACATAATCAGTGTAATCTAACCTGTAAAACGCCTAATTATATTCCTGTCTTCATACATAACCTGAGTGGATATGACTCCCATTTCATTGTTAAGGAGTTAGGCTGTACTAGCGATAGAGTAGAAGTTATTCCTAGCTCTGAGGAAAGTTATATATCATTTTCCAAGTATGTTGGCGACATTAAACTTCGTTTTGTGGATACCTATCGCTTCCTTAGTACCAGCTTGGATAAACTAGCAAAAAATCTAACATCATATCCTGAAACTCAGAAGTACTTTGGAGCAGAGAAGATCGATTTGATGATGCGTAAAGGTGTGTTTCCCTATGATTACGTTACATCATGGGATGTTTTGAGTGAGACAGAACTTCCTCCGAGAGAAGCATTCTACAGTAAGTTAAACAGAGAAGAAATTAGTGATGCAGAGTATCAGCATGCAAAAACCGTATGGAGTCACTTCAACATCAGAACACTAGGCGAGTACAGTGACCTCTACTTAACTTCGGATGTCCTTCTACTAGCAGATGTGTTTGAAACATTCAGAGAGCAGACCCTGAAAACCCATAAAGTTGATCCCGCGCATTATTATACATCACCCGGACTTACGTGGGATTCAATGCTGTTGTACACACGAATTGAACTGGAATTACTACAGGATTATGACCAGCTACTCATAGTTGAAGCAGGTATAAGAGGAGGATTATGCCAAGTTTCTCATCGGTATGCAGAAGCGAACAATCACTACATGAAGGAGTATGACTCAAGTAAACCCTCTCAATATATTACGTACGAGGATTCAAATAATCAGTATGCGTGGGCGATGCGGAAACCCCTTGCTTACGGGGGTTTTAAGTGGGTTTCTCCTGAAGATATCAACCTAGATATACTACGAGAAGATGACCCTCTCGGATACATCTTAGAAGTGGACCTTCAATATCCTACAGAACTCCATGACCTACACAATGATTTACCGTTCCTACCTGAGTGTATCAAGCCCCCGGGTTCTTCTACAAGGAAACTAATTCCTCACCTTGGATCACGAACTAGGTATGTGGTGCATTACATGACCTTGAAGCAAGCCCTTAGTCATGGGTTACAACTGACTAAAATCCATCGGGTGCTACAATTTCAACAGTCACGTTGGTTAAAGCCTTATGTGGAATTCAATAACCGGCTACGACAAGGATCGAGAAATGATTTCGAGAAGGATCTTTACAAACTTTTTAACAATGCCATGTTTGGTAAAACTATGGAAAACATCAGAAACCGACTGAATATACGACTTGTCACCGATTGGAAGACATTGGAAAAACTGGTTGCTAAGCCTACATTTATTGATAGAACTATATATGGACCTAATCTGGCTGCAGTACACATGGCGTCACGAGAGATAGTCTTCAACAAACCTATATACATTGGGATGTGTGTGCTGGATATCTCGAAGACCTTGATGTATTGGTATCATTATGATGTGCTAATGCCGTATTACGGGCTTGAAAATCTGAAGCTCATGTACATGGATACTGACTCTTTCATCCATCGTGTGACTACCGGAGATATATACCAGGATAAGTTACGTTTTCTGGAACATCTGGATACTGCTGATTATCCTAGCGACCATATATGCCATTCTACAAAAAACAAGAAAGTGTTGGGAAAATTTAAAGATGAAGCCAATGGAAAAATCATTCGTCGTTTTGTTGGACTGAGACCGAAGATGTATGCACTCGACATCGATGGAGGCATAATCAAGAAGATAAAAGGCATAAAACATTGTGCCATTAAACAGTACATCACCTTTGAGAGCTATGTGGACTGTCTTAAAAGCAGAGAAATCATAAGAACGCCAATGAACCTAATTATGTCCCGTCAACATAATGTTACGTCAGTGGAAGTGAACAAAATATCCCTATCTCCACATGATGACAAGAGAGTAATTGCAGATGATGGAGTATCCACATATGCCCATGGACATTACCGTCTTTTGAACGGTGAATGAAAGAAGGAACCCTAGAGCAGAAAAAAAATAATTTTCATTCCGAGAAATAAACACTAGAACGTAGCATTAAAATATCTAAGCATGAAAACAGCTGAATAATAAGAGCAGAGGAGGGCGTTAAGTCTACCGTTCAGAAAACAAATTCTGACGCTGGTCCCAAGTCCAGAGAAAAAAGACGAGGGACGTCTACCTCACCACATAAGCTAACTGAACACACTTTAGTTAATGTTAAAATAGGTAAATTTAAAAAGTAACTACTATCTCGTAATCTGAAATATCCTTGAAAAACTTCTTAATTAGTTATAAAATGAATTAAGTAACGTAACTTGGTCTAAAATATCCCTGAAACGCGCATAAACCTCATAACATCTGAAAAAGCATGGAAATAACATTAGAACATTGGTTTAGCGTAACGACTTATTACAAGGCGATGCATAGGGGGTAAAAGCTTGAAAAAGACACAAGAGTACGAAGACATCAATCTGCATGAAAAAATGTAAGAAAACTGTACGCCTAGACCATTGCAAATATACCTCTAACAGTAAAGAAGATATCTCTAGCTGGCAAACTTTTAGCTATGAAGCCTATAGCTTTTAATCCTAGAGCTCCGAGATCATACCTCAATACCTAACCTCCAGATCCTACAGCTTTTAACCTCCTGACCAGCAACCTTTAGCTATGAAGTTTACAACTCAACCCTAGAGCCCTCAGACCATACCTCAATACGTAACCTCCAGATCCTACAGCCTTAAACTCTAGACCGAGAGCTCTAACCTTGAATCCATACGACCTAACCGCTAAACCTACAGCCTTTAACCTTCAGACCTGCGAGCTTAAGCTATGAGACCTACATCCTTTAAACCCTGGCCCTAAGATCATGCCTCAAGATCTAACCATGTGACCAAAAGAGATGAGGAACATAACCAATATACACAGCCTTTCAGATCAAAAGGCTTAATAAAAAGCCTAAGATATAAGCATAAGACCTCAAAACATAACAAGCGGGATAGATTTCCTGAAAGCATAGAGAAGGTACGAAAAACAAGAAACCCTAGCAACAAAAGAACCTCAATTTTAGGAAAAGAGAAGCAGATACACAAAGGGTTAAATTTACTGTATAAAGATCTGTAATCAGCATATATACCTCTTGCAGTGACAAAGATAGCTCTAATATCGATATGCCTAAAAACTTTGCATCATACATACAAGTAGTTAGCATGAGAAAAGAAACATGCTTAGGATAGGTTAAGGAGGTAAAAAACGGGGCAGCTTAAGAAAAGAGAACGAATGTTAATACCAGAATCAACTAGGTTCAACAATGATCAAGAAGCTAAAACCATGGGATATATTAGGTTAGGTTAAAGTGGTAGAATAGAGGAACTTAAGGAAAGAGAACAATTAGGTTAACAGGTGCAACAAAGGAAGCCACTAGCAAAACACAGCTAGGTTACAATAAAGAATGATGAAAAAGGTAGAAATGAAGGAGTATATTAGGTTAGTTTATAATAGGATGACATAGTAAAGCAGAAGAGTAGGACTTGCCCCAAGATTAACCGCCTTTAATTGCTGGACTAGCAAACTTAACTTCAAAATTATAAGACCATACCTCAGCCTATAAAACATAGATAAAAGACCCTATGGTCTTTATCCTCTAGACCAACAACATTTAGCTATGAACCCTACAACCCTTAACCCTAGAGCTCATGCCGCATTAAATCCTATAGGTAATAACCTCCCATACCAGCAACCCTACCTGTTAAAACCTGCAACCCTTAACCCTAGAGCCCCAGATCATGCCTCAAGACCTAACCTCTAAGTCCTATAGCTATTAACCTCCCAGACCAACAGTCTTTACCTAAGAAACCCTGCAGCCCTTAACCCTAGAGTCCCAGATCATACCTGAGGACCTAGTCTCTAAATCCTACAGCTCTAAACCATCCAGACCAACAGACTTCACCTCCAGACCAACAGACATCACCTGTGAAACTCTTAACCCTAGAGCCTAAGATCATGCCACAGGAGCTAACCATTAAATCCTATAGCTATTAACCTCCCATACCAGCAGTCCCACCTGTTAAAACCTGCAACCCTTAACCCTAGAGCCTCAGATCGCAACTCAAGACAAGCTCTGGTCACATCTCAAGACACAGCATTATAAGTTACAGCAAATTAAGAGGATTGACTGCCTACCTAAACACTGTCTTAATCCACTAAACATACCGATTGCGCATGGCCGCCATCTTGCTCATTTGGGTCTGTTCTGGAACCGCTAATTTTAACCTACTCATTCGCATCATTTTCTCTAATTCTATACAAAGTATTCTTACGGACACTTACTCCTCTATCCGTTTCATGTTGATCGAAATAAACATTATCTTAATCCGAACTTTCTCTCCATAACAGAGAACGACGATTTCGGTTCAGTTTGAAAAGGAGACATCAGAATTAGATTTGAACGACCCCCATAAGCACAAATACCAAATGATGCAGGTATTCAGCAAATAACTAAAGAGATTGATAGGTTTGATTAGTAAAAATTGCACTGCCTAGTTCCTCACAAGCATATTCATATTTTCAGAAGTATATTTAAGTGGCAAAACCTGAAACTTGTCTCATCAGTATGTTTTACATTTAGAAATTAATTAAAAAATTGTGACTTTCACAGTTTTGATCTGACAGTCCCTAAACACATACGTATGCAGAGGATGATTTACTGGCCTCCTACAGCAAACATCAACTCTCTTCGAAAAAGCAAAATCAAAGAGAATTTCTTATTCATTTTTCATACCCATTGTATTTAACATTCATTATTTATACTGTATTATTCACACACAAATCTTACTTTCATTCCCTTTAGTTAAGCAGGAGAAAAATGCCAGCAAAGAAATGATTTCTGATAAGCCAATGCATTTTTATTTATTGTAAAATGTATGGACAACTATCTTTTTATATAAATATCTATCCCAATATATAGTGTTCTGGGTCTATGTACCACTGGAAGTCAGATGTTTTATTAATATGTATATATATATATATTTCTCTTTCTTGAGAATTCCTTATTTCATTAACAATGAGAAAAACTCACAGAACTCAAAAATATAAAGTGAAAGGCTAATTGTACCAACAACAAAAAATATTTCTTAATAAATTGTTTGAACATCATCTATTTCACAGGCTATTTATAGTGCATGAGAAAGACAATTTTGATATCTTTAAAAGTCCAGCTCAGAGGTGGGATGTTTACAATACGGCCTTAAGATTTTAGATTTCTTTTTAGCGGGGAAACACTCAAAAGGGATATGTAGAGCACTAAATCAACAGTTGCAAAGGTACTGCGCATGAGAAAATAGACAAAACAAGTAGGGAGTAATTTGAGCTCAGTTCATCCGTAAACCTGACTGAACTGAGATCATACTAAAAGCTAAAGCTACATGCAAGTCAACCTTCAAGAGCCCACTGCAAAAGGTTGAGTTGTTAACCACAGGAAATAAAGCGTACGAAAACTTAAATTTATTTGTCTGAGAAGCTTTTAAAATATTAAGACATTTAACATAAGTTGACATAAATGTGTGCTTCTCGTGTCAACCCGTAGGTACTGATACCGAACTTAAATGATAGAAATAAGTAAAGAATCATGATGGATTTCAAAGGAATGTTGGTCCTTTGTTACAACACGTGCAGGGGAAGTTGAGTCAAATAGCAGATGGGGTGAATAGTTGTTTAAACGTAAGAAACAGTGTCCTTAGGAGACTTCTACAGGATAGCACTTGACTTTGTTGAATAGGGTATTCTTCGGACCCTTCATAATGGCATGAACAAATAGCCACAAAGGGAATAATTGATTGAATAATGAGCTTCAAGAAAGTGAAAGTCAAACACACCCACGCTCAGCTATGGACATGCAGTCCGAGGCGTGAAGCCGGTTAGGGCAGTTATCTGGTTCTGTCTTGGTCGAGAGCAGACCAGAAGCGATGAGAGAAGATATTTGTCGGTTCATATATACGCGAAGAACGAAGTAAGTTTTATCGAGTAATAATCATTTCACATATAGTAACTTAAAACAGTGATATTGGTAACCCTTGGTCGGCAACTTCAAGTTTGATGTTCTGAAAAAAAGAAGCAGTCATTAAACCAGTTTGAAACGGGCATTTCAGTGTCATTAAAACTATCCTCCTCATACATGCTCACGCATACCCTGAGAGAAACCTCATTGCTTTGCCATGAGCTAAACGCTATTTGCTGCAAACTGTAGCACCAACGCGGAAGTCTTTGCTCGCCAACAATATTCGCTACAGTACCAAATTTAATTTCGGCTGTAACGAGGTAATTTTCTTTAAACTGAATTCATTTCCTTCCCTGTGCAGAGCCTGAAAGTATGCATGAGGAGTGAATGTATGTGATTAAAATAAACATAAAACCCACGGTTCAATGTGGCAAAACCCCGGTATAACCACAGTGGTTAATGGGGGTTGTACAAATAAACACTTAAAACATGGGTAATAAATTTTACCGATGTTTTTGGATGAACGTATCCCCCCCTCTCTCTCTCTCTCTCTCTCTCTCTCTCTCTCTCTCTCTCTCTCTCTCTCTCTCTCTCTCACACACATTGTAATTTACGTCCTCCAACCTTAAGTCATATCGAACGATGGGTGAAATTGATGAAATGATGAAATAACATCAAATGAATCCGGGATCCATGGAGCTTAGAGTTACCCGACATTCGTCTATCAGGATAAGGGAAGATGTGTATCAGGATAAGGGAAAACCCCGGAAAAACCTTATACAGGTAACTCACCCAAACCGAGTTTCGAACTCGGGACCTCTTGAACTTAGGCAGACATGCTACCACCACGCTACCGAGGCGTATAAAGTATCTGTAAAATAATGCTAAGCGTGTATTTGTTTTTCCTGTTAAAGATATGTCCTCTGTCTCTTCCTCTTCCCCAATAAACATAGCCCTTTCTCTCTCCCTCCCTCTCTCTCTCCCTCCCTCCCTCTATCTCTCAAAAATACTTACGTATTTTCGCCGAATCTTGGTATCGAATATTTGCATGGAGTTGAAAACTCCATTTACCTTAGATATGCGGGATGAACAATTTTCAATTGAACCGGTTTTGCGCCCTGATTTAGTTACCTATATGATTTTCACCTCTGGGGGACACTAAAAGAAAAACTTTACAGCACAAATTCACAACTTTAGATGAACTTAAAATAACACTGTCAAGAAACTACTGCCATTTCGCAAAGGTAAATGTAGAATACAACAGGCAATTTGACTGAAATGTTTCGATAATGAATAGAGGCACTCCAAGATCACCTCTTATATAAATGAATAGATAGCGGTGGTAATTTTTCGCAAATGCGAAATACCGCGATAAAGTGCGAAATTGACTCAAAATACGATATAAATGAGAAATCGAAGATTCTTCCAAGTAATTATGTTTTCGCAATATTTTTTATTTTGTAAACTTTAACTGAAGAATCTGCATATTTAGAAAGTTATAAAGTAAGTGACGACTCTTCTGAAATGTGTAAAGCAACCCTTCCAGCTAACTTAGCCTATTGTTCCACCATTGCCCATATGAGGCATATTTGGTACTGAAGCGAATTCAGTTGTTTTACAAAAAAGACCCCTCTTGTCATAAATCTATCTTCACAACCCAGCTATCCGAAAATTTCAATCCTTGTCTTTGAAAACCAATAGCAATCCTAATTTTAAGGAAATGATACACATATTAATTCCAGTTGGAGCTGCCGGTTGCCAAAGTTCCGATTTTCATTGTTCTGTTCGGTTTTATGAGCAACTTTCATTCATTGTATACGTAAGTGCAAGGTTAATTTTGTGCATTTTCTTTTTATTATGCTAGTTTTACATCAGTATGGATTTATCTTTTTTGTGTCGTGTAGTATGCTTTAGTCTGTATCAACTTGTTCTATATTTCTGTATATTGCTTCAACCTATATTAATGTAAAATAAATTCACACTTTATGCACTTTTAACTCACTTTCATTAATAACCCTCCATAAATGTGTTTTAATCTCATATAAATAATGTTAATATTCCTTTTAAATATTATCTCAGATTAAACCTTCTTTGTTTTCAAAATGTTATAAAATGCTAAATGTAGAAAGCAAAAAGCTAATATCTGATTTCAAAAAGGTAAATATCACTTCACCTATGAATAGATAATTTACTCTTACTTTTAAGTGTTGTTATGAGTGCTGTTACCACGCAACCAACCATAGTACATTTATGGCATACTTTTTGTACCACAATGCGACACAGCTACCATCTTAACCGACGTGACTCGCGCCGCAAAAACGGCCCCGCCAGGTGTGTGTATATATTTCTTCCATTAACTTGTTCCTTTAACTGTCGTGGTCATATCGGTGGCCGATCTCCTTTGGAACATATTGAAGGTGTTAACTCGTATTCGTTGGGTTTTAATCATTAGACCACGCACAAATTCGCACTCTCATTCATACTTCCAGACTCTGGGGAAGATTGGGAATCATCTTGGTCGGAGAAAAATCTCCACCCGAGCCGGGAATCGAGGCCGGCAGGCAGGTTGTCTACCGACTGAGCTACTGGGCCAGCCCCCACCATATAAGGGTACAAATAATTTTAAAATCTCAAAAGGACACCGCGAAGGGAACTGAAAAGCACAAGAAAATCAGAACCAAGCGTAAACTTTGAAATACTTTCCAAAAACTCTTTCCTCGAACGCGCTCATAAGATTCTAAGAGATAAATCAAGCAGCTCGTTTGATTAATATGAAACGTGACTTTACCTACTTGGAGAGAATTACATGCATGGACTGATGTATTGCCGCAGTCTTTTAACAGATGTGCAAAAAGTTCAGCAAAGTTTAATAAACGCAAGTTCATACAGAGTTATATTTCATAACATCGTGTGAAGGCGAGACACTAAATGTAAATGTGATTGCAGATGCTTCTTCATTATATATAAGGGAATAAGTTGTTCTATTTAAACGCCTCCGCCTCTTTAATTAATATCGTCATCTAGGCGATCTTCTACCTTTAGAACATATTACCTATAGGCAATGGTGTTAACTCGTATAGTGGTTTCGAAATTGTCTTTCGTACCTTTGATTACCTACACATACATTCACATTGTCTTTCATATTTCCAGATGCTGGGGAAGATAGGCTTAAACAAAACCTAATCCCAAGCCAAGAACAAAGCTACGGGACCAACAGAATATTAAAAGCTCTCCCACACCAATATTAAACCATTACATCTTCGAAAATATTTAAGATGTAAAAGCCAATTTGTACAATATGCTGATGTATGCTATCTAAGTGATCTATTGTAAAAAATAAGCTTGTTCATTAAGAAACACAGGAATTTGTCTAAATAATATCATTTAATTAATTTTTATCAACAATTATTTTCACGTTCACTACCATATACTGACAGATAGAGAAGGTATCGCATTCTACCCAAATATTCATATTAAAATTGCACTGGAAATATGTTTTAACTCCACCGAAACCGAAAAAAGAATATTTCCAGGAAAAAAGTCCACGTGTTTGAGCAGCATAACTCAAAAACCGAAAAGTTGGTTAAATTCGAAACTTGAAATTTAAGTTTTCCATCTTTCAAAGATAAAATAGTAAGAATTTAAAGACATACCCCAATTGAGGCTACCCTTTATATAGCTTTCTTTTTCTTCTCTGAAAATTTCGATTTTCTCCAAAACCTTTAATGAGTTTTATGAAAACAGCGTGTGATAATATTTTCATAAAAAACGAAATGAATAACATGATTTTTTTAGAATAACCTCCAGCCTTCTTCATTCCTTGATAGTGTTGTTACAACTCGCAAACTGTAAAAGATAGACAAAATCTTATTGCACATAAGTGTAAGTCTCGTTAAAGCACACGATTTATGTTATATATATATATATATATATATATATATATATATAGTAGAATTAACTATTTTATAAATATTCTTTGTTTTTAGTTTGAATTTCTATATAGTTATGCCTATACCAAGAATGTAGCAGTTGTTCGTGTAAATACAACAGAATTTCAAAGAGACCAATTCTTATTTTTATTCCCTTATTCCCATTGTACCTACAAGCAAACAAGCAAATGTAAACCTTTATCTCGATTAGCATGTAATGGCAGAAAATAAACGTTTGTATGACGAGTTTGTAAAAGATTAGAGAAATTCCTATTGATTATTCTCAGCAGTTTCCCGGGAAATACTTCATTTGTGGTAAAAAAAGTAAAGTAAATGGAGAAAACAAATTCAATATATTTGCAAAAAATTGACTAAATTATCATATTTAAAGGTAATACCAGCTTTTCAAACTAAACAACTGAGACAAATTTCTAACAGCATTAGAAGAGGCCTAAAGCTCACTTTTGTACCCGAAGTATATAAAAGGCTATGATTTCCTTTCCAAGAATGATGCAGAATTTAGAGGACAATGCGGCAGATGTAGTACAATATATTTTAAATATCATCTTGGTGCCCTCAATTATAAAATATTCCTTATAGATGCCATTCAGTTTTACTAAGGAAGTTTTGCAGTAATGGACATAAGATTATTTAGACGAAACCTCGTACGATACCCATGACGTATCGAGAAAGGTAGCAACCTTATAAAAAGGACTGGGAGAAAGAGGGTCGGTGTTGTAAAACGATTATAAGGGTTCGTCAACGGTAGCGGCCAACGTCCACACGAGTTAACTAAACAGTCTTTAGCCTTAATGAGGGCCACCTTGTTTGTATGTCAAATTACAAAGGAAATTCCCATTTATAAAACTTTAAACTAGAGGTGACATATTTTAAATCATTTTCGATATTTAGTCTATCCTTACGCTGTGATGCCTGATAAATGAGCACAACACTTGCAATTCCATTGAGACTATTCCACGGCTAAAGCCCATTGTCCGACTGTTGGTCAGAGAAAACCTATCTAAAGGGAAATTCCGGGAAGCACGGTGATACATGCTAGCTACGTCATGCTGATGTAATCTCTACAACGAGGGATAGACAGGAAACACACTTCACAACTGACACGTCCTTCGTCTTACATTTTCCATCAATACAAGCATGATTCTGCAGGTCTTGTCACCTACAAAGCCTTCCACGCTTAAGGACCGTAGCAACTGCAGGTAAACGGACAAATATTATATGAATGGAGTTCGTACAGTCTGACCACCACAAGAAGGCGAGCTATAGGAATCTAATACTACATACGGGAATTACGTCTGGCAGCATGGGCAATTTCACATACAAACAAATCGACTGCGTGAGCACATTAACAGGTCGTCACCTCTCACACCTAGGACCCCTCATGGCCTTCTAATGGACATTACCAACAAAGGCTAGTTCACCAAATCAACCTTTTTTTTTCATTGATCGAAGATAAGCAAAGCCTTAAGCACTAATACAATAATTCGTTTTCCAATTAAATTCGCTTAAGACTGGACATTGAAAATTCTAATTATACTTCGAAGTTGTATTTAAAATTTGTATGCAGTATCATGTTTCCCTATAACTTATTTATAAAATGCTATCCAATTCTTTTTTATTGAATAGGAGTGTAGTATAAGAAAATGTAATTTAGAACACCTTAACCTCTACCAAATATATCTTACGAGACTATAGCCACACAATGCGTTTTTATTAGTTAAAAAATTTATGGCTCATATTTTTAAAGCATTTTGTTATTAAACTGATACACACTTAATAAGTTAAAACTAAATTGTATCTATTGCTAATGTAATAAAAGGCCTAGCATGGTTTTGTAAATTATTCGTAAATATTATCAACATAACTGTTAATTACTTTTATTATTTATGCTTGATAATGCTGAAGTGTTGCAAAGAGACAAACAAATGCTTCTCTAAGTCCTCTTATCTGGTTTCCAGAGAATCAGTAGATGTATAAGTAATTTCCTACGAGAGTACTGGTCTTCAAATCAACTTTCAGACGATGGTCAGAATATTGGCCATTGAAGGCTAAACAGATGAGGAAAAAGAGGGGAAGGAGTAATCCGCACAAAAGACGCCTATAGCAAAAGCCTTTCGGGAGAGGATTGGCTCTTGTTTCCTACCACGTTGTTAACGAGTATGAAGAGGAACAAAAGAAGTTTATTTTCTTTCTTTTTCAAAGTTTTCCTACCTTTTCTTATTTGTTTTCCAAGACCAACGAATACAGGAAGAAAAATCATCAAAGCAGCTAAAGGAACGGAGAGGGAAACGATAGAAAATTTCTCCCTTCCACTCCTTTCTTTCACTAAGAGTAGCGATAATTAACTTATGGCTAGCTGTGGTAAACAATAAAGAGGCACAAAATCTTTTGGTTGCAGAAAACATCACAATTTGAAGCCACGATTTCAAGCAGCTGCACAAATATCGTAACCTAAGTGTATATTTATACATAATATGAATTTTCTTAATGTAAGGCGTCCCTCTTGTGGGTTAATTTCGCCCCAAATTCCTTATTTAGATTCCCCACCCCCTGTTTGTTCAGATATGTCAAGCTATGACGTCACGCTGATATCACCGTTTTCGGCAAGCATTGTAACTTTGTGGTGTCTTTACAAATAGTTGGGAAATCAAAGAAAAATAAATTTGGACCCTGTCGCGTAATGTTGACGTCCCTAGATCCGGGATGTTAGCTCGAAATTCACCGCTTCCCTTCTCCTTGTCGTTCCTCTAAATTGCCCATAAGATATTTAGTTAGCCATAAACATTTGGAATTACATTTTACTTTCATTATTGTTTTTCATTAACCGTTACCTTCACAAGAACTTATATGTGCGTTCATACGCTTCCAAATAGTACAGACCAACGTAAAGTGGACCTCTTCAAAATCAGAATTAGAAGTACATTTCTCGGAGTTTTCCACCTTACACACTCTGCTAGACAGATGTTCATTTTCCCGTTGTAATATCTAATTTGATTTCCGATTAACTATCGAGTTTGGTGTCCCGAGTAAATACAATAATTCATGCATTTGTCTCAGCCCGCCTTGGTAGCGTGGTGCTAGCATGTCTGCCTCACGTTCAAGAGATTCCGAGTTCGAATCTCGGTCAGAGTGAGTTATCTGGATAAGGTTTCTTCCGAGGTTTCCCTTATCCTATAAGACGAATGTCGGGTAACTCGTAGTTCCATGGACCCCTGACCCATTTGAGCATCATTTCATCCATTCATCGTCCAATATGTCTTAACGTTGGAGGGCGTAAATTACAACAACAAAAAAATTGCATTTGTCTCAGGTAAAACTCGACTTTGAAAGTTAAAAGTTATCTCTGTCTCTTTCTAAGTATTTCAATCGCTTCATTCAATGACTATTCTAACTCTTACACTGTTATATCGGTTATCTGACCTAATTTCTATGATGTAGGTTATAAGCTTCTCAGATAATCCATGTTTATTACCTTTCTCTGTTGACCAGCTTCCTGTAAGACATTTACAGTTGCAGAATATTTTTATGTATTATTTATGCTTTTATTCTTATCCGTATTCTCATTATTATTGATTAATTAGTCTCTGTTTTATCTCCTTCAACATGCTTTTTCCTATTGTTAATGTTATTATATCGTAATTCTTTCATGTAATTTCTTTATATTGAAGTGAGGCGAGTTGCTATCTCTTGTACAGCACCTCACCCCGAAACGGGGTGCGTCGTTCTCGAGGGCGCATCTTCTGCACACTGTCAAAGAAATTCTCTAGAGCAGCAATACCGCACACAATGGCTATTATTTGACAAAAGGACCGGTCATTAGCACAGGTCAGGTCGGTAGCGCTACCCCCCTCCCAGGTACGGGTTTGGCGCACCCGGGGTCCCGAGCCAACAGTCTCCCTCGTGTGGGCTCCTCTTCGTGGTTGAGGGAGACGGTCAACAGGGCCACCCACGTGTAGGCCGTGCGTGGAGACCCGTGTCGGTGGAAAGATGAAAAAAAAAAAAAAAAATGGTGAAATAGGTGAACGAAATTTTAGTAGGTTTTGATAGATTTTTTTTATGTACGTGTATTTTTAATAGTTTTTGTTACACTTGTATAGTTTTTAGAAAGTTTTATATCTGGCTTTTGCCATGACTAGTTATCTAAAGGGCGCTGATGACCGCCGTAGTTGAACGTCCTTATATCTATCTTCATCAGTAGCGCTACTTCCTACAGGCCAGCTACCGTGTCTGCAAAAGCAATACATTAAAAAATCTAACGGGAGAATGTAAAATGCTTGACAGTTTATATTAATACAGCGGCGCTGTACAGTCTCACCATTAACTCCTCGATTAAACTAAACAGCTACTGCTTCAGTATCACCAAAACACAGATATCATAAAGCAGAATGTGTAGTGTTTAACGCCCGCTTTTACTACATACGGCACCGCAGGCGGTGATACTGATGATACATGAGATGAAGATGGAGCACCGGTGAATTGAGATGGCGGGGGAAACCGGAGGTCCCGGAGAATATCCGCCCCAGCACCGTATGTCCACCACAAATCTCACTTTGCGGTCGCCTGGGATCGAACCCGGGCCGCCTTGGTGAGAGCCAAGCGGTCTAACCACTGAGCCACGGCGCGGCCATAAAGCAGAATGTTATTACTATTTCCTTACATTTTAGGTTAGCGTAAGGTATTCTTTAGTATCAAGTATATGATTTGATGGAAGTTATCAGGAAAAACGCAAAGAAGTAGAAACAATTTTAAACATTCCCATGGCTAAGTAGCACGATAGCAGGTAAATACATTTAAAACATTTATACTGTGTACCGATTAACCATAGGCATGAACTATAAATTTTGGAAACAAATTTCGAGATGTCCAATTCTGTTTTATCACTGTGGTTTACCTTCCAAAATATTTATTCTTCACAATGCAAAATAATATATTTAGAAAGCAGCACATATGTTTTTGGTTTAAACAAATATGTCCATTTGTATTACAGTACAGCCAAAGTTACATCAAAATAGGGAACTTTAATTTTTTTTTTTTTTTTTTTTTTTTTAGATTTAATTTTCCTGTATTTCTTGTTTCATTTTGGTAAGAAAGGTCGTTTTAGGCCTGAACGTTTAACCATTAAACATTATTTTTGAAGTTCCAAGACTTATATTCCAAGAAATGTCTTAAAAGAGTTCAAAATAATTTCATATATTTAATGTGTGCATCTGGAGTAGCTTATTACATAAGGTATAATGTTACATATATTTATACATATTACATAATCAAGGTATGGAGATTTATAACAATCAAAATTACAAATTCTGCTATAAAAACTGTGCTATATTTCATCAAAGACATTAAGAACAATAGGATTCAAAGACTAATTCAATCGTTATTGATTTTGCATAATTATGTTAAACGAAGTTACTCAGCTCTTACTTCCCTTGATAAGCAGGTAGTTTACACTTCCAACCTCAAAATACAGTTAAACTGTAATCCACAAATACAGACATTTGCGGTATTTTGGTGTTGTGAGAATGGAAATGGGATTCTTCACTTTTAACACAAAATAGGAAGAAGCTAGCTCTAACCACTCGGAGACGTGAACAACATAATAAATAGCAATGTTTCATATCTCCACGTAGGTATTGCGGTCACGTCCCAACGTCTTGGAAGTAAATTTGACACGCAAGACACTACGTTGAAAAATGGATGAAAATGTAAAGAATGTTTACCTTCATCTCGAATTCCCCCAGTACGAGATTATTACCCACTAAGGTGCGATACACCAAGACACGAAAACATGACTTTCATAAACAAGAGGGGGTTGGTATATGTGTCAACACGTGTGACCCGAGAGATGGAATACATGCAGAACTTACAGCGTGTAATGAAATATATCAGGTTTTCTTGTTACTCTACTTCAGCATAATATATGGGACATCACATGTGAGTCAGAAAATCTCTTGTGTACGGTATAAAAACAACATAATGAGTACAGGCAGGATATTATGCAAAATTCCTCTTATACAGACTGGAAACAAAGTAATGTACCTAAATACATACAATGTGCTTAGTGGTATCTGGAAGTGGTAACACTTTTAAGGTCCAGTAGTCTATTTGAATTATGAATGCCAGTTATTGTCAAATGTTTTCAGGTGCTGAATAAAAAAAACAAAAACAAAAAACACTATCACCTATGGGTCTGTCTGTCTGTCTGTCTCTCTCTCTCCTCTCTCTCTCTCTCTCTCTCTCTCTCTCTCTCTCTCTCTCTCTCTCTCTCTCTCTCTCTCTCTCTCTCTCTCTCTCTCTCTCTCTCTCTCTCTCTCTCTCTCTCTCTCTCTCTCTCTCTCTCTCTCTCTCTCTCTCTCTCTCTCTCTCTCTCTCTCTCTCTCTCTCTCTCTCTCCCTCTAGAAATGTGTAGTGTTTAACGCCCGCTTTTACTACATACGGCACCGCAGGCGATGACACTGATGACACATGAGATGAAAATGGAGCACCGGTGGAATGAGATGGCGGGGGAAACCGGAGATTCCGAAGAAAATCCGCCCAAGCGCCGTGTTGTCCACAACAAATCTCACTTTGCGGTCGCCTGGGATCGAACCCGGGCCGCCTTGGTGAGAGCCAAGTGGTCCAACCACTGAGCTACGGCGCGGCCTATTCTCCCTCTAAGTATTTGTGTGATTATCATAACTCGGAAACGAAAATTTAGTCAAATAGAAGTATCAAACGTATTTCATTGATCTTGCAAGAATGCGATAAGAACATGTTGATGAAAATTCCTAACATTAAACTACGTCTTTACACGGAGCACTTTTCGAAAATACTGACTTTCTCAAAAACATTATTAAAATTTTGATTTTACTTAATTAAATAACATATGATTTAGATATTTTAAAGACAAATGAAATGTAGTATATCTTGAATATTCCGGGAAAGCCCTCACAAATCCTATTCATTCTGGATAGCTTTTACGTCAGTGATAAACCGTAAAGAAACAAACAAATCTTATGACACAAAACATTTAAACCTTGTTCAAACACACAACTTATGCCGAATACATTTTTTGTGGATTGAACCATTTCAAGATTCTCAATAATAATAATAATAATAATTTTACCAAATTGGAAATCTTTATTTCTATTTATTTTTAGTGTCCTGGACATGCAAAGAGAATCGAACGTGAAACTCACAAAATAGCAATCGGTTCTTAAGATTTGATAACCGCTTAACACTACTGTGTTCTAATTTCAATGTGAACTTACAAAGAAATGTGTAAAGAGACCATTTCTACAAATTTCTCATCTAGAATAAAATGTAGTAAATAGAAAAATAAGGTTCTGCATAGTTTTTTGAATAGGTAGAGAGTCATACGAATAACATATTGGAATTTATTTTCAAATTTTTCTATTACTTTAGGCAATTCCAAATGGACACCGCTTGGATATCTTTTACACGCTTTGTTATAGGTAAGATACAAGTCGGAATAGAGGAAACAGTCGAGAGTCATGTGAAAAAGCGATGCGCTTTGTACTCACCTTAAAATTCAACTTTCATTCCTTAATGTCTCGAGAAAACAACTGGACAGACTAGTCTTGAAAATTTTAAACAAATAATAATGGATATTTCATAAATGGATCATGTCCCAAAAATGACCACAAATAAATTCTGCTAGACTGTTTTAAAGAAAGATTTTTGTACCTCTTATGGTTAGTATAAAGTTATAAAGTTAGTTTTACAAGCTATTCACAGAACATTCAATATACCTTGATTAGTCATCTAAATGTGTTAACTATAATTTTAATACAAACCATCAGGGCATTTTGACTAAATAAAAATATTGGAAACTTTTGCATGTGAAGAGTAATTCAAGATGGGAGATTGTCCGGAAAATCTTTTGGAACCATTGGAGGACAGTAAACTTACATCAAGTTTGGTTTATATAGTTCATAGATACACAGAAGAGCATTCTCTTTTTCTCTCAGGCATTTTTGGTAAAATCTAGAAATCAATTATTCTTGCAGCCATACACCACTCTAATAAGTCTTACTGTTACCCTGACAAATGACTGAAGGTAAAAATGGATGTCAATATTCCTCTGACACGTGTAACCGAAGTTTTCAAAGCGACTACACTGTAGATAGTTCTTTACAGATTTCCAGAAATGTGGTGCATTGGTATTCTCTTACTGCGCCACGTTCTCAAAGGGTAGCATTAGGTTCATTTCATTTCACCCAACATTAAGGGGGAGAAACTAATAAATCTTTCACAACACTCGAGGCGCTGCGGTGTAAAACAGATGAAATATAAGCCAGACCCAGTTGTGCTTGCCGGATTTAGGAAGCAACCGTTTCGCCCTGGATGTCGATCGCTCAATTCTCCTTATGCCGCCGACGTGTTCAATGTTTCATAAATAATAGCCAATAGAAAAACAAAAATACTTTTTCATCTCTGATATCGACAGTGCAAACAAACGTAACAATTGGAAATATTAAAAGGGAATCTAAATTGCCTGTTTCACACATTACTATAAATCTGCTGATTGCATCTGTAGTCGACTGGTCAACATTCTGGCTTATTCATCCAGGATCCCGGGTTGATTTCCTGGAACTATGGATGCAGGAGTCTATATGAGTTGCTTTAGTAGAAAAAAGTAAAACTGAACGTCAAGGAAAGCTATAATACAGAGAGAAGACGAGCTCTCGTACCCTAATTTTAGTATTTTTTCTTGTCATTCAATAGTATTCAAATGCATCCTTTTTAAGAAGTCTTGCTGTCGAATTTTTCGATGAAATGTAATATGAGCATCTACGTACAATGTGCAACGGTAAAAAGAGTATAAATGAACTGCAAAATATTTATAAACGATACAAATTTAACTTTATAAGCAAAAGAGGAGAAAATCTGATTTCTTAATTTAGCATACAGCGGCTTTCGTGTAATCTGAGCCAGAATAGCGAATATGCATATTTAAACCTATTCAATACAGAAAAATAAAGCTCGCAAAAACATTAAACTTAGGGATAATGCAGTCTCTTTACTCACTTTCTTGTTTGTATATTCAGTACAAATTTCGCACTCAATTTTAAACTTCCCAATGAGTTAGAGACTAGAGACTTGAAGCAGGCCTACCTGAGAACTGGATGACAATGTAATGCTAACTCCTTTCAAGAAAATCCTCCCGCCCTAAGCTGCTCTATATGTGAAATTTTCGATATGGAACCAAATTCTCGATGAATTAAAGGCTTGTAGCTCTAAATAAAGCACAAAATTGGATGACAATGCAATATTAACCCGCCTTCAAGAAAATCCACTATCCCAAACTATTTCTTAACATTAACACTTCGATTTAGAAGAAATTTTGGATAGACTAGCCCTTGAAACTTTAAAACTACCCCTAACCTAATGTACCCTTCACATAATGATTTTTTTTAAAGTTTGATTTTAAACACATTTCCGGATGAGCTAGAGATTTCAAACTTTAAACGTAGCTCAGAACCGCACTACAATCCTATATTAATTCACATTCAAGAAAATCCCTCCACCCTAAACTACCCTTAAATGGAACAATTTTCAATTATTTTTATTTTTGTACCATATGCTTAAGATAATCTTATTATATTTTCTAGGAGCAGCTTCTGAAGTCCTTTGAAACTTCAAACAATGCTCAGAACTGAATGACAAATAGACAGTAATTTTTTATGTTTTTAAGTTAAAAATTAAAAATTTCAATAATGGTTCATAAATAGACTAAGGGCCTGTATTACGATCTCCGGCTACTAGCGGAAGTTTGTTACCTTTCAGTTATCAATAACTATTGGTTAGGTTCAGTGCCTCGTATTACGAACTCAATTTACCTGTAGGTTTATTACCCTATGTATTATGGTGGAATGTGAACGGTTGGCAATATTTTCCACTAGGATTTTACCTTGTTTGCAACGCTCTCTTGTGTTTAGAATGTGAATTAGCGCGAATACAAAACATATGTAGTAGCATCAGGCGTCTTGTTTTAACTTTTTATTAGCTGTTCTCTATATATTTTCGTGATATTTGCATTAATAGTTTATTCGTAATAAACTCTAGGATAGTTGGTTTACAGTTTAGATTTTTCCATAACGTTATATTATTTTTCATAGCATTAGGTTAGTGTTATAGGTTATATAGGTTGCGTTCGGTTAGTGTTATTATAGATTAGGTGAGATATATGGAGAATATATTAAATGCCTTGTTAGTTTATAAACACCAAGAGATTTTTAGTCAAAATATTTTAAAAATAAGGCCACATAACTTATTAATTCTAATAATAGTATTGCACAAATATAATTTGGCTAAAAGAATTTGGTTAGTAGTTTATCCTCATGAATAAATCACCTCTTCTTATATAAATTATCATTTCACAGAGGTATATGCAAAGAGGGAAGGTCCACAAATTACGAGTCATCCATGAATAAAAGCAAGGTTATAAAATATGCATTCTGGGACCAGTAACTTAGTACCTGATTTTTTTTAAACATAGTACATTTGGCTAGTTATGAAGCAATATGTATGCTTTTTTCTATAAGGAAACAGGTTACAGCACACTTATATTTCTCCTTGGCACTTCATAAACGCCACATTTCAGTCACAGCATTGTGTCCTTGATTGAAAAACGCAATTGAACAAATAAATGGCTTCATTTAAATCCCACGGGATACAAGATGGGAAGGTTTTAACATTTCTTTACGTGTGCAATTCGCAGCAAATATATTTATGTACTGCATTTGCACAATCTATAGTACGTACGGCAAGAATCATAAGTAATACTTTAACTTGTATTGAGACAGCGCACACAGTGCACAAATCGCAATATAGTTAGCAAATTTTATTCTTTAAGGCACATTGTAGGACAAAACCATTACGGTATTGTACATATAATTAGCTACATTACATGTGTGAACAGCGTTTGCAATAACGGTTTGGATATCGATACAAATTGCATAACCTAAAAAATTTGTTTTATTCAACATGTCACTGACACCATGGGACACTAGAAATTATCATTCCATTACCTATTACGTCAAGACACCTAATTATCATATGTATATATGAAATTATCGTTCCACATTCTAAATCTTTTAGCTCTTCTTTTATTAAATAAATACTGTGCCAACATTTCATCCTCAGAATCGCTGTCAACATTCAATCTGGCCTGGAGGTACGCCATTTTCTTTTTTGTGTATGAAGGTAAACTCCGAGTTATGTCACTAACCGCTACTCGAGGTGAGGGTTAGTTAACTCCAGAAATAACTCTCAGTTAGCCCTTAACCGAAGGTCGTAATACGGACCACTGCGTGTAACTCCAAGTTAACTGTTAACCAACACCTTAACCGGAGATCGTAATACAGGCCCTAAAAAGTATAAACTACCCCTAGCCCCATACAAATTCATTACATATGCAAATTCCGCTCAAAATTTGTGATTATGAATTTTAGTAGCAAAGAGAACTCGTGAGAACTCATACGATTTAAAACGAAAAACGTGGGTCACATACAACAGATAACTTACCATCAATAACTCACGTAAATTACTAACAATTGCATTGCACTGCTAATTATATTTATTGCTGTGTGTCTTACCCCAACTATCCACTCTTTATTTTTAATGTTTGATGACATAATGCTACCCAAAGCCGAAAACTGTTTTTATCTTTAGAATGCGGTAAAGTAAGCTGCTTGGATTAGCCCCTCAACTTTGAATCACTTTTTAAACTGATATTAACAGAAATTTCCTAGCATGCCTGCCCCATAGCACTGCTCTTCAGGTTAGAAACAGCGAGAAAATTCCTTTAAGGCTCTATTAATAGCTTTAATTCTCCTTATCTCGCTTAGTAACATCTTTGTGAAGCACCACGTGCTGACACAGTACATTATTTTCTCGCATTTAAAGTAACTTCGTTTGTCAAAATGAAATAAAGATTGCCGTGTGATAAACGAACGCCCTAGCCCATGCTTTAATGAAAACAGAATCAACATTACTTTAAAAAATTATACATTAACGTGGATAGAAATTTTTGAATACACTATTTGGAATAACTGCATAGAAAAACGGCAATGGATGTTATTGGTTAACAGCGCACGGAAGTATCATATTACTCGTAATAGAGTAGCCGTACTTTGTCCCTGGCAATGGCGCGATTCCAGTAGGAGAGCCGTCCAGCCCAGCAAACCTCCAAGCGCCTATAATCTTATAGGTTATGGAGAAGTCAAGTACTATACGGGACCAAGCTCTGTGTAGTTGCGGGATGCGCGAAAGGTGGTTAAGGAGGATAAGCTAGTGATGTATGGCAATGCTTGCATAAGCTGAAATTATCACAATATATGTTTATTGCTCCTTACATGAGCAAAGTAGACGATGGTTTGGATGGCATCACAGAGCTACACTCCTCCCCTTAGAGCACCAACGCCACACCTCCTACTACTCCCACTGAGGTGGATCGCACTAGCTTCTTAGCTAAGCCGTTTTAAATGCAGGGACTTGATGGAAGTACGGTTGCTGTACAAATAAGCTCACAGTATACACCTTCGAAACATATTAACCCTGGTCTACCTAGGTCTGCTCTATGCCGTGGTTAGGGGCTGTTGCATTACAAACACTTGATATGATAATCAATGCCTTTCACACCTGCTGAGAAAAATCTGTTGTGTTGCACTCAAACACCCACTCGTCTTATTTTTCGACAATTATCCCATCTCTTTCTTAATAATAATCCTTAATAACTTACATTGCACATTTACATATTCTGTTTTACGTATAAGGATGTGGCATGCTAAAGTAATGCCAGATTTTTGTCAAGCGTGTCGCTATACGATGACTATATACATAGCACTTTCAAGAGAAAATTGCCCGCCTCGATAGTGTGGTGGTAGCGCGTCTGCCTCACACTCAAGAGGTCCCGAGTTCGAATTTCGGTCAGGGTAGGTTACCTGGATAAGGTTTTTCCGGGGTTTTCTCTTATCCTGAAAGACGAATGTCGGGTACCTCTAAGCTCTATGGACCCTAGGCTCATTTGAGCATCATTTCAGCCATTCCATTCATCCTCCGTTATGACTTAACGTTAGAGGACGTAAAATACGAAAAAAAGAGGAAATTGTAATTGAAAATTCAAATCAATAAGTGGAATTTTCTCGGCATTAATCGGCTTAAAAGTCTGACATAAACTTACAGTAATATTTTGTCTATCTCTTTCGGTTTACCAATTACGCAAGGGTCCTGTAAATATCTTAGAACATCTAACAATTTTTATTAAAATATTATAAGTATTTTTGAGACAGTCAAATACCATGAAAATTCTCGCATGTAAGCTTGCAAAGGGTACTTTGGGATGGGAGGTGTTTCTTGAAAATCCTCGTGACGCATTCTTGGAAGCTGCTGAACTCACCTGTCTCTCATTCAAAGATTTGACAGATACGGGTTAAAAGAGCTGCTAAAACTGAGCCTGAAGAAGCCTCCATGAGTAACAAACGGTATCTCTTTACAGGGGCTCCTGTACAGGATGGTACAACAAGTAAATCCTGCCTGTTGTCGTCAAATAACAGAGGAACGACAGCTATTGTGTGTCAGCCCAGCACCTCAAAATTTGTCATTTTTTGGAAGATAACTTCCAAAATTACAGGAACGTTCAACCAATGGGGGTCTAGAGTCTGATTCTGTTCATTATGAACGTCAGAATTTCTCACCGGTAATAAGACTCGGGATGAGCAATAGATCTGTAATGATTATAGCGCACCACCAAAATGGTACACCCATAGATTACTAGCAGAAAGTAAAATTGCTATCTTAAAGGCATACGATATATTCTTGCCTTACATCTTATAAAGAAGCATTAAATAGCCGCTAGTTTGGAATTTATAACAATGGTCACGTCTGGATTAGATAGGTGCAGAGATTTAAAATACAGAAGACAAAGAAAAGAAACAAATACTAATCAATACCTATCTAACATTCATCAGAGAAACAGATTAATTCTCACCTTTATTCGGCTGATATTTAAACATAAAAATATTTAACCATACAGTTTATTTAACCTAATGTATTTTTACCCACCTCAGACAAATATTTGGATGTCTTTTACACAAACTTATAGCACAAGAATACCCTACGTGTATTTATGTGAGACTGCATTAATATCTTCACTTAAGCAATATTGCATGGATCAACTAACTTGTGAACGGAATCCAATTACTTGTTGCAATTGCCTCCAGTAAATTGATACAACTAATAAGGGAATCCTAGTCTACCGCACAAAGCCTGTGTTATCGAGCCGCGATGATTAGACCTTTGTGTGGGAAGTCTTGCCTTCATTAGCAAGCAGAGGTACAACCTAACCCTCCACCTTCCTTCAAACAAAAGACGGCTTTCAGCAATTCTCCTCCTCCGTGCAAAAGACAAATAAAGCTTTTCTGTGATGAAAACTTGAATTTAATTAATTTTTCATTTAAATGCTTTAATTAGAGGTGAATAGCATATTAGACTGAAATTAATATGGTTCTTTATAAGGGAATTTTCATTCTAGCATCTCAACAAAACTAATAATACCATTCAAATTCAGCATGCTCGTTTTCTGTTAATACTAGAAGGGTATTTTATTTCAGCTTTGTGGCCTCGCATCTTGAACAATCTTTTAACGAATTCAAACTTCCTATTTTGTACTTAGATCCTATTTACGTTCAAATTTCTTACCTATGGGAAGTAGAAAAGTACTATATTTCAACTAAGAATATGGCATCGTAATTTCATCCGTAATACCTGCATTGGTTCAAGATTCCGGAGTCCAAAAATGCATTTGGACAAGAAGGTTTGGTAGTATGTGCATTCATCTGTGAAGCATAATTCAAAAATAGAAAGTTAGAGGGTCAGACAAAACTAGCAATTTTGAATTTCTACGGCTGCAATCAATAAAGGTAGCATTTCATTTCAACAGTTAATTCGCTTGTCACCTGATCGGTCGCACAGTGGCTAAATGGTTAGACCGCTTGACTATCACCAAGGCGGCCCGGGTTCGATCCCAGGCGACCGCAAATTGAGATTTGTGGTGGAGAACACGGCACTGGGGCGAGTTTTCTCCGGGATCAGCTTTCTCATTCCAACGGTGCTCCATCTTCATCTTATGTATCATCAGTGTCACCATCTGCGGTGCCTCACGTAGCAAAGGTGAGCGATAAACACTACATACATTTCCCCTGATCATCTCAGAATCATGATCTCCATGACCATGGAGAGGAAGCCATTGTTGGTGTTGGCACCACTTAAATACAATTGATTTCGAAGAAAACTGAACTTGAGTAATAACTAAACGCGACCACCTTACAGTCAATATTCTGTATGGCTTACTTACCATTAAAATTAAACTTAATGATTTTAAAGAATGTTGATCAAAAACTAATAATTGATAGTTTTTCTCCTGCAGTAATTGCTTTTATTCCCATGAACTCGACTAGGAAATCCAATATTATAGAATTTCCTGTTCACTACTGGCGGTTGGAAACAAAAATAGTGACATTTGGTGAGCTGCAAATTGAAAATATTGAATTATCCAACGCTGCATAACAGAAAAGGTTCAATGATTAAACATGGGTATGCATTGTCGTTGCGCAGATCGCTGTCGTATCTATATCGAAGGTCCAATGGTTTTCTTGAGATATTTTCGGGCCGCACCGTGGTTGAGTGGTTACACCGCTCGACTCTCACCAAGGCAGCCCGGGCTCGATCTCAAGCGACAGCAAAGTGAGATTTATTGTGGACAACACGGTGCTGGGCGGGTTTTCTCCGGGGTCTCCGGTTTCCCCCGCCATCTCATTCCACCTGTACTCCATCGTCATCTCATGTATGGTGCCGCATGAGTAAAAGCGGACGTTAAACACTATACACATCTCACACCTCAAAACGCCATGACTAATGGAGAAGAAGCCATTGTTCGTGTTGACACCATTGAAACATATTTGAATTCGAAGAGAATAAACTTGAGTAGTAATTAAACGCGAGCACCTTTCAGTCAATATTCTGTAGCATCACTGATGGTTTATTTGCCGTTAAAATCAAGCTTAATTATTTCAGAGCATGTTAATCAAAACAATTAATTGATAGTTTTTCTCCTGTAGTAATTGCTTTTATTCCCATGAACTATACTTTGACTCGACTAGGAAACCCAATATTAGAGAATTTCTTGTTCATTACTGGCGGTTGGGAAGAATAAAATGGAGACATTTGGTGAGCTGCAAATTCAAAATACAGATACAAGAAGCGGTAAACGATCCAATGCTACATAGCTGAAAAAGTTCAGTGATTATATATGGGTAATCCAGGAGGTACCGTCCATTTGTGTATTCTCATTGCGCAGATTGTTATCGTACCCATATCCAAGGTCGAACGATTTTCTCGATATATATTTTCTGTGTCTCATACTGTCGGTACCATCGAAATAAGTTATAACTATTCTGTGGTTGTTCAAAATTTCAAAATGCACAAAAGTCCCGCTGAAAAGTGAACAATATTGAATTTATAAATGCTTGGAAGCTGCTTCAGATATTTACCATCAATTACAGGAAGAGAATGATACAGTCATGAAAAAAAAAGTGCAATGTGCAACAGTGGACCGACAAACTCGACCCGAACTTCCATCATTCATCACAGATTATTATTTGAAGAACGAAGTGTACAATAAAATCTACAAGAGTAGGTGAGTTTTATATTTCTTTCCCGAACATTTCCTCTTGTTTGCTTGGTGGAAATCTGTCTAAAAATCTTGGTTCCCCTTCAGCTGCCGTGGTGCGGGCGCTGCGGACCCTTAGCACTCGTGGTATTAATGGGCTGTTCGAACGGTTACCATGGATTTATCTCTGGTAATAGGTACCTCTCAGATAATGCACTGATTACTCCACGTGGAGTGAACATCTATCTGTCATTTGTGATTCCTGCGAATTCCATTGGCTGAAGTGATGCCTTCATTGGTGCTTAGCACACGACCGGGAGGCCCGTCGGTAGCCCTCTCACTGTTACAAGAATAATCAGTGCGTTATCTGAGAGGTTTCTATTAACAAAGATAAATCCATGGAAAGCGTTTCAGCAGCGCTATAATACCTCTGACGTTACTAGAGGAACCTCGGGCCGAACATTCGAACCCCTCCCTCTGAGAGTTGTTCGGATTGGGTTGGTCTCGATGGGGCAGTGGTTCCCGATATCCGTGGGAGACCGGGTACGTCTCCGGACGAGGTTGAGGGAAGCCATTAATATTCCCGGATACTAGCCTGCAGAGCTACTAGATGACGTGCTAGATCACCAGGTGGCCCCACCAAGGTCATATCGGTAGCCTTCACCTTTTGGGGTTGGCGCGCGTAAGTGGCGTATCGACTTCCATCCCGTCTTGTGTCCTTGGACCAGATGGGGGGGGGGCTTGTTAGTAACCCAGGTCTTGCTCTATGGAAAGCCCCACGGAGGACGCCGAGCTCCCTTTGGGACAGCTCGGATACTCCCTGGTCGACAGAGGCCCGGGTCTTGTTCCTACGGGTCCAGGACTAATGGGAAAAGAACCTCTGGACTCAACTGTCGCTTTACAACATGGATGTTCCAAAGCTCGTGGGCAAATATTACAAAGGCTTAAATAATCGAAATGATTATTAAGAGAAATAAAGGAGTCGTGGTTTTTAGTCTCTTTTTTTTCTGAATAGAATTAAGCCAAACGGTCAGTACTTTCTGGATTACCATCTTACTAAATGTATAAAAATGGGTTGTTCTATTGTGCCGAATCTTCCTTGCTTTTAATTTTTATCTGGCTATTTGTTTGTTGATTAAATTGTTACTACTTGTTGTCGACCTTCGGTATCAAAATGCTTATGGCAAAAAGCATTCGTTAACTCAAAAAAATTAAATAAATAGAAAATTTGTTCTCAAAGAACTGATGGGAGTTGATGCTACTGAAATCGCCCTTGAAAGAAACGCCATGCTTGGGCTTAGTATTATTCAGATTTCCAGCTTTAACAAATCTATGTTAATAGCTCCATTATGTAAACACTAAACATCCTGTACCAGCTCTCAGACACGGTACTTTGCCCTTTCCTGTCGCCAACTGTTGGTCGGCGTTTGTTCTTCCCGTCTTAATTGCTGTAAGAAATGGTCATGAGTGGCGAGGCGGGCAATGGTAGCCATTACGGGCTCACCCTCCAGCATAACACTGAATTATGTGCAACTCAGCCGCTGTGGTTAATGGTCCATAACCTTTCACAGTACACCTCCATAAAACTGGGGCGGAGTTTGAGGTGTCGAAATACATGCAAATGAAAACAATGCCAGAAACTCCCACTGTGTTGGTCCACGTACATTAGAAAGTAGACTTACAGCCATTTTGCGTTCAGCTAGTTTCACTAGACTCACGAATGAAAATAATGAAGTCTAGAGACAAGCGACGTGAACGTTATTTGTTACGTTAATATGCTTTGGTAATGGCATGGCTGTAATTAAAGTCCCTACTACCCTTTAGAGAATGGTTCCATTGCGTTTATTTTATATACGAAGTTCCGTTTACTTATTTACAACTTTTTTAAATTCAGAGACTGGGTGGGTTGCTGAAACTGCGACTTCTTTCAAATAGAGAAACTTCTGAGATTTTGCCAACTTCCTTTCTAGTTGAAGCAATAATTTTGTATGAAATGAAATTTAGCATTTGCAAAATGTTCAGTGCAGTATACTACAAAAAACAGAGGCAAAACAAACAGGAATCCTTAAAGTATAGTGTCATTTTTCCCGCCTGACACAATTTTTAAATTCTTCCTGTAGCACAGATATTCAACTACTAAAACAAAGAAGGCTCAATTCTAGGTTATACATAGATTTCTAGTCCAAATTTTATACTTCATTAAATAAATAGAAAACTGTCATAGAATGGAAAACTTATATCCCTGGAAAACGATATGCTTCATAAAATAAATACAAAACTCTCATAAAATAGGAAACTTATATCCCTGGAAAAACGAATAAGATAATGTACATGATGAAGTTCACTTCAGAGTTCACTTCGTCCATTCACTGTTATTATGTGTTTCAAATGGGAAGAGTTCTGGAGTCCAGCTAATCAGATGCCGTATCACACTCAGCGTTGCCAGCTTGTTACCCCACTCCTTTTATATTTCCCTCTCTCTCGCACACTCATACAACATGCAGGTCTCCTTGGCGCAGACGTAAGGGTAAGCAAATTATATTTTACAAACTTTTACAATGATGCAGTTGCCAAAATCAAAACTGGAAACAGAATTTTCGCAAATAATATTTTAAAATACTATACCTATAATTATAGTTTATGAATTACCTGTTTTTCTAATCCAATGGAACTACCAAAGGCTCATCCATATCGCTGTCAATGTCACTGTCTTCATCGTCTGAGTCTTGCAAATTTTTGATTATAGGTTCCCAAATCTCGTCACGTGCTATTTCTTTCTTAAAAAATCGTCTTCTTGAAGGTTTTCTGCACGCCTCACGCAGTTTTCCCAGTCCTGTTGTGTTACCTTGTCAATTTCTTCGTGAACAAGTCGTTTCAAAGTCCGTTAGTTTCAAAGTATTATTTCTGTTTGCAATCCCGCTTTTTACTTGAGCCCACACCAACTCAATTGGGTTATATTAGCAGTGGTACGGTGAGAGGCGTATTACCTCGTGTCCCGTTTCAATTGCAATTTGATCAAGCTGATACACTTTTTTCCGTGTTTTTAAACGGAAGTACTCTTTGTAATAACTCATTTTTAGTTTCTGTTTCCGAAAATTTTTTGAAGAACGTGTACACCTTAAAAATGATAAATACATCGAGCCTGACTTCGCAATACCTGCCTTTTTGACTCGCCACTAATTTACCGCAAGAAGCCATTGCAATATTTAACTCCTACTTTACTGCTGTGTAAAGAACAACTGAATGATAATAATCTGAACTCTCCAGAGTAAACAAACACATTTTATCCAGCATTCATTCATAAGCATACAGCATTCCACAGGCTAACAGCAAATGAAGTGTTTGCTCTTTCTCGAATTTACCTTGATTTATTCACAGTAATTCGTTTATCCGTTGTGTCAGTAGTTTAAATTTCAGTTCTGAGTAATGAAAAGTATATGTACATACATACACACCAACCACTTTGAACTCTCTAGAGTAAATAGAGATTACGAACAGACACGTTCTGCCAGGGCAGCAGGAAATTTATTGTTTCCTCTCGCTCGAATTGGCTTATTCAAAGTAATCCTTTTATCACGTCATGTCAAACATTTACGTTTCAGTTCTGAGTAATTACAAATATACGTACACGCATACACTCCAACCAATAATGCTATTCATACAGTGCTTACGTCGGGATTTATTGTTATAATAAGGTAATAGTGGTGTATTTATGTGTATTAGAAAAACTATTTAAGCTAAAAATATGGGGTTTTCATGGTTATGTTAGATACATTACTCTCTACCTTCCACATGCACCAGTTTCGGAAAAATCTGAATTTTTGTCTTAGCGCGAATAGTATTTCATACAGATTGATTAGGATGACGCTCCTCACACGCCACTTAGCGGAAATGCAATACGACAACACCGCAGGACTCCGATTGGTTGCTCACCTAGTAGCGCTCAAGGACAAACACCTTCCCATTTGAAACACATAATAGCTACTCGAGGTGCGTAGTTTTGAATTACAAACAAATGGATCTGATCATGAAGTTTGGCCTGCTCAAAGCAGTGTATACCAATAAATTTTACGATATCATGCAATGGAGTTTAATAGTTTGTTATATCCGTGGTGAAAACCTGTTTCACCTAATCTGTCCACAAAACTGTAAATATACCTCCAGTGCCGGAAAATCGTAAAATGATCTCCCTTCCCGTAGATTTTACAGCAAATCTTTAGAACTGTAAGAAGTATGAATGATGATAAAGCAATGAAAATATGAATAATTATCTATTCTTCACTGAGTTTTGTCGGATTTTAATTATTCGTGCGACACATTAAATAATATTTGTTAAAACTCAAGTTTACAAGCACGTACGTCACTAAAAAGTCTACTTAAACAGCATTCATGCAATTCTCGTTACAGTGTTTCTTAAGTGATGATTTAGTTCTTTCCAAACTCTATTGTGACGCTTCGAAAGTAAAAGCCACCTCCAATCTCGTCTCTCCTCAGGTTCTCTTTCAGTAATTACAAGTTATTACAGGAAGTCTCGCAAAGTCCCCTTCGAATTAATTTGGCCACAGCAGATGTGACAAAAGCTAAGCCATATATTTGTACTGGTGATATAGTCAAAGTAGCAATGAAGCAATAGACCTACGTGATTTTATAACCGAAACCATCACGATTACGTCGAAATCATGGCAACGGAGAAACAAGGAAGAGTTGCTTTGAACATAAACGGTTATTTAATCTTGCCGCGAGAAGTTATAGTCGAAAATACGGCGTAAGAATATGCATTAAATAAATAAAAATTGTGCAATACGAAAACCTCCTTGTACGTCACAAAGCAGCACATGGGTGTACTACTTAAGTTACGTAAAAAGCTAATGTAATAAATGGAAATATATTTATGTTGAATTATACACAAAAATCTGTTACACAAAAGTGGAAGTAATATTTGGTTATGTCTTCAAATGCAAGGATTTCGATCTTAATTCAATACATCCCATATCTTGAGATTTGGGGCACATGTAAAACATAACAAATTTTGCAAATCAATCTTGAAACAGTACCACACTCAACAGTTCTCGAAACTACCACAATTTTGCCTGAGATCATTAACCATTTGTTATCAAGTATATTAATTTACAATTAATTTTAACAAATTACATAAAATTCCAACTAAACCAACTTTCTAATTATATTCTAAAAGCAATCCATGATAAATAAAATTTCGTCGTTTAAATTATTTTCCTTATTATTTTCAAGTGCTACACTTTTCTACTCTTTCTGCTGATAATGCACAGAGTACGGAATTTACCGAGTAGTCTTTAAACTTTCACTCGCTTTTCCCATTAATACCTACAACAAAATATTCGCACATGAAGTAACTTTTGTTCAAATGTTTGAATAAATGCAGGTACTATAAGTAAGATAAGCTTTCGTAACAAAGTAGATGGAGTGACAGTGTGTAGACAGATGGATGCGTAGGCTTCCACGGCCTGTGTCTCGATAAGTACCCTTAGCTTCCGGTGAAGGCCGCGTCATTTTGCTCACACTTGCCGACGTTTCACTCATCCTGTCGTGAGCCGACAAGAGCCCAGAAGAAGCTCACGTTAGGATGAGGGAAAAGTCGGCAAGTATGACCAAAATGACGCGGCCTTCATCGGAAGCTAAGGATATTTATCAGTATTTAGACAGTGTCATCTACAGGTACACGAACTCTAAAGTAGCTGGCTTCAAATTATTAACACTCGACTAATTTTCACTAAAAGGAACTCAGACAACAGCATCACTAATAAGTGAAAAACTGGTTTACAAATAATGAAAGATTACAAGGGATGAGAAAGACGTTGGTTTGTGTCAACCCTATCCAGAGTCAAGTAACAGTTCAATTTCCTTCCATCAGTGCTTCTTTCCTTGCTTCAGCGCTTGGAAATTCATGTGCCCCGTCATATGAATGTGACACAGATATTGTTTTAAATATATGTAATACAATTTTGTTAACTTTTTTTCCTGATGCATTAAATATAAGTATATCAAAGTTGAAGTAATTTAAATTAGCGTGGTTCAAGGTATTTCCAATCATCTTCGCTATATGCATGCACTATTTCCAGTCAAAGTCAAGAAAAAACAAAATAACTATGGCAGAATAAGTTTGCAGAAAGGTAAACTGATAAGCTTTAACGCATTCCTAGTCAACAAACGTACTGCCCATATCCTATGATTTAATTCTATTTTAAATAATATTAAATAAGATATATGTAATTCCTTGATTGAATTTTAGGCCTCAAAATGAAAACTAAAATTTAGATCATTTTTAACTCTGTCAATTTACCAATGGCTAAACAGTAAACGACATTGTGTTTTGTTTTAATTTCCTCAATTATTTATAAGATTTAGCTTGCAAATAACATTTAATTTAAAATTACCATTAATTTATTTGCGAAATAAAATAAACGAGAAGGCTTAACTGAGTCGTCGAGATAGATCTGCTCCTATTAAGCCCGATAACCCTTTCCTGAGGGAGAGCGAACCCTCCAAAATGTCCACTGTTGTACGCAATTACCGACCCTAAAATCTACAAATAAAAGCTTCCTCTAGCTTGTCTTCCCCTCTAGCGGAGAATCCCGTTTGGAAGGAGCATTTCCGTTGCAAACATTTCACGGCACTTGCGTCTCTGCAATTTGTAATTCGTCCTCCGGAATCGTAGCTTAAACAACGGATGGAATGCGTGCTTTTATGACAGTTGAGTGGTTTACAGGAAGTTTAAGTTCAGGTTCGTGAGGCTATTAAAAACACGGAAATTAAACCAGACAGGAATATCCGAGGCTTTCAGAACAAGTAAAATTACTTTATTCTGCAAAAGTGTATATATATATATATATATATATATATATATATATATATATAACACCACCCAACATAATAGTGCACTTGCTTTAAACTGTAGCATTAAAAGGCTCTAGTGGTCATATACTAGTTCCTTGCGGCACTATATCTTCTGCAAGCTGAATTACTGCTTCATTTCCATGGACACTACTGCAATACTACAATGAATCCCAGTGATACGTAAATAGATTCGATTCTTAGGATAATAACATGGAATCATATATATATATATATATATATATATATATATATATATATACCCGCTACGTTGATTAACTTGTTCCAGTTCCAAGTACGTGTGTACATTGATATACATAACTATTTCTTAATACCCCCTCACCAGTCGAAACCGGTTCTTTTAGGTATGCCTCGTAATTCAGCAACCATGGCAAGCTACATCCCTTTTCAATAACTATAGATTTGTCTCACCTCTACGAGGTGCGTTCAAGTTAAGGCGCCATATTTCTTTTTCAAGACAGGGACCAGATAGGGACTTCTGGTTATTTTCTAAACACACATGCTCTTTGTTAATGCGTGACAGTGCATAGAAATCTAGTGCCAGCGAAGAAAGTTAGGACTGTTTTTTATAGGTAAAATTGTGACGTTTTCATTTCAAGAACAGCGTGTAATCATCCGTTTTCTCCATTTTCGTAGTATGACACAAACTCAAATTCATCGCCAGTTGAGTGAGGCATGTGGTGATGGTGCCATGGATGTGTCTAATGTGCGTTCCTGGGTGTGACAGTTCAATGAAGGCAGAACATCTTGTGATTACAAATCAATTCAGTTGCAGACATCGCCTCCAAAATTGGCATTTCCGTGGGATCTGTGCACACAATCCTGCCTGAAGATCTGAAAATGCTCAATCGATCCTCCAAAACGCTCCCCACTCGCTGGATTATGCCGTCATACCGGCTGGTGTGAGGCCGTGAAAATGGAGTAAATAGACCACGAAAATGGAGTAAACGAATGATTACACGCTGTTCTTGCAATGGAAACGTCACCATTTTAAGTATCAAAAACAGTCCTAACGTTCGTCGCTGGCACTAGAGTTCTATGCACTGTACAGTGCAGCCATCTCTGTCACGCATTCACAAAGAGTCCACGAGTATTTTAAAAGAAGCCAGAAGTTCTTATCTGGTCCCACTCCTGAAAAAAAAAATAGGTGTTATAACTTGAAACGTACCTCGTACTCTCTTAAAGTCTGTCTACTCACCGCAGTGCACGGCGGCCACTTTCTTTGAGGAACCCTCATAATCGTTTTACAACATGGACCCTCCTCCTGACGGTCCTCTCTACAAGGTTGCAACATTTTAACATCACCGTCTTGCACCTAGTGAAACAGAACAACTAGAAGTTGGAACTTTGGCAACTGAGACTCCACGCGGAGTAGACATGCAACTGTCATATTCAGAAAATCGGGGTTGCTATTGGTCCCCAACGTCAGTGTTCCATTTCTGAAGTGTGGAGATAGATTTATGACGGTCATTAGTGGGCGGAAAGGTCAGGTCCTTTGAGGTCCCTTTGAGTGGGAACTGCACACACGTTAAAAAAACAGACTTTACCAGAGTTCATTACAGTGTTCTTCAGGAACGAAAATGGTTGCATAGTCAGTAAAACATCGAAGGCATTGTAGTTACATCATAGTCATTTTCTCCCTAATCATTTATTGGTAGTTAGTTCCGAAAAGAAACAGGGAGACACAAAGTGTGTGCGTGTGTTGTGTGTGTGTGTGTGTGTGTGTGTGTGTGTGTGTGTGTGTGTGTGTGTGTGTGTGTGTGTGTGTGTGTGTGTGTGTGTGAACTTATAGTTTGAACAGAAATTAAATCGTTTTAATATTTGGAGCTTATAGCCGTCTAAGGACGAATAGATTAAAATACACAATTATCTAATGCGTTAATGTTGAACAACATAATTACGTGTTGTCCGGTTGGCTCATTCTACCTTCGTACAAGATGGACACCTCACACCGAATGTAACATAATTAATGGGGTTCTTGAAGTTTGTTCCATGCCGCAGATGCGATAAACACTACAAGGTGATAAGTACTCAAGAACACGTGGAAACTCAGGAAAAACCATGTATTCGAACTAGGAGCAACGTGCCACATTTCCTACAATTAATAAGATCTGTTAAACACCGCCTACATTAACTTTAACTGTGGTTCACCATATGGAACGCCAAGAAACTTTCTTATTGCCGTTCACGTGCAAACTACACATTATCGCTGAAGCTCTAGTACTTCCAGTATTTGGATGTTGACAGTGAAACCGTGAGTATTAAGAAACAGGTTTCCGGCGTGCCAGATGAGAAATGATGCAATAGCAACACAACTGCAGACAACTTTCTCCGTTGAACACCGCACCGGATGAATGGCAGTAGCTCTCAGCTGACCTGAGGAATGCAGGAAGCTACAGGTGCGACAGACGTGTTAACATGTCTCTCAATTGTTTATTATTATCCAAACATTAGCACAGCAGTGTTGCATAACTTTCAAATAGCTTTCTTCTAGTACTCGCTAGGAATTGGATGTAGCCCGGCCGCATTATGTTTAATCCAGAGCTGGATAACATGACTTACTGTATTTTTGTACAAATTATTCTTACATATCCATCCGCTTTATATTAACCTAGAAAAACATTTGCAAAAACTATCTCACTACAAATTTTGCTATATGGGAAGGCTTCAATCGGAGGTCAAAACTTATATGATCTGGTCGCTACGTAAGGAGTAGATATTAAAATTACATTTTCTTTACATGACCAGGAGATAGAAAAGTGAATAACAGTTTCCAATTTCACATGAGTACATGAGTATTGGAACATTCAACTAATAAGAAATATCTCGGAATGGCTCACTGCACAAATATATAGAATGAGGAAGACTTCTGAGGACATTCCCCAAAAATTCAACATTTATCTACACTTCATTGCATAAATATATTTTAAACACATGGTCTTTAAACGAAAATCGTTACAGCCATTTCGAGAAAATCTAAGCTTTCCAAAACTGTTCCATGTAAGGGGTAGTCTGGAGTGGGTGGATATTTTTTTGAATGTGTGAATGAATGTGTAGTGTTTAACGCCCGCTTTTACTACGTACGGCACCGCAGGCGGTGACACTGATGATACATGAGATAAAGATGGAGCACCAGTGGAATGAGATGGCGGGGGAAACTGGAGGTCCCGGAGAAAACCCGCCCCAGCGCCGTGTTGTCCACCAGATATCTCACTTTGCGGTCGCCTGGGATCGAACCTGGGCCGCCTTGGTGAGAGCCAAGCGGTCTTACTACTGAGGCACGGCGAGGCCGATATTTTTTGAAAAATTCCATGTCGTACCCCTGGGAGATGCTGAACTTTATTTCAGTATTTTACTTACATATCGTTTTAGAGTTAAACTGTTCAAACAAATAGGTATTGCATAAGAAATTGGCACCTGAGGTTCTCAAATAGCAAACAAAAGCGAGTCACTCACTCCTTTATGATGCTTCCAATCCACCTCACACCCTGGCACTAACGACTTGTTTTCGGTACTTAATGGAGGGTGAGAGGCTTGAGGTCCCAAGACAATATTTGCAAGCTTTCTAGTACAGGCTCGTTCACTAATCCTTGTTTCACATAAGCTTGCACCGTATCTCTTAACGGTCACGTGACCTAATCACCTCTCAATGGCTGCTATTGCAGTATAGACTGTTGTGCGGTAAAGATTAGTTCATTATTTAACATGGTGATATATCTTTATATGTTGGAAGCGAATTGTCAAATTTATATTTTCGTAACTGTTTGAATTAAATATATTACGCAACAGAGTTGATTTATCTGAAATGCATGTTAATTCTTAAACGAAGTAAAGAGGAGGTTCCTTTGCTCTCAAGCCGATCTTTCATATGACACTATAGCACGTGATTTAGCGGTAGTGATGACATATTTGTTTATATGACTTATCACTGACCTTGTTTTGAAATGTATTAAACATATATCGCCATTCGAAGGTGTGTTGTGCCGAGTGCGAGAGCTAAATTATTTTATCGATCGTTTATTGCGCGTGTACTTATATGTATAATGGCACAGTCTACTGCCAGTTTTTCACTGAAGCATCGCAAGGGAAAACCTTTACAACGCGGCGAAAAAATAATTGTGGTGTTTATAAATGTGTTTAATGCACTCACAGAGAAGAATCCGTCTTTGTCAGTGAGAGAAGTCGAACAGCTGTGCTCTGAACATACAGATGTGAGTATTTAGATCCGTAGGAACATCGCGACGTAAAACTGAGCCAACAGGAAAACTTACCACACCAGGGGCGATATTGTTGTGTGGCGAAGACGTTATTTAAGGACAATCAGACGTACCGGGATACAAGTCGCAAAATATACTACCTTGACGAGACTTGGATGAATGAAGGACACATGTCAAGTATGGCGGAACACGACTTTTAAGACCGAAACAAAAGCATTTTTGCAAGGTATGTGTGCTGGTTTAAAAAATCCCAGTGGAAAAGTCTGAAGGCCTTTCATTATAAACTTGTTTCAGTTTCACTGCTCATTTATTCAGTTTCAGCTTGCTCAGTTTCGTTATAAACTTCCTGGCAATTATAATGACGTTTACTGCAGGTTTAAATGTGACGGGAAGGCACCACCTATGGCCTATGGCGCGAAAGCATTAGCCAATTAGGGAGAGGAGGAAGGTAGTTGCACGCGGAATGATACATGTCAGCGGGGCAAGGTTATATGAAACATATTAGTTGCAAAGAATGATTCACGTGCCAAAATTATTTGGCGATAGCCATACCCACAAACAGACCTTTTTCTAAAAATGCTTATATGCTTGTTAACTTCAGGAAGTCTCATAATCATGTATTTCTGAAGATGAGGGAACACACAAACGTTCGAGCAGGAGTAAACGAGAACACGATCAGAAATATTATGAACAATTAAGTTAGTTTATGTATATAACTGGCGAAGAGTCGGTTTTAACAAAATACAAAACACCCCCTCCTATGCAAAGGGAAATTTGGGTTGGCGAGAGAGGATTTTCTTGGAAACCTAGTGTCGACCATTGTACGTTCAGCTTCTAAGCTGGTGATATTAATGCAGGAGCTTGGATTTATTCGTTTTTTCTTTTTAATGAAGTTATTTGCTTTTCGCCATTTGCATGTAGGTAACGATCAAACTGAGATAGGATAAGTACGCTTCATGCAAGGCTTTCTCGTCAAAAAATGCAGGCAAAGGCAAATCACAGTGGGTTCGGAACAATCTTAATACCTATTAATATTCATTTCTTCGTTACAACAGAGTTCAGCCCACGTTCGTGTGCACTATGTATGTGCGGACCAGGAGGTAAAACAAAACATTAAAGTCGGAGGCAACGACCTTTGGTTTATTTAAGATTTATCTAGGAAGGACGCATTCCTTGGTGGGGCAGGCACTTCCTATACAAGCACAATACAAGTATGAACAAGCGATGTCGCCCAAACATCCTGAACCAAGTGATAACGATGGAAACTAACAATTCATTAATGTACACACTGACCTCACTTGAAACACGTATATTGGTTAAATTTAACAGCATGAGTTAGTGACATTTGATGATGATGATGAAGAAGAAGAAGAAGAAGAAGAAGAAGAAGAAGAAGAAGAAGAAGAAGAAGAAGATCATGATACAGCTTTTCACTGTCATTTCACTAGTATGATTTAATTTCACTTTATCTTTGTCTATGCAATTCTCATGAAACAGCCTCTTCTCTACCGCTTCACTTGCTGAGAAATTGAACACTGGACGTCCTTAATCCCTCGAGAAAACAGCACTCACTTGGCCAAAACTGTCCACACAAAATCGTTCATGTCCCATTAGAAACACTCATCAAATTTTCTAATTAACTCCCTGTTAGTGAATATGCTCGCTTATATGGCCCATGGAATTTTACACAGAATATTCTAGAGTGTTCTGGCGTCAGGGAGAAAGGAAACTTCCAGATGACTCTCGTTATGTCTGGCAGAGTTGCTACTATTTACGCCGAACCAGAGCGCTGCCGCATCTACTTATCTATACTTCTCACTCCAACTGGATCAATATCAATAAGCTTGGATTCTTGTCACTGTGTCACAATATTAAAGAGAGTATGCGCAATATAAGTTTAGAATATCTACACCAAATGAAACCATATTAATTCATAAAGATAAAAGCGATATAGAGCAATGCACGAATTGCTTTTTCAAGTCCCATTATAGGGCGTTCGGGGTGACCATTACAGTTCAAGACTAGGGAACAGGAAAGACCGTTTACCTGCTAGCTATTATCGGTGGTGGAACGTTAGAAATGTAAATATAAGAACTAACGAATAGGAAATAACAAAATCCAGTATCCAGGAGGCTACTGGACACAACATGAGTTGTTTTTGCTTTCTGAGGTAATCACATACCTGCATGCACTTCCCCGAGTATTTTGTAAGAGTCACGTCACACGAACCATACACGAGGCTTAAATTGTTAGATGGGTGTCTTGATTCGGAGGTTGTGAATTCAAATATTGAAATTAAGCTTATTTTCAGAGGGGATTCGGCACTGCGACTATTCTTGGTCTATTGAATTTTCTGCCCCCAAGTGGGGCATCCCGGGAAAGAAGGATGAGGCGACAAAAGACATAAGGCAGACGTCCCAAGGAGGCACCACAGTGTAGAGGGACGGTCCCTACATTTTACTTAGATGGAAACCTCCCCCGGCAGGCCAGGACAACGGACATTCCCCCGCACTTTGGTTCAGTGCAGTCAGTTCGGAGACCGGTAACCGACCTACCGGAGGAGGAAGTGGTTCACTCAGAGCATATCATCCGCCATGCACCGCCGAGACTCTCGCCGACACTTCTACCCTAAAAGAGAGCACTAGATGAGAGATGATATGCAATGATAATGGAGATGAAATGAAGGGACATGAAATTCGGTGCATGTAATTAACTTTCGCAGCAATTGGCGACCCGGGAAAGGCCGCGGAAGAACCCATGGATCAGGTAGGTCGGCCATGGGAATCGAATCCGGGCCTCCCGAACGCGGGCCACAGACGAAACCGCCTGAGCCATCCCGCTCGGTGAAATTAAGCTTTAATATATGGATGCGCGTTAACGATTATGGTTCTATATTGGAGTGAAAGAATCTTAATTTTGCTCAGATATATATTGATCAGGCTTTAGATTATATTATGGGGTATATATTTGCCACATGGAACAACTTGCTTCATTTCTCTTCCGAAGAAAGGAATGCTAAGGATTTTTACATCCACCGGATTTAAACCCGTGACTCGGGAAGCTGCAAACTGGAGATCTGCTCTGGTGCGCAAGCAAGCATTCATACAAACACGGAAGAATTGTGGCAGGTAAACAAAAACAATGAACGGCAACAATGAACTACTTGTGTACCGTTCCTGAGGAAGATCCATTCTCATTGGAAAATCTGAACCAATGACAACTCAAAATTACTGTTTTCTGTCATCTCCGTAAGTACCATCACACATCTGCATACGACCACGGGCACAAAGAACAACTCCAACAGAATACAGGTATAGAGACTGCATACGTGCAGTTTAATTGGTTCTTTTGCAACTCATGCTCAACATCTGCTCCTTAAAATTCTTCAAACTCTTATTTCCTTAAAAAGTAAACTATACCAAAAAGGGACAAGTTTATAAAACTGGTATATGGTCCATTGCCTAAACAGGCGGAATAATTAAGCAGACCATATACCTACACACAAAACCTGGTATGTGCACAACAGTTTTAAAAAAGGCCGTATACCCTTGACTCACTTTGAGTTATAATTTTTCTTGGTTACACTAGCACAGCCTGCAGTACGAGCTCTACAATAGTACATTCATTCCCTGCTTACAGCTTAAATAGACGATATTCATAGTGGCAAAGCTCTTACTGCAATGACCGTAGATGTCTTACTTATCGTAAGCTCCTCACTTTCCTCACGTTGCTGAGTAGGCAGCGGTCCGGGACCGAAAATCCGCGCCCCATGAGTGAGATCGAACCCGGCCTCTTTCCGTGGCCAGGGACCAAGGCATGCTGCCTTGGCCCGCTACGCCACGGCGTTGTAGTTTCCGACAAAACTCACGGTCCTATAATTTTATTCAGGTAGCGTGATGAATAAAGGCCGCAAACGTGTGCGCTTTTCCATAAGTATACTCCACATGGACTGTACTGTTATCGGTCGCGCATTGAAACATCTGCAGGTTGGTATAGCCTGAGCATGACAACCGCCTCACTGCGAGAGGAAACAAAACATTCGTGTTATAACCTTGACTTTGCGTCTATATACACTTGCAAGGCAATGTTTCACAGTTCGCAGAGTAATGACTATGCTAGGTTGTTTTCGACGTCTGCACATTTGATGGTCGTGCTGTACATCTGACGTCATTGATACTCTGTGTCCAGCTAACTTGTATCGCACGCGAGCGCACATCTCTCCGGCCTTTAGTTATGAATCATTATTTTTTTTATTTTTACTGTTCCATTTCTACCCGATCTGTAACAGCAATAGTCACAGCTGCGGTCTTTAACCTTTGGGACATACTACCTATCGCTAATAGAGCATATTCATTGTATTTCCTGTATTTGTTTGGGTTTTATATCTGTCTCCCGGCCCCTCTCTCACACACGTACACAATTACAGTTCTAAACTTGGAGGAAAAATTGCCCCAGCCTAATCCTTCGCACAACAGGAAAGTGCTGTACCACATCAACTAGGCTATGAGGACAGATTAATTATTATTTAAATTGTTTACATTATTATGAATGCGACGTCCTACATGTCTAGGAAAATACCAGCCTCTGATTCCCGAGAGCACTGGTTCAAACCAGGAGAAGGGTGGTGGATTTTCTCGGGCGTAGAAAACCTTTAATATGGCTTCCTTTGGAAGGTCAGGAAGGTTAGTGGTTCGGGTCATTGATTTGCGGCACGTAAAAGTACCTCAATCTGATAGAGGACTCTGAGCAAAATTAAGCCTACTTTCATGCTCTAATTAGAATGTGTGGCTACAAATCCCACCGGTTAAAGAACGTCCACAAAAACTTCAATTCCAATTTTTCCTATGCATAGGACTTACACTAGTACAAGCATTACAAATGTCATAACTTGGGTATTAATTTTATACAACACCTTTGAAATTGGCCTTAAGCGTGATAATTTAATAATGATAGATGGCTGTTCGGTTCAAATATAGGGAACATCGTTCCACTTTACTTTACCTTGAACCGAGAGTTGTCTTCCTTAGGCAACTGGGGTTCATTTATAAAGGCTAAAAGTATCCGAGAGCTAACGCAATATAAAGTTTGTTTGGTCATTTCAATGTCGTCGACTTGCTTCTTCTTTGCCTAGTTTTATTTTAACAGAGTCAAGGATTCAATCCCTTGGCACAGGAATGGTCCTTTTTGCGTGAAAAATGAATGTTACCTTGAGATGCGTCAAAGCTTTGAAAAATGTATGAGAAAAATATATGTATGCAATGAAATAGTGTGACTGCGATGACTAACTTGGTAGTAGATTTTCTTAAGGACCTCAGCATAGACATCCTATTTGCACGCTTCCTGTTTTCATATGTAAGAATCTAAGTATATTTTCAGTTAGTTGCAGTATTTGGCTCACTCCAATGATCTTGTATCTTTTCTATTCAGTGACTTCACGTTCTAGTAAAATATATATCGTTGCTTCATCCGTTCATAAGCAGCGACAATGAATTCTGCGATACCCTCACTGTCTCCAGATGATTTCTAAACTAACATGTCCAGTTATAAATCTCTTGACTCTTGTAGCCTAACAAGTGAGCTACATAACTTTTCACAACGTAAGAAGGTACTGTCTGTTGCATATTTCTTTTTCAAGTCAGTATTATGGTTTATGCTTTTTCTATTACGCAATATTAGGTAGAGAAGCCACTGCATTCCACCCAAAAACTTGATAACTTTTTAGAAAAAGGAGCTTGCGTGTGCATGACAGAAAAATAGGGGCGTAAGAAAAGAGAGAAAAAAACATGTAAGAGAAGAATCGCGAAGTAGTAAAAATTTATATATTTTCTCAAAATGTGGCTAACAGTTTTGATTAAAATAAAACATATTACATACAACGTATACCTCAAATTTTTATAAGAAAATGAAATCCTGAAATCCTGTCTTTTCGGAAAGGATTTTATAATTTTGAATTATGCATATATCGCTATAAGTAGCTTAAGCGACAGACAAAGAAATTAAAAAAAAAAAAAAAAAAAAAACAGCAGTTATCTCTTTGGCTTTTAAGCCAATTATGAGATATACTTTGCCAATGGTTCAAATTGTTCCAATTTTTAGTTATTTCTCGCGATTGTAGAATACTGTCTAGTTCTAAAACATCGAATTATGGATGTACCCTTTCTATATCTATACTTGTAGTGCAGCTATATCGGTAAAGATTTCTTCTTCTTTAAGCTCCCCGGTTTTATCACTATCAGCGTGTTTGGGGATTCTTGTTCCTGTATCCCGTGAGCCAGAACACGTCGGATTTATGAACAGAAACTCTGCAACGGATAGAGAACCTAGGATGGGTGATACGTCACATGCGTGCCATGAGTGTGTCAAATGACGGTAAAATGAATGATAGGAAAAATTATAATGGAGCCATTGGTAGAATATGGCGGAGGTCCCGAAGAAAACTCGTTCCTAGCTGTGTTGTCCACCACAAATCGGTCAAGACTTACATCGATTAAAATTTAATAGATAAATAAATTTTGATAAGAATAATTTGTATGCCCACTAGTGAACGATAAAGGCTAGATTAAGTTGTTTGAATATAACCTACGATTTTTGTTTCTAAAGTGCTTAATCCACATACAGGCCTTGGTCCTTCATTTACTAAGGATCACTTTTACTATTTCTTGATACCCATGTGTCCAGCTACCCAACACAATCTTTCGTATTCCGAGAAGAGAGAAATGTGCATCTAACATTTAATACCAACATTTCTAGGTTGTTCATTGTAAAAATGCACACTGAAAAGCAAGAAAGATTCACAAGAATGGATTTTTACCATAGTTATGAGTTTGGAATCTATTTCTGGCACAGACGTTGCAATTAGCACCAAAGCCAGCTACGTGCGACATAAAGACACGCATGTAACAGGGTGCAGTAATTGGGTTCTTGACTGCACAGAAATGACGTACTCAAAGAAACATGCGTGCAATCTTTTCAGCGGAAAGCACAAGAATGTCACTGTAGTTTCATCTTGAAGGAAGTCAGCACAGAATGCCATCATGATTTGAGATAGAGTTTAAATCCAGAAACCCGTGTCAGGATATTAGAAGCTCGCTTTATACACAATGTTCTATGCAAGAAATCTTCCACAATTCCGCAAATTATGCCGCGTATAATGTAATACATAACACGGTTATACATTACGTTCAGACATACAATTAGAAGGGTTCTAAAAATGGAGAATATTTTTCCTGAAAGTGAAATAATACATTCTTCATTTATCTCTACTACCTTTGAAGTTTGTATTTTATTTTAATCATTTTGGAATGATACTTCTTCTCAAGGAGTTAGACAAATACCAGTCGATATATTTCCTATGTAATGAATTAGGTATATATAAAATGGTACATACGAAAAACATTTCACAAATCTACGAATACTTTGAAAATTTTGCATCGTTAACATTTTACTCATATATTTTTACTTTCTCTACCATGTACCTTGCAGGTAGTAGAAGTATTACTTTTCACACAAATTTGAAGCAGTTATTTCAGCGGTAAAACAAGTTTTGAATTTTAAATAAAGTATTAAAGATACTCGTTTGTGCGCCACACACAGGAGAGTGTATCTGGGGGGGGGGGGGTGTATGAACACATCTCAAAAACGAAAAACTTGGAATCTCAAATTTGATGATAAAGAGCATTTTCCAGAGATACAACACAAATATTTCTCCCTGAACTATACTTATTCCTGGAAATATTTTCGTTACTCATATGAGGCATGCCTTCCGAGATCAACGGTTCTAATCCCGCGAGAATCGTCCACCCTGAATAGTTATTCTCCATTCTAACAGCAAATGGCTGGGAGTTGGATAATCCTTGGAACAATTTTATTTTGCTCACAGGAAATACATATGTTTAAAGCTTGTATCATAAATATTCCACAACACCGGATTTTTTTTAGATTAACTTTTTAAGTGTTCCAATTGTCACATCGAGGTTCTCCTTTGGAACATATCGAAGGTGTTAACTCGTATACGTTGGGTTTTAATCATTAGATCATGCACACATTCGCACTCTCATTCATATTTCCAGACTATGGGAAAGATGAATTATCTTGGTTGGAGAAAAAGCTCCAACCCCACCGCCGGGACCCGTAGCACGGCAGGCAGTTGCTGTACCGACTGAGCCACGGGGCCAGCCTACGATTAAATTCCAGTACACACAACTTTTAAACCATTATATCGTGTTTAAAGGGTCTCAAGGAGAAATTGGAGAGTGATCTATTTGATTAGGGTGAAACTAATATCGGTCTTCTATTTTTTAAAGGAATGATAATTTATTTATTCGAATAGTTACTCAAACTACTACGAAGAATATGTTTCGTCTTTTTAGTGATGTTTATTCAGTCTCTTCTTTCTTACCTTACAAATAGTAGCTTCCATTATATTATACTCATTAAAAATTATTAGTTGCTAGAAGCAAGATTTGCGTCCCCGCTATGGCAGAAATCAACCAACATTTTAAATATCTAAAATGAAATTGGTGTCTGGACTCCTCACCACCTAACGTAACAAAAACAATTCTGCATGCAACCTTGGATATTCCACCAGAAAAGTCACGCTAGATATTTTATACCGCTAACACCAAGTTTGACGGCAGATGTGTGAACAGGAGATTTGAGTATGATTGAGAGTGGCTTTTGTTTCAGCATGTAAATCTGGTTCACACCAGATACCAGCGGGAAGACTTCCAGCAACTTATAACGGAGTGCCAAAGAAGAAAATTTGCAGTCATTCTTTAAAAACTGGAAGAGTCTTCCGAAATCGTTCAGGAAGGAACCAATAATCTTTAAACAAGTAATGGAGTTTTAAAAACTAGCTGCCAGAGGTAAGATATACGAGGTTTATCAAACAGATTCCTTTTGTTGCTATTGCAAGTAATCAGTTCAAGTGTTGAGACAGCGGTGACACATTTTAATCATTTTTAAGACGGATTATCTATAAATTATCAGTTTGAGAATTCATCGCCTTTTTAAAATATATTTTTCGCGAAATCTACCTTTTTTCAGGGTTCCCATGTATACAAAAGTCAAAATATTGAAAAGGTAGGTATTAAACATGATTAGAGCTGAATGGGAGTTAAATTATGAACCTATCTTAGTGAGTGGGAGAAAAAAGAGATGAAAATGTTGGTATATAAATTTTGAAATATTTATATTTCCGCTGTAATCCTATGCAAGTTTAAAGGAATAGCAAGCCGCTTACTAGGGAATAATTGTTTATTAAATTCTGCTGGGAAGAGAACAAACTAACAATTTTTCATTCTCAAGATTTTACACATAATTTGAGTGGCTTACTATCCAAATTTAAATAGCGCCCCTGCTCTAATTTCTAGTTACTGATATAAATATCCTTTAGAACGGCTTATGGGAAAAATCAGTTATTTATCACTAAGTCCTTTCTTAAGCGGTAACTGCATTGCTCCCCATCAAAGTGATCTTAAGTAAAAAACGTAAAGCAACACGAAAATCCATTTAGGTCGAGTCCTCAGCATCGGACGGGGTAAGGCATTCCAGCAGAGAGGATTTCCATGTCATATGTCCAATAAAGGCCATTTCGTGCCGTGACGTGAATATAGCACCGTCCTTTCTGTGAGATATCCCAGACAAACATTCCACCACAAGAGATGACGTTGGGCATCTCCTTCACAACATGCTGGTGTAGATAATGTGGTCCCCAACTACCTGTCACAGCAGGACACAAGTAAAAAAGATGACGGGATTTCAGGCAAATAGTGACAGAGTTGCATTACAGTCCGTTACTGCTGTAGTTGTTAATGTAAAAGCAGTCCTCTCGAAGCTTTGTCTTCGTTTTCCCATGTCGAGCATTTATGTCAATACTAACTGAAATATCTGGTACTGCTCATGATTTGACTATTTATCCCTACAAATGTTGGAACTTGGATGCACTAGCCTAGCAAGCTTGTGTTTCTTTAGAGAAACTTAAAATTATCACTTTATATATCTAAAGAAGTTCTTGGGACATTCTGAAGAACGAAAATTAACAAAATAAATAAAAAAGCACAAAAGACTGTGCAAAAACACAGTTGAACAACCATATATATAGGTGCTAAAATGGTTAAACTTGTTTATTTTTTATGCATTACATCAAGAAAATACTTGTTAAAACATTAAAAAGAACTGTTTTGATATCTCACCAGTGATGGATTATGGATTATTGGACTTACATAGGCACATACCTTCTCTACATTGTCCATTAGAAATCTCTTCACTTAAAAAAGCACATGCCTCATAGAATAACGTGAAACCACCAATATGCTCCCCCCCCCCCATTTATACCCTCCCTTTATCTGCCGTTCATGTCTGATATGACTTAAAAGTTGGAGGGCGTTAAATTAAAAAAAATTATATACACAAATACTGCAGCAGTAATTATAATTTTTCAGTAACGTAACTAAGTGATTCCACTTTTCGCATTCCGGCTATCTATCGCTATTTATAGAAAACATAACCAATATTAAGAAAACGCAAGAAAATTAAAACAAAAGAAAGATACTCGTACAAATTGACTGTATTATTCCATGCTCATCAGTGTCGTTACATTGTTATTCTGTGAAACCACGAAAACGTATATAATTACTATGTCGGTAATGTACAAGAGATTAAGATTATCTTTAGCAAAGGCATAGATGGTCTTGCGAGATTCTGTAGCCATTACACAAAAGTAAATAAATTAAATATGTGAAATGAGTGGCATTTCGAATTCTAAACCAGACAGTATATCTGTCTGGTGTTGAAGATACAACCAGGACCTCCACAACGACCTAAAATGCCGCCAGTACTTCCACAGAACCTGCTCCACAAGGCCCTCAGATGCAACAACCAACAAATGGGCAATCCCCTCAGGGGAAGCAACAGGAAGCCCGCAACATTTGATTAAGTTACTTTGTATTTACTGATATAACTAGCAAATGGCAAGATCGATTTGAGTTTCCCCAAGCTTTTAAACTATTATTTGTCATTCTATTTACATCTGCATTTTACGTTGGTCCTCGTAGTCGCTATTGTGCCTCTAGCATCCATTGCGTAGAGGGTCGCAGGTTCGAGTTCGCTTTGGGCAATGGGTGTGTATGTGTATAGTGTATATGTGTAAAAAATCCAGTAAACGGACAGTAATCAAATGAAAACAATAAAATACGGTAAAAATAAGAAGAAAAGAAATGTTACCTGTGCCAAGTCCCCTCCCCCCACAAACACAATATACTTATATTGAAATAAAAATCTTTATTAAGAGTGCGTACCATCTAGAATATTTCTCTGTGTCCGTTTACTTCTTCAGATTCCTACCAGTGGACCTCTTACAAGCAGTTTCTGCTTGATCAATTTCAGAATTTTTCCAATCCAATGTTCTCAAGATACCCTAGTCTTTCCAATGTCTTACATCATAAATCCATTACTATAATAATAATAATAATAATAATAATAATAATAATAATAATAATAATAATAATAATAATAATAATAATAATAATAATAATAATAATAATAATAATAATAATAATAATAATAATAATAATAATAATAATAATAATAATAACAATAATAATAATAATAATAATAATAATAATAATAATAATAATAATAATAATAATAATAATAATAATAATAAATTCTGTATGTCATACATATAATTGACTCATAATAATAAGGAATTTCTCACAAGTTGTGCATATTAAGTGCACAACCGTGTGATAGACTTCATACCGCTTTTACACATTGGTACGTGGTATCTGTTGCTCGTACGGCTGTGCCAGAGCCTGTGTTTCGCGTTGAGGTCTTCTGCAATGCAAACCACTGGGTGTAGGTTGATCGGTCACAATGTTTCTCACAAATTTCACATATACATATTGAGTTTGGATCGTAGCATGTCTTCGTCCTGCATACTTTGTGATGGAATGGAATTTGTGAAGTGCCTCTGCTGCTGGTTTGTACCGGTCCATGCTCTATTCATCATGGCCTCTCAAGAGTACAACTCCGGCCATCTCCTTTTCTTCTCCCTGTCTAGCCGCAGAGTCTTCTAGTTGTCTGAAGAGAGCAAGTTGAATTTCCATCTCAGGTTCCCACTAGAAATGTTTCTGCCGATTGCATCGTTAGAACTGCAATATTACAGATGGCAGGTAACACTTTAGGTGGCACTTTAGGTGAAGTAAAACACGTGACTGCTTAATCAATGTTGCCAACCGACCATGAAATTCGCTTTCCTTCAGCAAAGTGTAATAATTCTCCCGTTACATGAAATTTAGAATATCTAAAGTAGTCTGTATAAATAAATATGAAAAATGACAATCCGTTATTTAAGAACTTTTAAGGACCTTTTACAACTTCATTTTGTTCGCATTCTAACACTTACTTGGCGTTACAGATAAACTATGTACCACTCCCTATTCATATTTTACTCTTCAAAACAAAAGATAATTACATGACGGAGTTTATCAAACACACGTGCATTACTGGTGCATTCAATACCGCGTGCTATGCAAGTTGTTGCAGCTCAATAAGGCGTGACAGTGATCGTGAAGGACACACAGGTAAATTCTGATCCATAGGACGTACGCCAATTAAAGTGGTACATCTAATGTGCAATCTCAAGTTACAATATAATTCAATATAATGTAATACTTTATGTTCGTGTCTGTAATACTTTGAATCTGCCGACAATGCCGTAAAACCACTTGCTTTGCCTCGTAAAAGTTTCCCCGCTGCCGTACATTTTTTGCCAAACCGCAAAAGAGAAACATGTATGATTAAAAATCGATAAACATTATGTTTATTTTTGCCGAAGCGATGAGAGCCAGTGTGATAAACACTGAAGACAGATCTTCCGTCTCAGTCTGGTAAAATAGCAGTCACTTTGCAGATTAACACAGCAATGGATTTTCTGGTGGGGGCGGGAGGGGGGAGGGATCACGATCTGCAAATGCCTGTTCCCTTGAAAAACTCCAATTCGACCTTCAAGAGATTGCAAGCAAATATCAGTCATATTGAGTATTAGAGATATTACGGAAAAATGTTCTAAACTATTTTTGCATGGAAATAATCACGTGCTGTATGTAAATCGAATATTACATCCCAAGTACCTGTCTGCATTTCAGGCTACATAACTGTCCTAATGAAAGCATCAGCGCTCATAGATACCTGTAATTCTTCGTGCAGTTTCAACAATACTAATAATAATGATGATGATAACAATAATAATAATCCAACCTCTCATAACGACTCATCAAATTACTACATAGTTCTATTAGGTAGTTTTGTTCACTAATTCTCACTTCTGTAAATTTTAGGGCTAACATTTGTAAACACAAAAACAAAGAATATCATATCTCTGCAATGAGGTTACACATACCCATTCATTGGACCGAAATAGGATGTGAGCTAACATATCTATTGAACAAACCTCTGGGAAGTCAGAACGCTGACCACTTGACTACTGTCCTCCACAGGAGAGATAGTCTCCGACGGCTGAGACGCAGGGGGGTTGGCAGAGGTTCCCACACCCTCCCTGGACAGCTTTATGATACTCAATGTCAGTTCAGTTATAGAACATTCAAAAACACTCTGACGGCTTCTACTTTTGTGAATGAATCTTCTCGATTTTAGTATAGGGAGTGAATAGGGCGCATGTTTTTTTAAGGATCTGCTTCTTGTGTACAATGAGTTCTCTGTCACACACATTCGCTGTCCTTGTCCCACTGTGTAAGGCAGCGCATGCCTTCCTGGGACGTTCTTTACGTTGCCGGACTGTACAAAGGTAGTCCACAAGTTCTTTCCTGGTGGCGAATTGCTCTGGTGTAATACACTATTTGCGTAATTCCTTATTAATTACCTAATATTCAAATAATTTCAATAGTCCTGACAAGGGAACCCTCACTATGCTCACACCTGCACGTGCCAACGTCTCTACTCTATTAGGGGACTGTGTGGCAAAAATCGGGAGCTCGAAGTACCTGAAAATGAGCCCAGATTACGTAGGAACATTTAGGTATAACAGCACAACATTGTACAGGAGGGATTGTTTATCCCTAAAGGGCAGCGGTTTACACATGGCATACGTAAGGAGCGCCGTCCAGCACACTCGGCACAGAGCTCACGAGGGATGTCCAGCAGCTACTTCGAAGTAGTCACATGCGGCACTTTCCAGACTTTAGTTTCGGGCACTGCGGTTCTACTCCGCAGCAGGTATTTGGTACTCGTGGTTCATATACAGCAGGCATTATACCATCAATTTTTCAGGTGCGTAGTGGTGTGAGCACAGTATTAGTTCCATTGTGAGAAAGCCGGATTTGAGAGAAATCTCTTTTTATTGCAATAAAACTGTCATTTGCGAAAAGTCACTTTAATGGAAATTCTACTATTTTAATTTAAAAAACTGTTATATTCACAAATAAGGCTTTGCACGTTCTGCTCTTTATTTTATAGGTTATAATTTATTGGCAAAATAAAGAGCTGAAGGCCATCCCTAGCAATTATAATGTTCAGTAAAAGTTTTTTTTTTTTTTAAAAAAAAAGCATCAACGTAAAGTGATAGCGAAATGACGCACTGCCAGCCGCAAAACATTCTTAGATGCTGTATTCGCATGACCTTTACTAGCTCTATTAGATATTATTAAAATGCTATCTATCTACTTCATATTCTTCTATCTATTCTTCTTCTATCTACTTCATACACTAATTTAATCATATCGTTCTAGCCATTATTTGGTAAAATCAAATTTTGGAATAGTTTTCCATGTAAAAAGTCTTTTCAGATTTGAATATTTCTTTTTAAACGTTTACCTTTCATTCTTGGAAGACGAACTGAAATACCAATTTTATCAGTTGACCAACTTTTCGTTGTTCTTTTTGTTTTTTTAAGTTATGCGGCGTTTCAAAATATGCACTTATTATTGGTAAAATATGTTATAGAATTGTTGGATGGAATGCAATACTTCCTCTAAGTACTGCAAGTATGTATAATAGAAAAAAAAAAAAAACCTACTGTTTCGTTAATATGATTTTTTCTATCAACTCCAAAAGAAGCTATTCCTTCAAATATTTATTTTTCTAATCATTGTATACTATCTTGGATAAATATTTATACAATTGGTTTCATTAGCATTGCCTTTTACGTACAAGGGGACTAATACACTAACGTATGCTAAAATGTTAGTAGGATATTTTAACAGAGTGTCACTATGTTATGGCTTCGCACGAACACGTAAAAAGAATTAAATTAAATAAATAGGGGACAACTACTGATTTTCCACTGGAGCAAAGTAGACATAAATATTTGAAAATTTAAACAAAGAATCTCTGAATCTGCTCAAAATATTTAATTGGTATGAAGTGCTTATCTCAAAATGATCTGCATTATATGTAAGTAGTAGTAAGATTTTGACATTTTAGGGTTTACCATTTATGCAAAAGTCCCTTTAAGGAAAGCACTACACTTCAGAGGCTGTACCCAGAAAATTCAAAATATTTGAGTTGTGATGAAAATGTCTTAAACTCATGGCTCTCTACGTAAAACCGTGATCCATTAAAAAAATATTATAATAATACAATTTACGAAATACTTTCACGTGAAGAGTTAGTTTGGAGTGGTGCCATTTTGTTGAAAATCTTCGTATTGCATCCTTGAAAAACGCTTACTTGAATGTATTTAAGCAGTTTTCATTCTTGAGCATGCCGTTCACAAATAAACACAATCAGAGAGAGAGAGAGAGAGAGAGAGAGAGAGAGAGAGAGAGAGAGAGAGAGAGAGAGAGAGAGAGAGAGAGAGAGAGAGAGAGAGAGAGAAAGAGAGGGGGGGCAAAAAAGAAAGTCCAACGTATTTGGGGGATTCTCTAGGTCTAAAGCAAAATAAAGCAAAAGCAATAAAATATCAACATCGAATTTTTTAATAGTTTCTTTTATGTTATGATAGACAAAGTGGGGAAATTTGCGGTTGGTTTGTGCGTTTGTATTACGGTTTTGATATTTGTCTGTGGACGCACACGTATATTACGATGGGATTTCTTAGATGTCCTCGTATTCCGATAGAAAACGTTTGTGTCAACCATTTAACAAGGCATAAATATCCAAGAAACTCTCCATAAGTTATTTAAGAAATTTGGAAAAAGTTTACCAAACCTCCCTATATCAGAGAAAATACTTACCAAAAAAACTGGAGCATACATTTGTAGATGAAATTATATTTATTATTTGGATTGTATAATAAATGAAATTGAATTACGTTTAAGTGTGACATTACGATATTACTCAACTAAAACTTAGCATTTCAACATAAAAATACAAAACCTAACCTCAGAACAAGCACAGTAAGAAATGAAATTCCAACGGGATACAAAAATTCAATGCACACCATGTTAATACAAAACATGTAGTAGAGAGTAGAATTAAAAATCAGTACTGGAGCTCGCAGCAACATTTCTATCTCTTTGAGAAACAAACCGAGAAAGGTACCAATTCACAAAACAGCAACCTCTAATCGTAAACATGTTTTGGAAAAGGATCGTTTTAAGCGTTCATATAGGAAGCCGGCCGAAGTTTTCCAATGTTTGAATTCCGCTGTGAACCTACGTCACTAATGCTTGGTGTGACGTGTTCAAGGTCACCATGTGTTCCGTAACTTCCCGCATTAGATCAAGCAGCTGTTCTCTATTATTAGAAACTAAAAGGAACTCTTTGGCGATATTTTTGTCTTTTCTATTTATTTACTTTTCTTTTCCGCAGCGGAATCTCTTCAGCAACGTCCTTAGAGGACTAAATCTGTGACGAAAGCGGAAAACCAAAACGAATACTATTTCGTAGATTTCTGTAGTCTCTAATTCCAGAACGCAATCACTCTTGGTTGTGAGGTTCAAGAGCAATATTTCTTTCTCCAGCAGTACTGAAAATAAATGCTTTGACACTCCCCAAGTACAAAAGTAATTTAAAGAAATAGTGTCTGTACGTGTCTAAATAGCACAAAAAAGCAGTTGTTTTGCTGTTCCAAACATATGGAACTTCCCTAAAAATATCACTTTAAACTCAGGGAATCTCAAAATACGTATTTCAGATAAAATATCGACATCAACTTTATTATGTGAAATGAAACACTTCCCCTTCTTAGTATAAGAAAAATAATTTAATATGATTTTGGGAGACTCTAAAATATACGAGTAGTACTCGTAAACTTTAATGAATTACATGCATGATAAAAACTTATTACGCGAAGTTTCATCTCGTTAAAACACGCTATGTTTGCAACAAAGCCGTTTTCGATGTATTACTTCTTTGGTTTGAACTGTCAAATACATTATGCATATATTTCAACTCCAAATCTTTTTCTCCAACTTAACGTTGGAGGCCGTAAATTAATATATGTAATACCGTTGGATTTAACTATCGTTTGAGCCTTGGGTATCCTTGTATCTACAATGTGATTTATAGTAAAACATTTTAGAAGTATAAGGAAGAATGAGTTTATACAGTAATACTTTGCAGCATAGTAAACAAACTCATGTGAATGTAGCTTTGCTGCTGGGAGGAATATTTTGGAGTGTGTGCTGAGAAAGCTAGCAAAGGACTAAATGTTACTGGCGAAAAGTTTATCCAAACCATTTAGTCAAACAGCCTCTTAATCATTACAAGGTATATACCGAGTGAGTCAAAAAACACCTAGAACGCTCGATATCTTGTGCAGGACGGCAAACGGATAATTTTCCAAGCAGCAACCCATATCCGAGGACGCACAATTTGGGCGCAGTAGACAATCAAATTGTCCACTACAAATATCGCCAATACAACGAACAAACACTATGCAGCACAAGGCAGTTTAACATTACAGACAGGATTCAATCTGAGTACCGCCTATGTCAGTAGCTGCATCCGTAGCGCTGAGTTTACGTAGAGTCTGTCTAGTGAACGCGAGTGTAGTTAGCCCCTCAAAGGAAACTACCCTCCCGCCCACTAATAACCGTCATAAATCTATCTCCACACTTCAGAAATGGAACACTGTCGCTGAGGACCAATAGCAACCCTGATTTTCTGAAGTGACAGTCGCATGTCTACTCCAGTGGAATCTCAGTTGCCAAAGTTCCAACTTCCAGTTGATCTGTTTCATTACGTGCAGAAATTCGTAGTGTGTCATGATTTGGAGACCGTGGGAGGGAAATGCAGTGATAAATGCAGTAATTACTTTCAGTCAAGTGAAAATAATCAAAGTGATGACAATAGTGTGAATCTGGGCCGAGTTATATTACTGGAAAAGCCTGAAGAAAAAAAAAAAAAAAAAAAAAAAAAAAGTTATAACGGTAACTGTTTCTAAGCAAATTCAAGCACTTGTTTTGAACACAAATATGTGCTGACAAATATTCTTGGTAAGGGGTCGTGCAATGAATTTGATGATAAATTCTGGGTATTCACAGAAATACAGTAAGAAATATTGTGACGAAAGGAATACCAAAGACGCCGATCAAGTGTGAAAACAAAACGAAACATTTCTCTAAAGAAGATAATTTCACATGCGATTTAATTCGTCGAGAAATTTATAGATTCTATGCAAAAGGGAGTGCGCCCACCTTAGACGAATTGGTTGCACATTTGCAAGAAATTTGTGATTTTCCTTATGGGCACTGCACTTTAGGCGGTCTCCTAAAGGAGCTGGGTTTCAAATACCGCATTTTGAATAAAATAAGAGTTATTATGGAATCCAGTAGTATTGTGGCTTGGCGATATATATCGTCAAAACTAAGGACGTTTTGCAGTAATTGACATTATTTAGGCGAAACCTCGTGCGATACCCATGACGTATCGAGAAAGGTGGTAACCTTCCAGAAAGCTCTGGGAGAAGAAGGGTCTGTGTTGTAAAACGACTATAAGGGTTCGTCAAAGGCAGCGGCCAACAGACTCTGCATGCTCTAGTAAGTGTATTTGACCTGAAAGAATGACATTCGCTCCATGTACTCGTGCAATGAGGTCCTCTGCCGTTAGAGGAATAGCATACGCCATGGCTGTATACTACCCCACAGAAAATAGTCCAGTGGTGTCAGATCTGATGATCGTGCTGGCCATGGAACTGGTCCTCCTCTAGCAATCCATTGATTAGTGTATGTAACTTTGAGGTGATTACGCACATTTCTCTCAAAGTGTGCTGGAGCACCGTTGTGTTGCAGCCACATTACCTGCCGAATGTTAGCGGGACATCCTCCAATAAGGTAGGCAAAATATCTAAGCAATACGAAGTAGATCGGCCCTGTTCGTTTATTTGGGAGTAGATACGGACTAATGAATGGTCAGCAATTATTTCTGACCACAGGTTGATGCTAAACGTGTGTTGATGGCTTCGAACGATCTGCGCACGTAGATTTTCGTCCACTCAAATATGCACTTACGAAACCAGTCTCTAATGTTCACGTTCTACAGAATCCAAACCGTCCGTTCCCGGACATGAAGTCCTTCCTAAAAATGAACAATGTGCTACCCTGCGCAACATACTAAGCGTTGTCGGTGTTTTTGGACTCATCGCATATAGAGATTATGCAAATAACGGGGACACCTCGCGCACTGTGAGCTACATTCGTCTGTTGTAGCTACCATTCCCCAGGAGGACCAACTAAGTGAAGAAAACAAAAGGGTACAGGCCGCGGGCTGAGAGGCCACGGAGACGCGCAGAATTGGAGTTCCTAAAAATAGTGAAAAACTGTCAATTGCTAATCCCCTATGGTTGTACTCATTCCTTTGAAAAAGCATCCGCGCCATCTCTCAGGCACCGCCGTTTACCAAGAAACCTAAAAGAACAAATAAAATTCAGTAGGAAGCGAAATAAAGGGACATGAATGAAATTTGTGGTAGATGAGAAATCACCCCTGGATTTGCCTACTACTAGGGAAAACCAGAATGAATTAAACTCTCATAACATTCGACCTGTTGAATATAATAATCGAAAAGTTCCGTATTTTCAGTTGATAATGCAACACCAAATCGACTTCTTTTTACATATAATTGTATAAGTACTAGACTTATATATTAGCTTTAGTTGTCGTTAAGTGCTCTTTCTTAGTGGAGAACATTAATCTTAACTGCCCCAATTGAAACTAAAATATTGCCATTCAAATTGTAAATCTCAGGTAAGAGTAAGCCATCGCGAGAATCAAACCCAGGACCTCCAGAATATGAGCCCCTCAGGTTACCGCGAAGCCACATTACTCTTTAACAACTCCATTATCAGATGCTGAAGAACCTTTATGTTCTTAAGTTAAATTTCCCACTGTGGTTGCGATAAAATGAAATACTGGACAATTTTTCTAAGTTCCTAACGGGAGTTCACCTGGAGCTACTCCATACAAGTCATTCGCTGTAAGTCACAACAAACCGTTTTGTCATTTACGATGTCTTTTGTTGGTAGAACCCAAGTATGCATGAAATTCACGGAGAGTTAATTACGTGGGTAACAATTCCACCATTGTAACGGGTTTCAAAAGCTATCGAAGCGTGAGAGAAAGGCGAAAGCAGCGGCAAATAATTCAAACTTCACCCGTTAGGAGGAGAAGCCCTTGCAACCCTAATTAAGGGACATGGCTGGGCAATAGCCCGGTAATTAACTCAAGATAAAAGACCCAATGTGGTTAATCAGTATCAACAGATTTCGTCTTTTGTTCTCCTAATCGCAGTGATGCCATTCAAACAATTCACCAACAGATTTTATCGGACATCGCTGTTGAATTGAAATTGGAACAGTTGGTAACATCCAACAGCTTCCTGGAAACAGCTTCCGTGTCCTCAATCATAACAGAACAGCCGGCCTAAGTTTAAGCTACTAGTATATTATCAATTTCAAATTCAATTAAATTGAAGAAAATAATCATATCAGTGTAACAGTTCGGTCTGAGCTCATCAATGAATCTAAGAAACCTTTCTCGAATGTAACTAGGAGTGCTCAAAGTGAATGGGATTTTTGTATTCATCTGTAAGCTAATCTTTTATTAGAGATAAAAAAGGAGCTTGTTTGATTTTGTCCTACAAAACAGCTGATACAATGTGTATCAATGGCTTCCGAATATCCTGAGTGTAAGTGTAAGTTTCTAAATGGTTCCCCAATTTCTCACTATAATTGTTTTTATCCTCAAGGTACTCTTACATGATTCAAAACTTTTATCGTGATCCTTGAGGAGCAATTTTGCTTTCAATCTACATATTATGTCTAAAAATATATCGGGTTGACATTTTTTTTTTAGGTTGACAATAGAAGGCAGGGCCCAAAGTACAAAGAACACGGCTTTTTATACTCAGTCATGTTGTTAGAAGGACCATTTCCACTTCTCGGGACCAAGCACATTCACCAAGCGCCATTCCAAGGGTTGTTATGTCACTTTTATCCAAACCGCTAGGTAAACCGTACTTTCCATGCAGAAATGCGAGTTCCGGTTATATACTAAAACGCTTCTACAAAGCAGTTTAATTCTAAATACATATCTACATGCAAACTCTGCTTACAGAATAGATGCAGTGGAATTAACATGAAGCACGTTGGACATACGAGCACTAATTTTGTTTAAGCGCCGAAATATGCTAAAGAGCAGTGAAAAACAAGTTCATGTTCATGCGCCTGGAAGTGTAGGTGAGATTTCAGTTCCAAACCGAGGTAGAGTTTCGACCTTCCTGACCCATGGAAGCTAGCGAATGCTATAATCAGATATCTAGAATTTCCTGCATCTACATTTCACCTCAATTTTGATTTCATCCTGGTTGGCTATTTCGTTCTAATATCGGCGGAGATATCGATGTGTATGGCAGGGAATTTGCTCCATAAAATTTCTGTCTTCGGGATTCGGGAAGCCTCAGGGGAAGCTACCACCCACTCAGTTGTCCTGTAGGACCGCAGGGTGGGGACCGGTTGACCGTGTCCCCACTGGAGAGTCTCAGTATGTTAGGGAGCCCGCCCTCTACTCTCAACTCCCCCCCTCCCCCGCCACAGGTCAGTTTGATATTTAACCGAATTTTTGTTTTCAATTGTCTGTTCATACACATGCGCACACATTTCTTTTTCTAAAAATGCTTCTTTATATATTCGGGGGTTTTCCGATGAAATCCATATCGTATTTTTGTTTCGTATGCAATTCTTCCCTACATATTATGGGAATGAAAGAAAGTTAAAATATTCGTAAGTTAAATTGCAAGCTTTTTAAGCAGTCCAATGTTACATACCCTTTGAGTATTTTTATAACAAATTTCAAAAGTAAAGCTATGATCGTTATGGCTGTTATAAGTAACCATATGAGATTCTAAAATCATACTTGTTCTCACTAGAAATCTATATCTAACTGTGCTAAGATCTCTGACATTGCAGCAGCGAACACATATGCCCTTCTTTGCTTCATTCATTGTCTTCCTCTTTCCCCTAATTGGCTAATACTTTAGGAGCCGTAGGCGTTGCTTTCACACCACATGTAAACCTGCTGTAAACATCATACGCCATGAAGATAGATCAAATCATGCAAATAAAGATCACGCAAAAATACAAGTTTATAAGGAAACTCAACTTACATACAGAATGGTAATGTATGACAATTCCAAGTTCAAAGCAAGATCAGAGATGAAACTAATATGAACAATTTGTCACGACTACCGATAAACACACGTGCTGTCTATTGTTAGTTATCCCGAGAGACAGGTTTGAAGCTCCTTAGTTCGTCTTGAATTTACATGCATTCCATATAGATTAACTCTGTTACGTAATATATTTAGTTCATACGCTAATGAAAATATAAGTCTGACAATTCGCTTCGAACATATTAAGATATATCATGTTAAATAATGAACTCATTTTTACCGCACAATAATCTATACCACGACAGCAGTCAATATGATTAGATCACGTGAGCGTTAAGAGATACGGGGCAAGCTTATTTGAAACAAGGATTAGATGCTGTTTTTGAGTACATAAACGTTAGCACCTACAATGGTTCCTATGATGAGCATTTCATTCCCCGATATCGGAACGAACAATCACAACTTCATACAAGAATACTCGTAGCATCAATCACGATGTTCTTGCTTTATTTTAATATACGAAACAAAACTGCATTTTAGAGTGTTGTTATCTAAACTACCAGTAATTTTGTAGGATTTGAAACAAAGTTGGAATAGCAGACAAATTTACTCCTTAGGCTCGTATATTATATTTCACCTCTATACGGAATAGTTCTGTAAAAACTATAAATTAAAACTGCCACGAAATATTCACGACTTCAATTTTTCCCCATGTTCCCTTGTATAAAATACCAGTCTTGCACTTTTCATGTGTACGCACGTTGTTCCAGAATACTGACTGCGCCTGTAAACTCATCCTATTTATTTCAACCTCACAACACCCCTCCTGAGTTTTCACAGCTTTGTCAATATTAATTCCAAATATGTCCCAGAAAAACAAAAAATGTTCAATTGTTTCATACTTTCTTGCAATGTCAACATACCCATTCAATGGAACGGTAATATGCATTTACATGACATGCATCTCTTCTATCTGTTCTTGTAAGTCACAACGTTTCTGTCAATAACTGAGAACGCAATTTGTTTTAAGTAACTAAGATTTAGTAAGAAGTTTATGAAAGCTCTTTAGTGTCAGTCTCACAGAGCTTCACTATAAATTAGGGTACAGAAAATAGAAGAGGCTCAATAAAAAACAACAAAAGGTGATTTTTCTAATGGAGATTCAATAGGAATGCAAATTACTTTGCGATTAGGCGGAGACTGAACACACAGAGGTGGAACTGATGTTGCATAACTAAATCTCATAAACCTCTCGATGCAAGTCAAGGTAATATGAGGTGCCGCCTTAGTTAAAGGTGTTATGCAAAATGAACACTGACTCAGAAAACTAGCTATCATAATCCGTACGTAATAGCCTTCTTATAATGCTTTGGATTAAGAGAACCAACAGGAATTGTCTGATCTCATTTACATTTCTTACAGACTGGAAAAAGATAGTCCGAATCCGTGGTAAGGAATAAATAAGAAGTCCCCAAATATCTCAATTTTTGTTTACCTACTGAATAATACACTGCGATATGTTAGTAAGTGGATCACAGAGAATGAGGAGGATTTTGAAAATTCAAGACAAAAGTCTATTTCTGGGATTCTCTAATGCACTGTGCATTCGATATAATGAAAATTAGAAATAGAACTTGGGTGAAAATAAAAATAATTACCAAGAGCTGTTAAACATTGTGGTTCATGTAACATTAACCTTGGCGGCGACCTGTCGATAGATTGCGCATGATTGTTATTCAACTTAAAATAATCAACTTGCAGCGCATACTTAGCTGCTACATGGACTCAGTCTCCAGCAAATATAAACAAAAACACTTAGCTAAGATTTAAATGCTAAATTTCAACCGTGAATTATGATATATAGAACGATCCGTATAAACCTGAACCATTTCAACTGGCCATAACTTTTGAACCAATAATAGGACACACGTGCAACTTTGGAGAATATAATACACAATTGGGAGATTATATTACACTATTTACATCTCAGAGAAAATTTTGGAAGTGTCCTCCACCAGCATCTATACATGTTTTCACTCTTCTCACCACATTCTCTAAAGTTTTACAGAGAGTATCCTCGCCAATGTTACTTATTACGGTTGGAATGGATTCCTTGAGAACATCAATTTTCAGTGGCCTACATTCTATTTTTTAGATACCCCCACAAGAAAAATTCCGGTGAGTTTAGGTCAGGGGATCAGGGGCCCACACATCTTTTGAGATTATTCGGTTATCAAAGAAACTAGTTACAAGTTCCATGATGTCATTAGATGCATGGGACGTTGCTCTATCTTGCTGGAAATAACCTTCTCTCAATTTGATATAATTCAGCTGCTCCATAAATGTCTTAAGGATATCCACATAAACTTCAGTGTCTACAGTCGTATCAAAGAAAATGGGAGCAACGATCCATTGATGCTGATGGAGGACACTTCCAACATTTTCTCTGAGATGTAAATAGTGTAATGTAATCTCCCAATTGTGTATTATATTCTCCCAAAGTTGCACGTGTATCCTATTATTGGTTCAAAAGTTATGGCCTATGGAAATGGTTCAGGTTTATATGGATTTCACTTTAAGTCTGCAATAATAGATATGCAACACGTTGGAGGATTTAATATACATAGTTCATGCACATACTAGAAGTAAAACAGAAAAAGCACACTGGGAAGCTAGCTTATCAAGCACTGCATGCAGGAAATTAAAAATGTTCAACATGACATCAAGCGAAGGAATAAAACATATTGAAAACGTATGTTAACTTATGTGAGCAAGGTGAAATGTCTTCATCTAAGCAGCAGATATTAATCTTTAAACTACTTCGAATACAAATTTCAACACAGATATTGCAATTATGTTACAAACATCATTATGCATCTAATAAGGCTTTTCGTAACGTCTACATTTCCTTTTTTCTACAGCTGCGGTCGCTGTGATTGTGGTCGCTGAAAATAAGGACTTCTACACAGCCTTCGTGGTAGGTCTAACGGAATTTCTTTGGCTGTTCCACGCTGTTTGCGGCGGAGTCAAGCACATAACTAAGCTAAAATAAGTGATGCGAGTCAACAAAGCGATCACTATGTCAAAAATTAGCTCTACTCATATTATCGTCAGGTTACAACTCCAGAAGTACATATAGTTAACTTATACGGGTTTAACAGTTTAACGAATTTCCGATTCCCCCACAACTGTTTCTCCGATGTTTGTTTGGACTTAGTTCTAACTTTACTTCGGTGTCTTCGATCTCCACCCCCCTATAAGAACTGAGATCTAATTTCAGTCAATTATCAAGAATAGTTTACCTAAAATCAATCATAAGATTAGAAATCGTTTTTGTGTGAGAGCACCAACAAATGTTGCACCTAATAGATTTCGTAATATTTTTTTTTTCTTCAGAAAGTTAATATTGATAAACCTAAATTTTCACCTATGCTTAGAATGCAATCATCATACAATAAATTACACAATTTAAATATTGATATAATTAGTATGAATATTACAAGATATGCTTTATCCTGTGATTTTTACTACCAATAATAGATTAACTGTTCTATTGTATATATTAACCAATGTTACCAATTCTCACTCTTTCTCCCTTTTTTTAGGTTTGTGTTTTGTTATGGTTCTTTTTGTGAAAAAATAAAACCTTACAAACCTTTTTTCGATGTAAAGAGTATATTGGGACAGAGAATTTGCTGAAAATTTGGTTTTTATCCTCGAAAACGAACTTCAACAGAATTAAAAAAATTTCCTTTATACAGGGGACATCAAAACGTGTATTTACGTGAAACCTCGATATACAAATTTTCGTCGGAGTGGAAATTATCCACCAATTATTGCCTTAAAAGTTTAATTTGCTCAAAAGTGTTATAAATTCCAAAGGTTAATCTAGAGAACCGACAAAACATGGACTTTCAGATGTCGACAGTGCTGTCCGCAGACCGGTAATGATAAATAAACTAGAAATAAAAAGGGTTCTCCTTTAGATGGAAATGGAGACCGACGGGAAGACTCGTTCCTTATCTCTCAGGAACATCCGGCGCACATTAACGTGATTTGATGTTTATTCTTGCCACATATTACACAATCAAAGACTGTGTGTTTAGACCGCCCGTGAACTCTACGATAATGTCAACTTCAATTTCGGCGGTTCGGCAACCGAAAGGCAATAAAAAAAGGCTGACCATCGGAAAGTAATTAATAGGGCTCCCCGCGTGGTGCGCTGATAAGCAGTGCTAGCGTGTCACATTCAGTTTGTTCATCTGCAGGTAAATACATTACACAAGGGCGAGAGAAACAACAACGTAAATGTTACAGCGCTGGGTAAATAGACAAATATTTGTGTGTACACGTTCGCAAGATTCTTGACCTCTTCTCACTCCCGTGCTGTACAAGTTAGGTTCACAGACCAACTGTTGTCAATTCAATGGAAAAAGCCGTATCAAACCAAAGCGGGATTTTTTAAACGTTTATTTCAATTGCTCAGCACGTTGGTGCTATTCAAATTGTGGAGCTATATACATAATATACATAATAAAATTAAAGTATACAGGGATAGAGGTTACTCATATTAGAGTCCTCAAGCAAACTGGTCTGATTAGTGTGAGTATAAATTAAATAACTTCTTCATTACAGGAATTTATCAGTAATAAAACCAGTTTAGAGCGTACATCGGGTGCTAATACGAAGTGTATCTTTACTGGTGTCAAAATATTTTCGTAAAGCCTTCCAAAAATTAAAAAGCTAAATAAGTCAATATCAACCTGTATCTGAAAATCATTTATTGAGTTATATGACAAAAAAAAGTAAAAGCTCAGTCAGTCTGCTTTGCGAGAGGTCCCAGGATCAAATGCCGGCTGGAAAGCGGAGACTTTTCTCTGACAAGGATAGAGTAAAACCTCGTTAGTCCGAACCTCTCTAACCCAGGTGTTTCAAAACGACACCGAACATACAGAAGTAGTTGCTCAGCTTCTATGTGACACATAGATAGCTTTTACCGCCAATAGAGCCGCATAAAAATGCTCCAGAATGAGTGTGGATTAGGCAGTGACAGGAACAACGACGCGTGCCTCACACTGTCGGAGTTCGCAGGTATATGTCACAGGCCGTGCCGTGCCGCGTGCTGTAGCTACTTGTAAGCATACCGACATACTCCGCAGTAGTTTGTTACTGTTAAGAGTTTCTTTGACTTATGAAACTACAATAAAGAAGCCATTGCTTAATTATTGCATATGCGTGGTGAACATATGCATCTTAAACCTTTCAGAGGGAACTTAATTTTAGTGAAATTGAGGATGGAAGCACTACGTGATAAACAGAACAGAACAATATCAAAAAATTGTAGATAAAGTTAACCAAAACTATAGGTAAATGCACTTTGCAATGAGACAAGCATTTTATTTCACTCTATTTAATAATACTAAATGAAGCATTTGTAACTGAAAAGGAAACTGTTAATTTTACAATAAATGATTGAAAGTACTGTACAATTAAGATCATAGCAAAATGAGCAACCTTGGAACTGTACGAAGTAACTGCCCTTTGCCCCATTACCTGAAAGCGAGACTAGGGTCACCGATAAAGAGCAATGCTTTTGTTTTTGTGGCTGGTGCCTCCCAGTTCTGTGCGGGAGTTTCTTTTTTCAGCTTAGTAATTGAAGACTTGCTTTACAGACGAAAAATTGCTATTCTTAGTAGGTATATTACTCGTTCTCTCCTGTCAAATAGGTAATTCATTTCACTCAACGCACCTGATTGCGACCAGGTTGGAAGAGAAACCTTGACAGTCATGGAAAAAACTGTGGCCTGGAGAGTTTGACTAGCCAGAAAACAAGACTGAAGAAGAAGAAACAATAAGTGCAGAAGAATTTTTTATACATCTTGTTGAAATTATCTATGGCTGTTCCGATATTGATGAAAAGACATTGACAACTGGTTGCAGATTCCAATGACGAAGATTAAAAACCTCCGAATACAGAGGAAGACGATATTGCATAATGCAGTGTTACTGAAAATGAATAGTATTCACATTCAGACAGTGTTGATAAACCAGCTGTAATTATTACCCACACACAAATAGCAACAAACATAGAGAAATTAATACTTTATTTGGAGAGCCAAACCGAAACAATGCCGAATCAACTTGTAATATTAAAGCGGATGCGAGATCGCGCTGCTCGCAAGCGACACACTAAACTGAGACAGCAGAAGCTCACTGCCTTTTTTACTACCAATTACTTTGTAGCTTATATTGTGTACTTATCGAATACATCGGTTATTATAGTACAGTGTAGGTATGTGCATTAGGTGAAAGTGTGGCGATAGTAATTTCTAAACTCCATTAAAAATATTTTGGTAAAGTAAATTTTTTGTCGTTTTTCCGTCATTATCTGGATTTTCATTAACTCGTTTTTAATTTTCCTTTGCTGATTCGCGTAAACCAGGTTCACTGCAGTTTTCTGTTTTTCTCAGTCTAGAAATATGAATGAGAGTGAAAATGTGTGTGCGTATGTGTGTGTCTTCTTTGTAATTTACGCCCTCCAACGTTAAGTCACATCGGACGATGAATGGAATGGGTGAAATTATGCTCAAACGAATCCAGTCTATAGAGCTTAGAGGTACTCGACATTCGTCTTTCCAGATAAGGAAAAACCGCGAAACAAACCGTATCCAGGTAACTCACCCTAACCGAGATTCGAACTCGGAACCTCTTGAACGCGAGGCAGACACGCTACCATCTACGCTACTGAGGCGGTAGCGTGTGTGGGTGCGTGTATGTGTTTGTGAATAAGATGGTTATATTATCCATCTCAGCAATCGAGAAAATCCGCAAATAAAACCTTCTGTTAGGTTGGTCGGTCTCCAGAGTTTCAACACAAAATCTCCAGAATGCTAGTGGCATATGATACCCGGCATCACTTCGTTCGGCAGTGAATATTTGCTTCTTCCGTAATATTTGGCCGTGAACGCCTGTGTATATATTGTTGAATTGGATCTACACGGATCACGTACTTATGCATATTCAGATGCAGTTTAAGGCAGTTTGTTTCATAATGAATGTTTGCTTCACCAAAATCTATCTGTGCACAGTTAGTTTGCCGCAGTTAATGATAACAGACGCAATAACATTTTCCAGCCTTTGTCGTTATTCAACTGAGTAGCTGCTATACCTAGACATTCATTTGTCGAGCGACCAAATGCGACCAAATTCACTTGCCACAGCATCCTACAAGATTCAAACAAATTTTCGAATGTAATCGTCTGAGCTGACTGTACTGTAACGTCGTGCAAAAAGATGTCATTAAATTAATTTGTAAAAAATGAGCGAACATTCCATACTGTAAATGTCCTCGTTTGTGGCACAAACGCATCCACCGCAGCACAAATATTATTACGATATTTTGACTGTACAACGAAGCAAATGGATTAAAAAAATATGGGAATGCAAAATAGCAGAGGAAATGTAACCGCGGGGGAAAAAAAAGAAAAAAAACTCGACCGCATATTAGCTGAGCTTAGCTTAAAGAGCTTCATGCAAAAGTCCTTTTGTAAAATTTAAAAAAAAAACACTAGGCTAACCAGTGTTGCTGGCTTACGATTACTAATTAACATAATTAGACCTTGTACCGGGGACTTTGTAATAGAACCAGATTCATTTTCTTGAGGTTCAGGTACCTTCCTTCTCACTGCGTCCCTCAAGGATCGATTTATTTCCAAAATAACGCTTTAGTATAAGGTTCTTTAAATGATGAATAGAGTCAACTTGAAAAATTCAATACCTTGGCCGGGATTTGAACCACATATCTCCTGGTTTCCGTCCAGTCACTCTTACTCATTGAGCTGTCATGGCCAACGTGCCGTCCTGACATTAAATTCTCCGTTGAACTTACAATCAGCTAGCAGGAAGGGCTGGCCAATACAAGAGGACTTAAGGCATCGAGGCCACGCCTACTCGTGTGACCGAATGGCTCTTGCTGGGAGTAAGAAAGATGGACAGCGTAAAAACCACGCCTACGCCAACGCGCAGCGCCAACGACGTGCCGAGGAGAGACGGCTCGGGGAGAGAAGCAAACAGAAATCACTGGTTTCCCCTTCTCTGCTCACCTAGAAGGATCGCTAAACACTGGGACGACTTCGCCTCGGGTGCAGAAACTTCTAGAAACAGTGATTTGGCTATATAAGCCATTGGATGAGTCAGTCAGTTGTTAGTAGTCGGTTCTATAGAGAGTAGTACTGCAAGGTGCCGAGTAGCAAGTTCAGTGTGAACTTGTGTCCTGCGAACTGTGAATTGTAACTGTGTGTTACGTAATTGCATGTGGTACGTGATCCTGCTGTGATTTGTAAGTGTACCCACTGTAATTCGGTGGAAATAAAGAAATATTTGTATTTCTGCAACTTGGACTTTTAATTCTACGAAACCACAAAGTCACAATATATATATATATATATAAGTCAAATGGAGTATTTAATGTCAGGACGGCACGTTGGCCATGGTAGCTCAATGGGTAAGAGCGACTGGATGGAAACCAGATCCGTGGTTCAAATCCTGGACATGGCATTCAATTTTTCAAGTTGACTCCATTCATTAAAAAAAATCCTTAGCATATATTCGGCTAGTGTGAAGAAATGATTAATTTACACCAATTAACTTAAAAAGTTTCTTTAAAGTTTAGTTTTTCGCAATGATTAATGTAAATATTCGCATAATACAAACAGCGTTGCTCTGAACATATATAGCTTTGTTGGGCCCAAATGACCTTGTTGTCGACGGGCCCTAAAACACCACACACTCACTATAGCTTTGTGCTAATACTCAAACTTTTTAAGACTTCGTTTTTTTTTTTAATAAGTTTGTTCACCAAGGGTAAAAATAAGTGAAAATCACAATCAGACCTATTCTGTAACTTTCTGGTTAACAAATTTGTTACCGTTATTCTTTAATACGCACTAAATACACTTTCAAGTAGCAGTAGTAGCATTGCTGGCACCAACACGATCTCCGCTCTCGCTGTGGTTTAACCACAATTTTCTTCCTCTCAACAAGATGTTGCTGCTACTAGCAAAAGGTTAGCGGCCTTAACAAGTTGTTAAACTTTACTCTGATGTAGCTAATACGTCAGAAAATCAAGCAAAGATGCGATACTGCTTTGTATTATGGTACAAATAAATCACACTGATGTAAACGAAATAATTTTTCTATGTAATGCTAAAAGAGGAAAAGTAGGCATCGATTTTTTTGGATGACTATCTCAAAAGTTATTTTTGTAAGAGGGTTCAACAACCATCAATTCAGTCCCAAAAATGGACTAAACGAAGGCCATTTGAACAGTGGCGTCTGTGACGTAAGATATGAAATTAATGTCTCTCTACTGTTCTTTTCAGCTTCTTGTTTATCTATAACATCAAAAGGCAAAAAACAGTTCGTACCAATGAATCCACTGCCTTATTCACATCTGTCTGCTTGGAGATTTGATTTATATATATGCAATACGTCATCATTTATGGTCAACAGTACAGAGTAGAAGGAGCTATTTAGGAAATAGTTCCTTCCACTGTTGTCTTCAGAAACTATTTCGTTTACCAAGTTGCCATTATTATATGATAATATTTTCACATAAACTTAAAAAACCAAGCTATTTATTTCTTCGAGAAGCCCAAATTGAATGAATCTCCAAAGTAGCGGTTTCGTGCATTATTCTGAGCGAAAGTTAAGCTGTCGACAAGAATGTATCATGTAAAAGCTGGCAATGTGCCCAGTAGCTACTGTATACCTATACATGTAATTTCCCACCTACACACACTCAAGAGATCCTCGTGGGCAGAAGACCTTGAGCATTGCCAGCCGTGTAGAAACTGGCTGGACGTGGGAGACATCTGACATGCCAAATGTTGCACATTTCTTCGACGTACTTTTTTTTCGCGAACCGCGCGGTAAGGTCACGGTAAGAGGAACACACTTTGCAAAATTGTGGAGAAACGGAGGTCAACGGCTTTGGCAGAAAAGGAGTTTACTTAATGACAATTAATAGTCTCTTACGCAACTGCTAAAAGAAAGGGATACAGCTTCTTACGCGAGTGAGATGTTGATGACTGGACCGCAAGATCCACATTTTGACCGAGTTAGGAAAACGTCACTTTCTTGTAAACTGCCTAATTTTTCCCCCTAAGAAAATGCTTTTTATCCATTTTATTTAAAGCTATAATAAAGAAAAATTGAATTTCTTTCATATAATTCTTATAACCTAAGCTAAATACATCCATGTATGTGCACTCAATAATAAAATCATCTAAGCTTTTGCTATAGCAGAACACACGGAATTTAAGAGCACATATTTCACAACTCAGTTTTCTTTTCCTTGCCTACATTTATTTACTCACGATTTATTCATACAGAAGTTAGGAGAGCGTTCGTGACCTTTTTAGTATCAAGAAATAGTCGTGGATAATTAATTGAAGCTACTTCGCCACCAGTGTTACACTTTGTGGCCTTGCATGAGGAAACCAAAATGTTCAACAGTACTATTTCATTGTTCTGCGCCGTAGCGGGCTACGGCAGCATGCCTTGGCTCCAGCCGACGGAAAGCGGCTCGGGTTCGATCCCACCCATGGGGTTGCGGATTTTAAGTTCCGGGTATAGGACCAGTGCCCACTCAGCATCGTGAGGAAAGTGAGTTGCTTACGCTAGCTAAACGGTCCTGGTCACGAAAACCAACGTTCCGGCTGGGGATGAAAAGATGCTGACTTCCTCCCGTATCGTTTCGATAATAGCCGGGCGTGAGGTCGGCAGTCTGGTTGGTAGGCCTTGGCCCTCTAATAGGGCTATCGCACCCCGGGTTTGATTGTTGTTGCAGTGCTATTTCATCATTTGCTATCCTACATAAAAACGCCGGGGTGGATTACATTACTTCGCCTTCTAACTCTAGTGAAAGTAAACATTCATGATCAATGAATAGTCATTCATAGTCAACTTTTAAAGAATTAAGCTCTAATTAACATTCCATTAAGAATAGTCGTGAGCTTTCACGGCCAGAGTCTAATTTGTAGATAGAAGAATTTTCCGGGCTCAGGAAAATGGAGATGGATCTTTCAATTCCAGCAGACCACGGCTCCTGAGCCCGGAAAATTCTTCTATCTACAAATTCAATTAATAAATTAGCTCAATTTAGTAAAAAAAATGGCTGTGGGATCTATTTCATGTTTGTATAATGCTATTCTGTCATGTCAAAGGATTGTAAATGGTAAATTAATAAATGACTAAGCATACCTAGGTCAGCGCTTAACATTTCTATTACTCTATTTGTTTGTGTATATTAGATTATTAGCGCTTTCCATAAAGATGACAAAGTGGCCACCGCAAATCAGCTGCTCGATAGATGTTTCTCCAAAATGGCAAACAGATGGATGTACGTAGAGCCCAAATAGGGTTGTATAGAGGATGGGAAATATGCTGCCAATGACAGCTGTGCGGTAACTCTGTTTTGCCACAACATGCTATTTCCATTATTGTGCGATAAGCCCATGTGTAAAATAGTGACATGTCCACAGTGCTCCAAGGGTACCCATAAGTAAAATTTCAGAACTGTACAACTTAGAAACATTTTTTTTAAAATGTACACCAACAATAAACACCTTGTACACTTCCAAATAAACCTTTGAAAATTATTTTATTAAACATTTCTTTATAGGTATAATGGGAATACGGGGATATAGCACGTTAAGCGGTAAGAGCTGGTCGCTATATTATGGCTTTGAAACTCCATTTTAGTTCCACGAGAAGAAAGCAAAATGAGTAACTTCCTATTTGAGAAAAGTAATAGCATTGGGAAATATTTCCGAAATTAACTAACTTTACAAAGAGTTGTGTTTGACATAAATTGTGTGCCTTCACGAGATGCACATTTTCTGTATAAAAAACATTACCCCGGCTTAGGAAGAGAACTAAAGCCGATGGCCCCGTGTCGCAGATTTACGGCAGTTAAAGAATCTCAAGCCTGATAAAGAAGAATATTAGCAAAATTAAGTGCTGTTTCGTGCTCAATTCAGAATGGAACGCTGAGAAATATAGCAGTTAAATAGTGACCTAAAATGCTGAGGTCCGGATTGTATATGGACTTACGATCTGGGAGTATCAACAGATCAAAATCCCACTATACAAGTTTCGTACTTTTATAGTGAAGTCCAAGCTGCTTTGACTGTTCAGGTAAATATGCCATTGTAGCATTTCTGCATTCAGAATTTCGAAGTCCACGTAAATGTAAAATCAGGTAAATTGACACCAGTATGTCGAAGAACTTGTGATTTTGCTGCTGTTTGGATTTTACAAAACAGAAACCAACTAAACCTGTTGTAATAAAACTATGTTCAGCAAATCAGGAAGATCACGCGACGCCGCGGAATTTGAGCACTCACACCTAAAGATACCTATATTTATAAGGAATTTTACTTTTCATAATATAATATTAACACTACTTCATTTTCACAAAACTAAGGTAGGTTATACTCAACAATTTAGTGCCGTATACATGGCACTTGGTCCGAACCAACTTCCTACTTACGGTGGACTAACGGTGGACCATCCATTTTCATATTCATAAACCGGGATTAGCGATAGTCCGGGTACCAAACACGTTGATCCGGTTCAAATTTTGGTCCGCCTCCAAGGGGTAGATAAAGGCGGACTATCTTTTGTAACATGGACGACAATGAAGAGATGACTGTAGCTGTGGTGCGTAGAATTCGTGAAATAAGACGACGGAGGAAAACGTATGTACCAAGAATAGAAATTATTGCGAAGTACGACGACTTAAACTTCAAAAGCAGATATAGATTCAGTAAAGCCAACACCAGAAAGCCGATAGGATTCGTCCTAACCTGTACGTCAGGGACGATAACCGAGGCCTAAGTATCTCAATTGACACTCAAATCCTAACAGCATTTCGGTATTATGCAAGAGGAGGATATCAAGACAACACTGCTGACCTGCATCAGTAAGCCGCATTATCAGGATATTCGTTATAAACTTTCTTCCATGCCTCCTCCTTTCTTATATTTGTATTCGTCGACACGGATTTATTTTCTAAATGTTCATTCTTTTTTGGACTATAGAAAACATTAGTCTTCCTCTGACCAATTGATACCACGCTTCTTCATATTATCCAAATTCACAGCGCCCCCAGCACATAAAACTTTGTTACCAAACTTCAAACAGCGGCAGCAACCGTAAGAATAATTAAGGAACAGCTGTGAAACTACCACAGAGATTTATAAACTTGTAGGTACACTGTGGTTTGTTTAGCACACTACGGGACTCCCGCATTCGCAGAAGGACCTGCCTACGTCGTGTAACATTTTTGCTCCGTGCTGGTCCACGGCTTTACTTAGTCCGAGGCTTTTTATCCTCTATGAATACCAAAAAGACAGACCGCCTTTGGTCCGGACCAAGTTAGTCGGAAGATAGTCTAGACCAAAGTCATAACTATGAATACGGCCCCTTAGGACTACAAAACTGAAGAAATGCTATGTGCAGTGTCGGAGATATATTCAAACAACAGCTGCAAGTTCATATTTTCATCATTGTATGTTAGTGACGATGAATGAGCACATAACCTGAAGAACTGAGGCGATATCAGATAAAATTATACTTATTGTGTAAAGCGTGGTCTAGCGAAGGTGCAAATTCTGCGTAAGAAACAAAAACAAATTTCAGTTCACGAGTTCTCTATAGCGCCACACCTGGAAATTTCTCTTATGTTATGAGTTGATGCACACAATGATTTGGAGCTCCGTGCATTAAGCTGTCTGTTCTCCTGTTTTTCCTCTCCCTCCTTGGGTTCATTCCCCGCTCCGAAGCAAACCGCTCTTCCTCGGCTGTGCTTTATCCCCTCTCTCAATTAGATTCTAAGAATATGCTTGCAACGGCAGTCGATCAAGGGACATTATTTGCTCTTGTCGATGCCATTCTATATTTTCATTGTTCCAACATACTCTTTTCGACCTTCAGCTCTCGTAATTGATACTATTTCTAGAGGCGCAATTAAGCAGATGAATACAAACAGCCTTTGTTTGTCTTGGCGCATCTCAAACATTTTCTTCAACATTCAGGTAAGTTGAACTCGAAATCTGTTACAATGGCATGGTAAAAGAAGCTTCAGTTACTTAGGCAACGCCTAAGTGAAATTTAGGAAAAAATAATCAATTCCAAAGGTCTCAAAAAATTAATTACTTCTTTCTCTTCATAAGTTGTCTTAATCCAGTAGGTCATAATTATCCGAAGGTAAATGAAAACAAAATGATTGAAAAGATGCTCAAACAACCCCGGTTTTTCCAGATTCATCTTCTCTGGATAAGGGAAAAGCCCCCAGAAAAACCATAACCCAGGAAACTCAAGTAACAGACACTTAACTCGCGACCTTAGTGTTTCAGGCAGAAACCTACAGAAGGGAGGTATGCACTAGAATAACCAAATATATAAACTCACATAATTACGAACTTCTTTATCACTATTAGTACTACGTACTTATATACAGGCTGTTTCAAAACGACACCGAACGAACATATATAGTTGCTCAGACTCTATGTGACACAAATACACAGTTTACCGCCAATATAGCCGCATAAAAATGCTCCAAAATGAGTGTGGATTAGGCAGTGACAGGAACAACGACGGTGTCTCACGCTGTCGGAGTTAGCAGGTATGGGTCCACGCCGTGCCGCTTGCTGTAGCTGTTTGTAAACATACCGGTATACTCCGCAGTAGCTTGCTATTAAGAATTTCTGTGGTTTATGTAACCGCAATCAAGATGCTACTACTTAATTATTGCTTATGAAGTTGTGTTACTAGTGTTTAGTTATTATTAATAACCTAGTTTACTTCACTGTCAGCAGCTTCAGTTTTTTACATAACAATTTCTTATGAATGTTTAACGTGTTCCAAAATTCTGTTATAGCAGTCCATGATGACAAATAAGCTGGTGGACATATGCAACTTATACCTTTTTGAGAGAAGTTAATGTTAGTGAGGTTGAGGCTGGAAGAATTAAGTTATAAACACAACAGAAAACAACATTAAAGAATTCTAGATAAATTAATTAAAACTAAATAGCTTACACAATGAGACGAGAATTTTATTTCACATGTTTGATAATACTAAATAAAGCATTTGTAACTGACAAGGAAGCTGTTTATATTTACAGTAAGTGGTTGAAAATATTGTACAATTAAGATCATAACAAAATGCTCTGAAGTTAAACAAATAAATATTATCATTGATGTAACTACTTTTACAATACATATTTTAAATGAAACTAAATTAATTGTGCGTTTGTTGAACTCCCTTTAGCCCTTCTATCCATCAAAACCATATCCGTCATTTCAGTGTTCGTATAGCGCTCCATATTGCTTGGATTTGCTAAGTAGGCGCAAAATCCTCTGTTAGGACAGAATGTGTAGTTTGACACTGAAGAGCAACCTTGCAACTGTCCGAGTTATTAGTCGACTTTTGCACAAATATACTCCTCCACAGGAGAGAAAGTCTCCGAGGGACGAGACGCAAGGGGTGGCCGAAGGTCCCCACACTCTCCCTGGACAGGTTTATGACACCCCATGTCAGTACAGTTACAGACCATTCAAAAACATTCTGACGGCTTCTACTTTTGTGAATGAATCTTCTCGGCTTTAATGTACAAAGCGAATAGGGCGCATGTTTGTTTAACGGTCTGCTCCTTGTAAAGCAAGCGTTCTCCGCCACACACATTCGCTGTCCTTGCCCCACAGCACATTACTTACAGGGATTTTCTTTGCGTTGCTATACTATAACTGCCCCTTGCCCCATTACCTGAAAGCGAGACTAGGGCCACTGATAAAGAACAAGGAGTAACGTGTTTGTTTTCGTGGCCAGTGCGTCCCAATAACTTTTGAGGTTCGCACACCAGTGGTTCCTGCGCTGTCTAATCACAAAATCATGTAATATTTAATGCTGCATAAAATTATACCAAACAGAATTTCGAAGCTGCGACAGCAAAATTCGGACTAGTTAAGTTATAAACTATGCAACGGCTATAATCGTTCGCTGTCGTTTAGATACAGCCTGTATACTTTTGGTATGAACCACACTCACTTTCGGCCGCGCCGTGGTTCAGTGGTTAGACCGCTTGGCTCTCACCAAGGCGGTCCGGGTTCGATCCCAGGCGACCGCAAAGTGAGATTTGTAGTGGACAACACGGCGCTGGGGTGGGTTTTCTCCGGGATCCCCGGTTTCCCCCGCCATCTCATTCCACCGGTGCTCCATCTTCATCTCATGGATCATCAGTATCATCGCCTGCGATGCCGCATGTAGTAAAAGCGGGCGTTAAACACTACACATTTCATTTCATTACACTCACATTCAAACTTATACATTTTGTGGAGGATAGAAAACGATTCCAATTCTAGTCCAGTGATCAAAACCGGGACCTTGATGTTGAGAGGCCAATGCATGATCCATAGACCATGGAGGGCTGTCTTCTCCAGGCTTTATTATGGTTTTGCACTTCAGTAAACAGAGTTATTACCGGTTTTTAAAACATAATTGGACGTATCTATAGATAATATAAAGAATGAAGAATGCGAGCGAAAAGGAACAATCACTGTAATTAACGGAGTGTAACCGATTTTGCTAATTCATACAAACCTCGGTCAACCATGGTTCATTTTCAATAAAACTGCCCTTCAAAACAGCAAAACGTTACTCCAGCTATCTCATGAACAAAGTAACGAGTAAAACGAATCCAAAAATACCAGTTACAATAAGCAACAATCATAAAGCATTTCAATGTAACATAATCCAAGAAGTGTTTACAAAACAACAATTTATACTAAGACTGCAATGATAAACGATACCCATCTAAGAAAAACCTTAAATCTACACTATTGCTTGCACAAACTTGTAATTTTAACACAATTATTGTAGTATTAAAATAGTTCATACACTAATTTTCAGACCTTTGTGCAAAATAGTTCTTGTGACAGTAATATACATATTTATAGTGTTTATCGCCACTTAATTAAATTGTTCCACACGATGCAATTTTTGTTTGAGAAAAATAATACTTTGTAGTTATACTCATAAAAACATTAATAGTAAAATTTATTAGATAAAATTTTAATCTGACCCTTGGTTTAAGATAAAAAAATTATTCAGTCTTCATTTTCATAATTTTAATACTTGCTTGTGAAATATGATTTGTTATTTAATTGCACAAATACTGGTGATATTACAAAAATATCATCTCATCAATTTCCTTTGGTAAGGTTTTAATTCAAGCACTAAAAATTTCAAGCTTCTATTTTAAAAACTGCATCATGTGGAGCAATATATTGTTACGCAATCGTCGAACATACGAGTAGCTGGGAGAAAGAGATGGCCAATAGAGGGTGACTTATGGCATCGAGACCACGCCTACTCGTGTGACCGAATGGCTCTTGCTGTGGGAGTAAGAGAGATGAATGGTGCTAGGCCACGCCTACACTAATGCGTAGCGCTAGTGACCTGCCGAGTAGAGACGGGGTGTGGAGAGAAATAACCAGAAAATACTGGATCCCCTTCTCATGACGCCTTGGAGGACTGATGTTTCGTTAATAGGCGGAAACTTCCAGATACTGCGATTTGTCTATATAAGCGATGCATTGGACGAGTCAGTCAGTTTTTAGTTAGTCAGTTCTAGAGAGAGTTGTACGGCAAGGTGCCGAGTAGCGAATGCAGTGTGGACTGGCGTCCTGCAAATCGGTGAATTGCAACTATGAGTGTTACGTAATTGTGTGCGGTACGTAATCCTGCTGTGATTTGCAAGTGTAATAACTGTAATTCGGTGGAAATAAAGAAGATTTTGAGTTTGTGCAAGTTTGCTTTTTAATTATTCGTACCCACAAAGTCACAATATATTTTGAAAAGCGCTGAAAATTACAAACACGAGAAACCCGCCAAAATAATGGGTTTAAAGTACTACGCCCACTTACAGTCGCCATTTAAATAGTCGGGTGACACGTTAAAAGGGTCGCATGACATTAAAGAATAGAAAGTTGAAGTGCAAGATTGATTATATTTGACCAACAAAAAGAAATTTGTTATATGCACTTTTTAACCAATTTTCACAGATGGGTATCCTTATCTTAAGAAAGCCGCACGTATGAATTTGCTTTTGAGCAGAAATTGCTTTTGGATTCTTAGACAGCTGTTCCTATTGGTACTTCTGGTTCTTCTCCATCGACAAGAGAAATCCCTTATAAAAGGCGGGCTTCCATTGGGAATGAAATTCCAATAGCAGGTTTATCTTCAGGGTGAAACAGAATCTCTCCAGACGTTTGATAGCACTATCAGCCAATGCCACTTGAAGGTTTTATAACCAACATGCTACTGGTCGTGGCCGATATTGGAGAAATAAAGATTATTTCCCGATTGTAAAGGCACTTCAATCACATTTCTCACAAAGAATGTACCTTAAGTGAATTAAAGCATTGAATCGCTTTACAGAAGAACGCCCTACAAACGATTACATTCCTATCCTCTTCGTATTTCAACTCGGTATAGCGTGCAGAGACAAGTAAGCAAGTCCAGAGCAAATAAAAAGAACATCGTTATAAACTTCAGCGTTTAATACAGACGAGCGAAAATTGTATCATTAATCTAACAAAAAAATATTAGTACGTAACTGAATGGCTGAGTCTTCGATCGCATGGTTACAACTCAAATATGCACATCTGTAAGGAAGTTTTCCCCTTAACCTTTTCTTTCTTGAATAATCTCAAAGTGAATTATATCAGACCATAGGATTTATGTTTAGTCCATTAAAAGCGAGTGTATACTCGTGAAATTTAGGATCATATTTGCTTCCTTTTTAATAGGCTAAAGGTACGGATGTGACTTTGTAGCAATGGATGGCATCTGCAGTCAAAATAATTCTTAAATCTGTATGCAAGGGAAGAATAGTAATTTTTATCACATCTTTCAAGTGACACATCATTTGAACCTTTTCTAAATGTTGTAGCAACTACAGTCAATTACCACCCAGTTACGTTTTTATAAAATGTACATTGACCTCCCCTGCCCCTGGAAGATAAGGCTGTCTTCATCAAACAAGATTTTAAAACTTCTGATATGTTACATGCACGTATAGGAAATTATATTCGGACCCACCAGCAGCCTCTTCCTAGTGCGCGAGACGGCCGACAGTCGACGGGGAACTTGGCCAGCAGAGACGAACTAGAATCCTTACCTAATAATAGGTGCTGGAAATGTTGATTTTCTGCAGCATATCTCGTGTAAATATTCTCGCTCACTCTCCGAAGCTTAGCACTAAGTACTCTTGTGATTTCTTGCACAAAGTTTTCCCTAAGATCCTGTAGTGTATGAGGATTGGAACGATACACTTTGACTTTTAAAGAACACCATAAATAAAAGTCACAACTCTTAGTCAGGGAGGCCAGAAATAAACATTGTTTTGTCATCAAACACCTGTCTTACTGCATTTAATGATTCGACGGCTGTGATGTATATTTCGTGTTTTTAAAAAAAATTATTTTTTCCCAAAATCGAAACTTTTTCTAAGTCCAAATCGGCGCAAACCGCTAGTGAAAGAGGGACAAATTAGCAAAAACGATTCTTGGGACGAGTTTCCCCTTCTGAACGAATGCCTGTGATGTATGTGCTCTTGTAGAAACTGGAACTAAACATACAATTTCTCTTCTTCTGTCAAGCTGTTAAAAATGGCGTCAGAATTAACCTCTGATATCGCTCTGCATTTAAGAAAAACATTTAGTGTAAACATTTTGCAAGAAATTACCGGAATACCTGCTACTGAGCTTTGGAGAATGAGGGACAATATTTACACGAGATGTACCACCTATTTGAGAGTAGAAGCTTCTATTATAAGGTAAGGATTCTATTATGTATTTCAAATGGGAAGAGTTCTCGCCTGTAGCGAATCAGATGCGCCAGAGCCTTCACCATTGCCACCTCGTTATCCCCACTCTTTTTGTATCCTCTCTCTCTCTCTCTCTCTCTCTCTCTCTCTCTCTCTCTCTCTCTCTCTCTCTCTCTCTCTCTCTCTCTCGCTCTCTCTCTCTCTCTCTCTCTCTCTCTCTCTCTCTCTCTCTCTCTCTCTCTCTCTCTCTCTCTCTCGCACTTGAAAGTGCTCGTGACGCTAGACGTAAGGAAACGCAAACTGAATTTTCCAAAGTTTTATAATAATGGAGCTCTTGAAACACAATTGCAACATGAATATTCGTATATAACACAAATGTTTTAAATATTTGGTTTAAATTTAATTATAGTTTATGAATTACTTAGTTTTCTAATACAACGAAAGTACCAGCGGTGCATCCGAGTAGCTGTGAATGTTACGTTAAAAGGTAATTCGCCATTGGCATTGTCTTCATCGTCTGAGTACTACAAATTTATGATGATAGGTTCCAAAATCTCGTTAAGTGCTATTTCTTTCCAAAAGTCGTCTTCTTGTAGTTTATCTGATGTCTCAAGCAGTTTTCCTAGTCTTGTTGAGTTCCTTGTCAATTTCTTCGTGAATAAGTCATTCAACGTCAGTCAGTTTAAAAATATTACTTCTGTTTGCAACATAATTTGAGCCCACATTCATTAATTCTATTGGATTGTTCTAGCAGTAGTAAGGGGGGGGGGAGGTGGATCGCTTCTAATTGATCCAGGTGATACACTTTTTCATGGAAGAGTAACTGAATAATGAACTTTGAACTCTGAAGTAAATAGAGATTACGAACCATTCACAAACAAAGATATGTGACGAGACACATTCTGCCAGACTAGCAAGAACTGTGTCGTTTCCTCTCATTGAATTTAACAAACACCTTGGCTTAGTCAAAGTACATATTTCTTTTACCATGTCATGTCAAATGTTTACGTTTCAGTTCTGAGTAATTTCAAATATACGTTCACGCATACATGCCAACCAATAATGATACTCATTACAGTGCTTACGTCGCAATGCATTGTTATAATACAATGCATCTACTTTATTTATTTTTTGTATTAAGAAACTATTTGAGCTAAAAATAATAGATTGTTAGGGTTATGTTAAATACATTACTCTCTCCTTCCTCATGGATCAGTTTTTGCAAAATCTGAATTTCTGTCTTAGTACGAATAGTATTTATTAGAGATTGATTAGTTTGGCGCTCGTTACACACCATTTAGGGGGAATGCAATACAACACCGCAGGACTGCGATTGGTTGTCCACCTAGTACAGCTCAAGGACAAATACCTTCCCATTTGAAACACATAATAGTCCGCTCATCCGGCTTTAAGTTACCCGGTAACTGCCAGCTGTATCGCGCAAGTAGAGTTAGAGACCGTGAGTGGGTTCGATTATAATTTAACTACCCTGTATTTGAAAGGTTCTATCTAAATGCAATTTCTTTGATTTCATATTTTACTATATTTGTAACAGTGTACTTCTTTTACCAGTTGCATTAATAACACATGATATGAATATATATATATATATATTATCTATTAGAGATTCACATGTGGACCTTAAATTCATTTAAATCGAGTGAATCACTTAAACCAAATACTGTAATTCAAGACAGTTCTCTCTAGACATAGCTCAAATTAAACTTAATTGTTTAGTTACACGAATAATTGGCAGCTTACACACTGGAAAGTAAAAAGAGTGTAGCAATGTTGAAAGCATCTTTACTGTGTGACGCACTTGGGAAAGTAATACTCTTTCGAAAACGCTGAAACTTAATCCTGCTTGAAGGATAGAAATAGAAACATGCCGTTTTGTATAAACGCACTTAAAAAGCATTGTAAGAATGTTGCATATTATGTTCCAAGATGAATTTCTCTTGTACCTTTCATGCCCATGCCTTTAGAGAAGCCATGTCTTCTCGTGCCCCTCGGAGAAAATCCATTTAGTATTCTGCTGAGCAAGATGGAGCTACACGCTAACGCAACGCACCCCTTGGGAAATACAAAGAGCGGGGCGATTCATACTATTTGTCATACATTTCATCATTGTAGTTAAACTACTCAAGTAATGTTTCATAAGAGTACATCTCTAAAGATCATCATCTCATTGTACACATGTAGTTCTTTAAGACGTGCAAATTAGCAAACAGAAAATATCTGGTATGTTATTTCTAGTATTATATATTGTACAAACTATTGCTACAAACGCTTATTCTTCTATTTCATATCAATCAACTTAAGACATTTGTAGATACAGTTTTATTGCACACTTTCTTGTAGGTTCAACAGGAATATAGTAAGCCTAAGTGATAATCAAGTGCTTCAAAGAACTGATCCCTAAGTGACTGGCTTTCAAATTCCGTCTCTTTGCAAGACCAGCAGTGAAACAAAAAGTATAGAAAATTCAAACTAATAACAAGGAGTATGCAAGAAGTAGTTAACTCAAGAAAGTAAAAACTAATGAGATTTAACGACGTCTTCACTTTTGTATAATATGGTTTAGTTACACATTCAGTACATTCACATACCATACAAAAACATTTAATAAATTCAAAAAGATCTTTAAGGTACGAAATAGCATCCTGGCACCTACTAATAGTCACCCAGTTTTAAAATTGCTAAATTCAGAAACAAAAGATTAAACCCCATCAATTAACAGATCCGGAATACACCAAATGAGTTGTAAGAATTGTGAAAAATGCTACATAGGTCACACTAAAAGAAATCTACAAACCAGACTAAAGAGACCTTAGAAACATCAAAATGAAACAAGGAGATAAGTCAGCAGTAGCATTTCATTTTTAGAACAAAAATCATGATATTGATCCGAAACTGAAAACATGGGAGAACATATTCCTATGGAAAAATAACGAACGAGTAATGAACTTTGAAATCCCACCAGTAGATAATTTGACAAAGAAGTTCATATTTCCACCACCACAGAGAAGGTAACCGACGACAACAGACGCTAGTTGGAGAGAGGTTGAGGATGGAAGCGATGGCTTCCGAAACTAGTCCCTCGATAATATAAAAATTTAAGTAAGGAAGTGTCAATGAACCAACTACAAACAGCTTTTAAAATTTGGTTTATTTCTTTGACAGGAAAAATCACACTAAAAGCAGCTAGGCTAATTGTCCACCAATAAACGAAGTAAATAAGTAAATACAATTAATACAATGACAGAATAATGGGAAGTTACTTGCTTCTTACGCAAATTTTGTTAACATTTCAGCGTTAATATGTTAGAGATATGTGTTTTTAATTCCTTCATTGTTACTCTCTCTTGATTTCTTACTTAGGCACATTAATAACTAGCCTTAAACGAAATATTTTTTATTCAAATAATTTTTTTTCACAATTTCCCCCTTCCAATTATTTTTGATTTCTTATTAAAAATATTAATAAACAAATAAGACAGGTTTATTTACTTATAATCTAGGCAATATTTTTTCTACATAAGTGTACTGAAATGCAACTCACCTCAAAAGGCACAAATCTGTGTACAAATTTATATGACAGAGCAGAAGTTCTGAATGGCTGAATGCGAATAACAAAATTACAAACGAAAATGAAAGCACATATTTATGTTTACATAAAATTGGATTCATTATACCATACAACCCACAACGCCAAAAAGGATAGAAAATAAATAAACATACTGCAGACGACGGTGGATTTGTTGTATGCTACTTGTGAACTCCTTTCTCTGCTGAATTACTAGTGTGTTGGAAAATGTTAAGCAATCGGAAGCGAGCATGCTTCAGGTATGCCATTTTCTTGGAGCTAGATATTAGTAAGGCACAAAGATGAGAGTCTGTAAACAGGAAACACTTAGAGGCTCGTATGTATATTCGGACAATGTCTCGTCTCTAGACGTATTTTAATATGAAACTTTACAGTTTAAATATGGGTTACCTTTCATCTTCTTCATACTTTCATCATCTTCAGCTTATATTCCCAATCCTTTATAAGCAAGTGTTGCGACTTCTGGACTGTTATATTCTAGTGATCTAGAGCTAGATTGCTGTGATTATTGCTTGAAACAACCTTCCAGTTTAACAAGGCCTTGCCTTGAATTGCATAGACAACAGAATCATAAAGGAATTTGTAATATAAAAATAAATAAATTTTATGCAAAATTGCACAAAGAACTGAGCAAAAGTGATGGAATCTCAAACTTAACTGAGACAAACTACTATGCCAGACAGAGTCGATGTCGCTATAGATTTGTAACATGGTGTTACGAGGACTTCAGTTATGAAACAAATGACTTAAGATATATTAACTCGACAGAGCGTTGAGGCGTATTAACCTTCAGGTGACCAGCACTGCGGTCGTCTCTTATCGGGTCTTATCTGGTCAATTAGAACAGTGAAATATAAGTAAGTTTACATACAGTAAGCTACGAAACACAAATAGAGCGATTGGAAGCTGCGTGTGTCTGTATGATATGTTTACTCGCGCCTGCCGTTATATGACACATTGCCGCCCAGAAGACATGATTATATCTGAACAGAGTACACATACATTGGACTCGCCGTGTATGTGCGATAAGCTGAGGTAAACATCTCTGTGTTGTGAATTTTTTCCGATAAGCCTTCTCGCTTTGGCATGTAGTACAGAAGTCTTTCAGTCCTGTGCATAACACGTAAACCTAAACATTGCAAAATGAGATAGGTTGAATGTGAACAGTAATATTATTTCTTATATTAATTTCTCGTTTTAAAGCCGATCAATAGGTAAGTGTGTTCGACGTCTAAAATCTTAATAATGAAAACAATACTGATGAAAAAAAAAAAAAAAAAACGAAACCAGTCTGAAGGATATTGAAAGAGATAGGTAATACTTAAAGGTGGCCAATGAGACCCAAATTCAACATCAGCTATAATTTATGTTAAAAATAACTTTAAAATTATTGATTAGGATATCAGTTATTCAAATGACTTATAAATACTAACCCCGGTTAAAACACATCCATCGATGGATGTCATATTAATATTATTGGTGTTTACTTATACTATACGAGTTGCACAGTTTGTCAGAGGATAACTACGATATTTGTATTGGTAATTTAAGACAGTATAATGAACACAGTTGCATAAAAATTTGTAGACTAATAGTTTTAGTTATAAAAATAACATGTTTTCAAGAACAACCTATCTGTTTGATGTTCAACTATTGGCAGTGCATGGGAAAAACCTTGCAGAAGTAAAGAAGGGCAGAATCGATACTACGGTGTTGAATAACATAGCTTTGTTACTTAATTTCTAATTAAAAGTAATACAGAAAGCTTCCTTTAAATATTTTAGCAGCTTCTAATTAGTTGCATAACTCAATTTAATGAAAAACAAATGTTTCAGTATTTTAACTCTTCCTATAAGGACTTTTGTGATTTACTAACAGGAACTGCAGGAATGTAACAGGAATTCTACCATGTCGATCCTTTATTTCCTTGGATTATTAAAATAAGCAACATGTAAATTGAGCGGGATAGCTCAGGTGGTATGCTTCACATTCGGCAGGTCGCAGGTTCGATCTCTGTTGACTGACTATTCTGAGTTAGGCATTTCGTGGGTTTTCCCTTGTCGCAAGGCCAATGAATTAATCCAGACTCGTTCCACTGCCATCTTAATGGTTCGGGCATAAGGGCAGATGGTGCGGATGCTTGTGATGTGTAACGTCTCTTCCTAAGTCTCACTTGAATCGCACTAGGTGATTATTTGTTGAAGTGTGAGGGACTTCTGTACGTCTCTGTAGCATGCTCGGTACTCACCCTCTGCCACTATGCGTACTTCTCTTAGCATCATCTCTTTCCCCTGGATGTGGTAGCTTACTTAGGTCTGTTGAATCGCAATGAAGCGAGAGCCCCTCTCTTTAAAAGGGGGCATAAATACATGTGACAAACACAGAAGTACTACGCAAATACTTAACCAAGTGTCTCCTATGTTCAGGGACGGTATTTTGCAGAAGAATACTGTCACGGCAACGGACATAAAAGTTTCGGCAGATAATGTTTCACGGTTATAAAGAGCTTGCATAAGCAGTTTACGATCGCGCGGCTAGTGTATACAAAGGAACTGATGGGCGGCTGGCGTTCACAAAGCGCCGACAATTAACGATAGCACAGATAAACGAGAGATGGATAGTTTATCACAGAGGTGAAAGACTTGCCGGCCTTCTATCACGTTTCTAGAAGGTGATAGAATATTCGGATTACGTTATTAGATGCCTTGTTTACTCCAGAAAAATCTAGTGATTGACAGAACAGTCTGGAATTCATGAATGGGTGTATAAAAAGAAGCCATGGCTAGTGATGAGTCAGTTGTGTGTAACGAGAGTGTAGTTGTAACACGAGAGTCAGCTGTGGAATGTTGCAAACTTAACGCTGTTATTGTCACCGACCTTGCAAGACAATGTATATGTGATGCAATGTTGTTACGTGAGAATTGAACAGTGTATTTCGACTGAAATAAACATTTAGAATTTCGGCAAATTGGACTTTTAATTCTACGAACCCACAAAGTTAGAACTGGTGGCAAAGTCAGAACTGGCATGTTCTGGTTCTGATAACTAGTTCTGATATCTCTCTGGCAAGTCAAAAATTTTAAGGTGTATTTTCCTAGATATTTTCGTTGATAGTAACACTATAGGTACGCGAAAGAAAGGAAAAAAAGACATTTGCCTTAGAATAGTAAACAAAACAGATTTCTGGTTGCCACTAAACGTAAAGCAACACTCCAGCTTTAGAGCGTGAATAATGTGAAACGCAATCAAGATCAGTTTACCCTGGCAGGATTTCAAGTGGACATTCTGCTGCATCATGCTGCGCTAAACAAATGAACAGTCAAAACCCCTCCCCAAGTCAGGAGGGCACCCTCACTTAGCATTGTTACCCTCCCCACGAGAAACAACCCTTTAGTTTTACCCAGTGACACATACATGACTCCCATTAGGCATGAGACATCAATAATGACTAGCCGGTTTTCGCACTGCGTAATGCGGGTGGCCTGTGTGCAGGGGGTTACCGAAACGCTTTGGTGCAACTCGGACCTAAAGGCATAACAGGAAATTTGAGTTTGTTGGGGAATAGAATTGACGGAGATGTTCTTGAAATGTCCCAGAAGCTTTATCAGGATGGATAACAAACATTTTGCATAAATAGTATTTGATGCTTGTAATAACAGATTGAAAAAAACAAAAGAGCAATTCGCTACATGTGATGAGCTCAGGAAATGAGCTTAGGTAATCGCAGAATTCAAACCTAATTCTTAGATAGGTATCTCACCAGAGAAGCTATAATGTTAACTTCCTTACAGGACAGCAGTTCTGGATCTTACATACCATGTCCATGTTTGAAATTTTGGTTAGATGCTGTTCTATTAGATGTAGTATATGGTTGCTTCACATTTTAGTGGCCACATGTTCTAAAATAATAGCAATTATCCACGAGAATGATTCATTTTACACAATTTAATATTATACTTTTAAGGTCTTTGAAAGTCTTGAAAGCAAATAGGATATTCCTGGCGATCAAAGAACTGACAGTTTAATAGCTTTGGCTAATCAAATACAGTATTCGCCAGCCTCGGTAGCGTAGATGGTAGCGTGTCTGCCTCACGTTTAAGAGGTCCCGAGTTCAAATCTCGGCCAGGGCGAGTTACCTGGATAAGGCTTTTTCCGGGGTTTCCCCTTATCCTGAAAGACGAATGTCGGGAAACTCTAAGCTCCATGGAATCATTAGAGCATCATTTTACCCATTTCATTCATTGTCCGATATGACTTAACGTTGGAGGACGTAAATTAAAAAAAAAAAAAAAAAAAAAAAAAAAAAAAAAAAAAAAAAAAAAAAAAAAAAAAAAACACCTATTCAGAGTGAATCATGAAATCTGCAATACGGTTGAAGCGAAAAATAAAAATGTCTCATACACAATCTGATTAGGCTATACGTTGTGGGCTCTGATAACTACAACAAGATAAAGATGGTTAGGCATATGAAGAAACTACCAGACAGATTTCCAAAGTATACAATAATCCATTAATTTCCTCCTTTGTATTCCCTAGTTGTAAACAGATTTTATCTAAAAATGCTATATAATTATGTAAAGAACAGTGCTTCATTGCAAACTGTTGTACCACAACACTAATAGTAAACCACTTTGCCTGTTATAAATTATAAATGTATTCATTTTGGTAGTAGACAGCGTTTAAATACACAAGTCTTGTCCAATTGTGTCAAATATATTTAAAATTCTTCAGTTGAAATACAAGTATGATCATGTGCACATGTACAAGAGGCTTGAATTACTTGTTAGCTTCTCCCCCTGCATTTCATTTGGAATTATTTGGCGTCTTGAAGCGATAAGCAAGAAGCTACAGTCTACCGACCTCAAGAAGGCAAGGGAGGAATGAAGGGGAGAGGTGTTTGAACTGTTTATCCGCTCTGATGGTGTATTTGTTTACTACGAAATGAGAGTATGAGAGTACATAAGAGCCACCCAGCTTGCCAGATCTAATTTTTGTTGAAGTAACTGCAGTGATAGGTAATATGTATGGGTGAGTTATGTGACAACCTTCCGTATTTTAAACGAATCTAACATCTTTGTTATACTCCGAAGGCGAGCATTAACACCGTGTGAACAGCAAAAATGCTTACACATAGCTTGCCTTCTTGTGCTGGGCAGACAGTACTTGTATGATGCATTCCCTTCCCGGGAGAGAAGTTAGCAGATGCTGCAGGCTGTGATACAGTGTTATAAGTATATATTTATAAATTAACAACTTTATTACTCTCTATGCAGTAATGTACAAAGGATTTCCCATTTAATTTTTAGGGGGAAGAATCTGATATATTTTAAAAGTTTCCGGAAGTTTTCGCCGAAATACCTCATTTGTTAGCATATTAAGGAGAGTCTAGGTAAATTGAATAACCCATAAATGTTTCATTTTTATTCATACAACTGTCAAAGTTAGAAGTTTCTTCAAAATAGTTACGGACACTTAACATATTTTTATTCGACAACATAACTTTAACGCTCGTGGAGTTTTCTGAGAACTTTATTTCTGTGTATCCAACCTGAGTGCTATTGGTGGAAGGAGAACATAAGAGAAAAACTGAACGAGACTTAATGCCGATACAATTATCTAACAGTTACTTTTCAGTAATTTTCTGTTATTCACTAGAGCGTATCGGTACCTTCTTTGTTACTGAAAATAACAGTTACGCACCTTACAGCTGGGAACAAAGATAGGTACACACTATTTGTCCATTCCCTCCCAACTTAATCCACTCTGTGTGAGATTTTGAGACGAATTTACATGGGAAAACTATGAAATGGCCTTCTAGGGAACTTCAGTATTATTGTATTTGCCTGTTAAAACCAGCAAAATTTTACATCTGTGTCTCATTTTGGTGCTAATATCACTTTTACAATTCCTAAGACACACATGTGCATATTCCTTATTGGTACCATCCATTCAAACACGCAGACGCATCTTCTAGTAGAAAGAGTTAGGTCATTTATTGGAAATTTAATCATTCTTTCAAACCTAACAGTGGCAACTATAGCGCCTGGGATTTAAGTACTTACAGAGTTAGTAAATCGCCACAAAAGGTGCGTATCTCATTGTATATGAGAGCCCCTAGTGGTTTGCCGGGAAACATACGAGTCAGTGGGAGAATTTAATGTTATGATGGCACGATGGCCATGGTAGCTCAATAGTTAAAAGCGACCGGATGAAAACCGGGAGATCCGTGCTTCAAATCCCAACCATGGCTTTGAATTTTTCAATCTCACTCTATCTATTCAAATCTTAGCCTACACACGGCTAGAGTGCAAATAATGATTAAATTTCCAAAAACCACTCTTGCTCTAAATTGAAGATTAGTGGAACAGAATTTTTATCTTATTCCACTGATACCACCGTTGTTTATTGAGATGGAAAGTGCACATTACATTATGTGGAGGTATAGCGTCGATTAATATAATGTTCTGAGTAAAATTGTATGTTTTGAAGTAGATCCTCAGATCTTCTACAGTTGCTGAACACTTCACTAAAAATTTTTTAGAAAATAAAAAGATAATACTCATATAATAAATTGTAACAATTCCATAAATAAAATGAGAAGACGTTAAATAAATAACATTGTTAGGTTGATTCCATTAAATTGCTTCTATTGCAGCCTTCTGCACATTCGAATTTTCTCATAATTGTGCAACTGATCATCTCAGTACTATTGTTATGAAGTTTACAATAATGAAGGCCAAACAACAGACCAAAGCTCACCATTTGGATGTACAATGTATGAGAGCTGTTCAATAAAGAATGATCTTTTTTTTTTTTTTTTTTTTTTTTTTTTTTTTTTGACAATGTACCTTTACTCATTCTCATAATTTTGATGGTCTTTCTCAAAATAGTCTCCCTGAATGCGATGCACTTGTCCCAGCGTTTCTGCCAGTCTTCAAAGACATGCTGGAAACCATTTTTGAGACATCCTTCAAAATCGCTTCCGCAGCCTTCACCACTGCTTCTGATGATGCATAATGCCTCCTATGAAGGTGTTTCTTCAAGTAACGGAATAGAAAAAAAGTCACATGGGACTAAATCCGGACTATAGGGAGGGTGAGGGACGCACTTCATGTTGATTTTTGCAACATATTCAGCAACAACATTGGCAATATGCGGCGACGCATTATCGTGGTGCAGCATCCAGCCTGCTTCATGGAAATGTGGTCTTTTGCACCTGACATGGACTTACAATGTTTTCAGGACATCCCTGTAGTATTGTCCAGTTACTGATGTGTGCGCAGGTACAACATGCTGATAAACCATTCCATGAATATCAAAGAATTACAAGACTACAACTTTCCCAGCAGAGGCAACCACTTTTGCTTTTTAGGGGGTTGGTGATGGAGATTTCCACACTGAGATTTGCTGTTTGCCCTGAGGATCAAAATATGTAGCCAAGTTTCATCAGCAGTGATTACGTTTTAAAGAGACCCCGGATCTTCCTCTAACATCAATTTTAACTGCATGTTACCTCCATTGCAGCGGTAGGCGACACTTAACATTTGTGAACTTGCCTGGTTCTCAAAAGCGGGGACCAGGAGTACCAACAATGAAACTACTACGGCTGTTTGTTTCACATTAAGCTAACAGAATATAATATGATTGAATTTTAGTGCGAAAAATTATGACTGTAAAAATTTATCATTCTTTATTGAACAGCCCTCGTATATTATTTTCTTATATATTTCAGTCGGATCGTTTATAATTCAATACTCAGGGCTGTCCATATATGTATATGACAGCACACGTTAAAAATAACTTTACTTTGCCTATGTTGTAAAATGACACCCACTTGTCAACTCTAATATTCAAAAAGGAAGCACAACAATGCGACAGTTGCGGATGACTAATGGAACTATTGCACGTAGCCTGCAAATTGACTTTGGGTGTTTTTCATATGTTAGAGCAAGTGATCACATTAACAAGTGCTGAAAAATGGGGATACCTGAGAGGATCGTCGACGTATTACCCACCCATCTAAGTAATGACTGTAGACGGCTGACAGAGGAGGCATGCGCATGAACATTAAGGTGGCACTGGATTACTTCAGCTTTCTGGGTGCGTTAACACAGGGGCAGATCGTAGTAAAAGCACACAAGCGCCCTCACTTGGGAAATAAATTATTAATTCCATTTTGCTGTAAATTGTGTATTTCAACGACAGTGTTTCTTTATGCAATTATGGTGGAAAGTTGGACTTTGTAATTTCAATGCCGGTAACTATGTTGGTCTGTTTTACTACAGGTATGTATGTGCATGATCTACATTAAATTCTCTAAATTTTTATGAATTTATTATTGCAGATGTTGAGTATAATACCGAATGGTATGACTCAAGCGGTGATGTCTGTACAACAGTTTCTTTTGCATCAAGTAAGTGGCCAACTGGATCAAGTTGTTGTTTAGTAGTTTCATTTAAATAATATAACCAACATTCCCTTCACTGAATAAAAGAAATACAAACGAAATAGCTCATATAGAACATCATGTCCAACATCATAATTACTAGTTCTTAAGCAAGGGCAGAAAATAACGTAACATTTACATTATAATGGTTACAGAAATAATGGCTAAAAGTAACTAGTTACCCAGTAACGGTTTCCAAAATAACAAATACAATAATTATTAGTTATTTTGTTAACAGTTATCGAGCCTGGGTGACACAATTCACTGCATGAGCACAGATACTAGTTGCCCAAGCTCATTATGCAGTATTTAACTCGTCGACAAGATATCATGAAAGGCGTTATTGACTTGATATACAATTTGGCAGGAAAAATGCCTTCAAATGATCCACTTTGATATACACCTATAACATTTGCATCTTTTGTAATGTTAAGAGAATAATGTGAGTTTGGAACTTGATGTTTCTCATCGCTAGCAAAACAGTCCTTCAAAATGACACTGGCAAGTTTTAGCCAAGGCCTACGAGAATATTTTACTCGTGTTTATTTGGCAATAGTGATGTAATTTGCTTTGTTATGATGCATCACGTCCTTCTTGTATTTAGAATCCCTATGCAGGTATATAGAAGCAATTGCTTTAATTGTACCTTATATTATAACCCTTATATGTAACAATTATGACACAGTAATTGCGTTACCCGAAAATAACGGTCACGTCACTATTAACTGCTAAAACCACCATGGACTGGACCACAAAGGCCATCTTTCAACAAGAAAACAAAATGATTCAGGGATAAGATAAAGCAGGTGTCACGAAAAGGTGACTGAGCAACTAAGCTGATTTGTCAGCAATTAAAAGTTCATCACTGTGGAATCACATAATTTAAAATTCAATAGTTATTTTCTTTGCTTAGAACTGTTAAATTGATATGTTAACTTTTAGCAGAAAGATTCTAAAGCATTTATTGAAAAACACGCACCACATTTTGCAACTAAACATTAAAACAATAACCCGGTATCGAAAAGTTAAATTTCGAAACCTGTTTGTATTGTTTCAGAGTAAATGCCAAAAAATGTATTACTTTTAGGATTCGCTCCATTTATTTTCGAACTACTATAATTTACAATTAAACTATTTACGAAAAATAAACATTTTGATAAAAACTCCACAATCCTCCAAGTGTAATTACCCATAAGTATTTTGAGCTGTGAAAGCTGCAGTTTCTTAGCAAATGTTTGCCACACTTGTGATGTTTAAAACCTTTAAAGGAATCCGGCTAACTCCCTTCAATCTATTACTTGCACTTCATTTAAATCAAAACATATTTTGAAATAACGCAAATGTGCAAGAAAATAAATAGAAAGAACATCGGAATCCGGGTGAAAAACCGGTGAAGACATAAATCTGACCGGCATGGAACGGAATCTTTTGATCCGGAATGAGAATCGATTTGTACATTTAGGAACAACTGAACACTTTCGGAAATAATGCCCGCCCATGCCAACAAAGAGGTATATTTGCATTCTACACCACGTAGCGCCAGGTTATTAAACTGCAGTAATAGAATTCCCATTGCCACCAAAAAGCGCTCGCACAGTGGTGCCAACACCTGCCCACGAAATATACACACGTGGCTTTCTTTATGTTTGCCTTTATAGCCCCTAGGAGGGAGAGAAAAGCAGCCATTACCTGTACCGTATACGCCACTTGTGCCCCTATTGCACCAGAATTACAGATGCGTTACCAAGGGAACGGAGGTGGCTTTTGTCTCCCCTCTATGTCGTTCAATTTCATCCACAGACACAGAAGGGTTGTGGAGCGGGCATGCTGCCTGCCGTTCTTAAAATAATCTGCTCTTCAACTGTTATGTTCAGCAAACACAACCTACGCATGTGCAAAACAAGGGGAGAGAAATTGAAGAATTTATAATAGTTAATAAACACAAAACGTCTGATCAGGGTTAGAAAGAATTAGGCATTTTGCTTCCTTTGTTCGGTGTAACTTATAATATGCAGACACTTTGAACACTTGGCCGGAGTAACGGAAAAATTTATGACACCGAGAAGCACGTAGTTTGCCAGCAAAGTTGGATATAGACGGCACATAGACTTCCGTTTCAAATTATCACCGCATAGCTTCGTCATAGATGGGCTTGAGCAGGCGCAATTCCACACATCCATGAAAAAAGTAAATATAAAATAAACCCCAAGAGAGCATCAACCAACACCCGGTAGCAGAAATCAATTTCATCCATGTTCCTAATGACCTTGTCACTTTCATGTGTATTCCTCTGCGTTTGTAATGAGCGCCTTGAATGCTGTCAACAAATCGCGTGCCTTGCAAGAATAAGTGACAAAAGTGATATAAACTACTATCATCAGAGAGGCACCTGTTTTTGGCATACTGACAGACAGTTTTTATACATCTTCTCTTCTATTTGTTGGTTATATCTTGCTGACTAATACGCAATACCTATCGGATGTGATAATATATATCTAACAATTTTCTTTGAATATATAATATATGTAAGTACATGATAGGTTACATTCTTACGGAGGGCACGGTCCTCACTATAGACCTGTTTGAAGCTCCCCGGCAGGCCAATACAATCGGCATCCCACCCACCATGGTCCTGAAACGGCCCATCAAGTCGTATCGGAGACTGCCCTAACTGAGGAGGAAGTGCTTACCAGAAGAACATCATCCTGCCATGAAGCGCCAAGACCCCCACCGATACTTTCTACCCTGAAAGAGACCACCAGATGAGAGAAGATGTGAAATTATAATGGAGATAAAATGGAGAGACAGGAAACTCGAGGAATGTAATTAGCCTACCCAGCATACGTCTGGCGAACCCCGTAAAAACTCATAGGCCAAGTAGGCCGGCCAGAGGAATCGAATCCAGAGCTTCTGAATGCGAGCCACAGACGAATCCACGTGAGCCATCCCAATCGTTATTAAATAAGGAACTATATTACATTACAGAACAACCTTGTATTCCACGATAGCAGTCAGTGTAGAGTGACTAGTTCCGTAATAGAGGTGCGAGGCAATTATATGGAATACACTTTGGATTATAGCGTCGTTATAATTCCTGAATTACTATTCGTACATAAAAATCCTGTAAATCATTTGAGGGCAAAGGCCTCCTGCTGCGCAGAGAGTAACGATTGAAAAACTCTCATTAGGGTTGCAGCTCCTAAGAGTCTTGTGCAGCTTCTGCGCTCCAGTAACGGCGTACTTTCCTGTTCTTAGCACTGCCTCTGTTCATTTCACACATTATACACATACACCATTGTTGTACAATATTTAGCTATGATACACATACAATTTTAATTTATAGCATCTTGGTAGCTACTTCTTCCAATGTCCTCCATGAAGCTTTGTTCTTAGCTTGTGTTGACCACTGGGTCCCTGCTATCTTTTAGAAGTTTTCTGTGCATTTCATCTTTGGTCTCCTTGCCGTTCGACCTCCTTTTCTGGAGTCTTATATTGTCATTCGTTGTGTTCATCGGAGGTGGTACATTCTGACGACATGCAAGCCCCATCTCCATTTCAGCTGTTGCGCCCGTAAAGCCACGTCAGTCATGCCTGATGTATTGTTATAGTTATGCTACTCAAACACACTCACGCGTGCGTGTGCCGTTTTCTTTTGGGGTTTTAAGGACATTAATCCACGTTTTTCTATGAAAGTCTGTTATCAAACTTTCGGGGAGTGCAATGTCTTCTCTGCCTATGGACTATGTTGGTGGAAGCGAAAGTATAAAGAGTAAGCGATTTGCCAGCTAAGAAAAGCATAAGTTCAGACCAACTATTAGGGATATCCATAAAACATAATAATTATGTAAAAACTATGTGCTTTAAAAAGATCTAGCTTGCCCTTATAGGATGCATTAGTCTATTTCTTACTAATGAGGAGTTATCTGAAAGTCATTCAGGAGGGAGAACTATACTTCATAGGCTATTCGCAGAAAATTCAAGATATATTCTTAGATAGCATTCAAATATGTTAAACATGGTATGTTCATCAGAATGTTCATTTTCATGAAAAGTGTCTCTTGGAATGACAGTATTCTCTGAAGATTTTCGTACCCTATTCTTGAATGATGCTCAATTTAAAAATATTAAGTCTGTATATAATCATTTTTAGTTATGCTGTACACTCACACATATAAAGCACACAGATATTCTTGCTAAACATGCTTTCTTCGAATTCAGGGAGCCTCAAAACGGCATTTTCTTTAAAATCTCGATAGTTCATTTTTCGCAAATACCCCCATGGACTTAGTATGGATAAATAAGCGAGCGGGATGGCTCAGGCGGTTTCGCCCGGAGGTCAGGGTTCGAATTTCCTTGAGCGGCCTACGTGGGTTTTCTCGGGGGATTTCCCAGGTCATGAGGCGAATGCTGGGTACTTTAATTACATCCCCCGAATTTCCTGTCTCTCCATTTCAGCTCCATTATCATTTTATATCATCTCTTGCCTGGTGGTCTTTTTCAGGCTAGATGTGTCCGCGGTAGCCTTGGCGCTGCATGGCCGGATGATAGGCTAAGAGTAAACACTTTCTCCATTGGCGGGACGGCCTTAAGCCTCCGACCCGGTCTAGTGGGCCGTTTCAGGACCGCGGCAGAGGGGATGCCGATTGTGCCAGCCTGTCTGGAGTATTCTCAGCTCTGAAGGCAGCCTCCGGTGTCCGAGTCGGCCTGATGGACTGTTTTGGACCGCGATCGGAGGGATGCAGGTTGTCTTGAATGCCGAGGAGTTTCCAACTGGTAAAGCTTAGAAATCCCGCCCTCTGTACTGGCGTGACACCTTGGGGTCTGCCGCCCTTTCCCCTCTCACCTCATCCTGCCTACCTGAAATGCCCCAATTGAGGCACAGGTAAGAAGGGCCAGTCTGGCAGACGTGCCGATTCCGCTACGTAAATTTTATCGTATCTTATTCTATGGGTAAATAGGAGATAAAGTAATAACTCCAGATGCTACTCACTAATAGAGTGAGATTCCCGACTGGAGGTTGAGAATTTTTCTTCAGTCAGCACTATTCCCCATTCTCCCAAATGTCTGCAGGTATGAATGAGAGAGCAAATTTCGTCTCTCTCTCTCTCTCTCTCTCTCTCTCTCTCTCTCTCTCTCTCTCTCTCTCTCTCTCTCTCTCTCTCTCTCTCTCTCTCTCTCTCTCTCTCTCTGTGTGTGTGTGTGTGTGTGTGTGTGTTTGTGTTTAATTTTATAAAGAAAATACCAAAGCAATAACGCGAGTGATCATGCCGTTGTTGCCGATATGACCTTAGATGTTAAATGGGCTTATAAATAAAACAAACCAATAAGTAAATAAACACAAATTAGAATTAAATTTTGAAACTAATTTTCTTTATAGCCCTATTTACGGTTTCACGCTAGGGCGCATGCGTTTTCTAAGAACGACAGAAGCCTGGTGAAATCATGGCAGTATCCAGAATTTTCATCGCATTTGTTCTAACGAAATTGCCCTCGCTGAAAGTTGCCATGACGTCATTAACTCCCCATTTCAATGCTCTGATCCCAGCAAACCCTCTTTTTTATCGCTGGAGTCCAGATGAGTTGCTGAATGATTCATTAGGGCTCTAGATAACCAGAACAGTGTTTTGCAAATGAAACCTCGTGTGTTGTGTAGCTTTGATGGTTGCCACGGAATCTGCAACCTATCAAAAAAGCGAAGCTTTCCCAGAATTCGAACAAAAAGGTTCAGCTTTTTGACTGCAGGAAAATGAGAGTATGAATTTAAAGAATTGGCTGTGGTGCTCTCATGCAAGTTTATACAACCCGTGGAGCGAAATTCAGTGTAGATAGTACGGATTAGACTGACTGGGTGGAGAACCAGGATACAAGAGTTATATTTGAAGTTGTAAACAACCCATTCTTACAATTTTGATCATATAAAAATCGTGATATACAGACTTTACATCTTTCAAAGATGTGACACGTAGATTTTCCAAGAAAAGGCCCGCACCTGATCTACCCTTTAGATGATACATTTTTCAAAAATACAATTTTTTTAGTTGGCTAAGCAGATTTAGATTAAAGGAAATATCTCGCTTTATCCCACTCCGTCATGTTGCACTATAAGCATTCCTCCTTCAGTCATTCAAATGACCAAGCATGAGAGAGGTTTGTTTTTGAATCCCATGAATGCGTCATATTCGGCAAACAGCAGGAGCAAAACTCGATTCCTCTCTTTTGTATAAGATTGGACATCACTGCTCTATAGTATCCCAAGTAATTTGTTTTCTGTAATGCGGTTCCTTTAGATAAATAAGACTCCAAGCTATGAATTTTCGTAATGTTATTTAAATACGTAGTTGTGAACCGAACACTGCAACCACATTTGCTAGAAGAAGCCGTTCCATTCTACTCGAAAAGTTCACCAAACAAAGCATGTTTTGATACAATCTCCGGTAAATATCGACAAATGCTGTTATCAGATCCAGAATTTTACGGCACTTTCCCTCTTCCCATTTCCTACTTATATGCGGATGTGTTGAAGGACGTGAATATAGCTGAAAATGTAAACAGAAAATTCTAGAATTCCTAAGTAAAGGGACAGTAAAACTTCTAGATGCTTCCGGTTATTAGTCGTTAGCACTTCTGGTAGGTGAGAGCGCTGCCACGTCTACTTATCTCTCTTAACTTCTGCGCTACCCGGCGCAAATCTCCCAGTAAGTTTAGATGATAACCGCTTTCACAATATTCATAAAATAAAGTGTACTCATATGTATGGTTGACTGCATGAGCAGTTTAGTTCCAGTTAGATTCAACGACCATACACAGCCTCCTAAAACTGCAACTTAAGCACATCTGAACCAAAAGAAGCGCTCCTGAAATTATCATTTACAGTCGGAGACCTCACTAAAAGAAAATGTGAAAGACTAGGAAATTAAAAACATTCCCAAACGTCTCGACGTCGCGCCGCTGATGCTCACGCTTTACCATTCCATTACAATTTTCCAACTCTTTCATTTCGTCTAAGAAGGCAACTTCTACAATTCACACCCCAAGAGATACAGACAGAAAGGACGCGCAAGGGATGCCTCTCGTCTCTGACAATAAGATAACCCCCTTGCTGCTTCAAATGTTTCTTTTCCTGCCCTCGCTCCATGTGACGCTTGAAAATAAACTCTAAAAGCAACTTTCCTGTATTTATAATGAAATGTCACGAAACGTACCACCACACAAAACTTAACCACAAAAACACACAATTACATAACAAAAATATACAGAACACGTGCGGTTGAAAACACAGAGGAAACAGGGATTTAATGGACCCCGAAACTGAAAACATCCGCAGTTTCACTACTACGTGGTAGTTTTAGAAACAGCTGCACAGTATGCGAGTATACTTAACCTATAATCATCCTGTAAAGAGTATAGAAGAAAAAAGTCACCTTGTTGATTCAAATGCACATGAACCGAGATAAAAATGGTGTTATTACACATAGTTAAAATGGCAAAAGGGAAATGCAATAGCCTGTTTAAGAGCGGGTGGTTGTGCGATAACTTCGAAATTCCATTTTCTTTGAATAACCAGGCGATATGCTATAAACACACCTACTTTTCTGTGGAACAAGGTTATGTCCATTTCTTACAGTTTACCAGTTAGCCCAAATAAAGGCTATTCCCAGAAATTTCAAGATGCACATTACGTTTGTTATAAAAATATTTTAAACATATAGTATTTTAAACAAAGTCTTTGAAGACATTTTCGCAAAATTTAAAATTTTCATAAAGCTTCCCAAGTAAACGTAGTTTGTATTCTTGAAAATTTTCCTGCAGTATTTTGGAAGATGCTGAACTAAGAAGTCTGACATTTACGCTGTTCACTCACACACCACACACACGTGGGCCCTATTTTTCCACCCTCAAATATTCTCAAAATGCGCATTTCCAATGGAATTTCAATACCGAATTTTCGGTGGAATATAATTAGGTTAACAGGCTGATTATAGGTTTTAATAAAAAAATGTTTTTAATAAAAACATAACTCAGAACTGCAACTGTCTATTTTGTTCCGGAATTCAGAAGAGATGAGTCGGGAGCAATGAAAACTCCGGAGTTAAAAGTACTGATTTGCTCTATCGGGAGATAACACGCGGTTCTACCCTCTACTCCAGCTATATCTTGTTCCACACGATTCGACCACAAGTTTCCAAAATTATGCCCAGAATGAACTACTCAGCTTCAAAAGTCTCCTAATAACCTTACCTTTTTGCTAATGACTCTAAGACCAACACTACTAGCTTCTAATACAATGTTGCCACTTCATTTCTATATTACTGAAATCCTCTTTTTTCCATGCGAAAATCACTCCATAAATTTCTAAGAAATACTCTCGCATATTCTAAAAATTCAAAGCTAGCATTCCATACCTAATCTGGCAACTTCACCCCTCACTAAAATAAGCTACCGAACCACTTCTGCGAATTTCATGAAAACCACCCATCGCTAGTTACCGTGCTTAATGTCATTTAACACCGAGCCAAACTGTAGGTACTCATAATCTATTGCCAAACATATAACCCTTTAACATATAATACATAATAATACATAATTTCTGTAGGACGAGAATTCATTAAGGACAAAATATTATGAATCTACCTTATCTACTGTTCAGAAAGTATCAAGAAAGATTTATTTACACTATTTGTATTATTGTGGAAACGTAGAGTCAGACTGAAAAATTCAATGCCATAGCCGGGATTTGAACCACGGAACTTCTGGTTTCCGTCCAGCCGCACTACCACTGTGCTACTATGGCCAACGTGCCGACATGACAATGACATTAAATGTCATGTCGGCACATTGGCCATAGTAGCACAGTGGTAGTGCGGCTGGACGGAAACCAGAAGTTCCGTGGTTCAAATCCCGGCAATGGCATTGAATTTTTCAGTCTGACTCTACGTTTCCACAATTTAGCCTACACACGGCCAGTGTGAAAGAATAATTAATTTGTATTATCATTGTTATATCAGGTATAATAACGAAAACGTTATCTAGCTATCATACTCGTGGTAGGGAGAAAATAAGATTGCTAACTATTATGTGTTTCAAATGGGAAGTGGAGAATATAATCTTCAAATTTCATATGAAAAAAACAAAAATAATGGCTTTTATAGGAACGAACCATTTGAGAGAAAAAATTTGCAAAAATGATGAACCCATCCAACAGCAACGTTATTTTAATTATCTTGGCAATGTTGTGTTATACCAGTAATAGTAATATACAAAACAAAACAAATTCCAAACAATGTGTGGCACAATAAAAAGAACTTTTAAAAATTGTAATCGTCAAACTTTGTTAAAACTGTATAAAAGAATGGCGAACCCAACCCTGCTTTATGGGTGTGAAAACTGGGTCTTGACTATCTCACAACAGAAGAAAGTGGAGGCTGCTGAGATGAAATTTCTGAGATAGGTGGCAGGTTATAGACTCATAGACAAGAGAAGAAACGAGGATATTAGAAGAGAATTGGAAATTCAGAGTCTAAATGAAACAATCATTGCATACAGGCAAAAATGGCAAGGTCATGTGCAGATAATGACCGAAGACCGTACACCACAAATAGTATACAAGTATAAACCTGTAGGTAGAAGAAATGTTGGCAGGCCACGAATGAGATGGTCCGATCAATTTCCTTGAAGTCGGAACGGGCCACGAGGCTTATACCGTGATGATGATGTTGATGATGATGATGATGATGAAATGGGAAATGTTCTGGAGTCCAGCTAATCAGATGCCGTATCACACTCAGCGTTGCCAGGTTGTTACCCCACTCCTTTTATATCTCCCTCTCTCTCGCACACTCATACAACATGCAGGTCTGCTTGGCGCAGACGTAAGGGTAAGCAAATTATATTTTACAAACTTTTACTATGATACACTTGCCAAAATCAAAATTGGAAATAGCATTTTCGCAAATCATGTATATTTTTAAATATATAACTATAATTATAGTTTATGAATTACCTGTTTTTCTATTCCAATGCAACTGCACGTGACTCATCCAAATCACTGTCAATGTCACTTCCGTTAAGAGACAATTCGTCATTGTCACTGTCTTCATCGCCTGTCTTGCAAATTTATGATTATAAGTTCCAAAATCTCGTCACGTGCTATTTCTTTCTTAAAATCGTCTTCTTGAAGGTTTTGTGCATGCCTTACGCAGTTTTCCCAGTCCTGTTGTGGTACCTTGTCAATGTCTTCGTGAAAAAGTGCTCAACGTCCGTTCAGTTTAAAAGTATTATTTCTGTTTGCAACTCCCCTTTTTATTTGAGCCCACACCAACTCAATTGGATTATGTTGGCAGTGGTAAGGTTGGAGGCGTATTACCTCGTGTCCTATTTCAATTGCAAGTTGATCAAGCTGATACTCTTTTTCCGTGGATTTAAACGGAAGTACTCTTTGCAATAACTCATTTTTAGTTTCTGTTTCCGAAAATTTTTTGAAGAACGTGTACATCTTAAAAATAATATTTCGAGCCTGACTTCGCAAACCTGCCTTTTTGACTCGCCACTAGTTTCACTGCAAGAAGCCATTGCACTATTCAACTCATACTCTACTGTTGTGTAAAAAACAACTGAATGATATTGATCTTAACTCTTTAGAGTAAATAAACACTTCTTATCCAGCATTCATTCATAAATATAAGCGTACAGCATTCCACAGGCTAACAGGAAATGAAGTGTTTACTCTTTCTCGAATTTAACACCTTGATTTATTCACAGTAATTCTTTCATCCGTCATGTCAGTAGTTTAAATTTCAGTTCTGAGTAATTAAAAGTATATGTACATGCATTCACACCGACCACTTTGAACTCTCTAGAGTAAATAGAAATTACGAACCATTCATAAACAAAGATATAGTTTGACCAGACAAGTTCTGCCAGGGCAGCAGGAAATTTGTTGTTTCCTCTCGCTCGAACTGGCTTATTCAAAGTAATTCTTTTATCACGTCACGTCAAACATTTAGGTTTCAGTTCTGAGTAATTACAAATATACGTACACGCATACATGCAAACCAATAACGACAGTGCGTATGTCGCGATTTATTGTTATAATACAGGTAATAGTGGTTTATTTATTTGAAAAACTATGGAGTTTTCATGGTTATGTTAGATACATTACTCTCTGCCTTCCACATGGACCAGTTTCAGTAAAATCTGAATTTCTGTCTTAGCGCGGATAGTATTTCATACAGATTGATTAGGTTGGCGCTCATCACACACCACTTAGCGGGAATGCAATGTGACAACACTGCAGGACTCCGATTGGTTGCTCGTCTAATAGCGCTCAAGGACAAACACTTTCCCATTTGAAACACATAATTATTATCAGTAGAAGAACTATGAAAATAAGTGACAATCGCAAAGAAAGCATGCAAATTTTATAAATTACTGTTCCAAATGTGGAGTCTACCCACAATTGCTATTCTATAGTAAATTCCACTGAGTTCTCGAGATCCTACGTTGGACAGCAGCTCATCTTATGAAAAAACGTTAACGATAAAGGACTACCTACTGGCAAAGCTTTGGTAAACCATAATTTCGTTATAGCGCCGTCTTCCTAGCTGACGATAAGCGCTCAACAAAAGCAATTTTCCTTGCCATTAAGCTCCGAAAAGTTAATTTCTCTAGTACTAAAAGATAAAGGGCCTCCTCGTTATTTCATTAAGGTTTGGTGGAGCTGCCTGAAGGCTGTAAATTTCGCGGTAAAGTGAGGGTGTTTCGTGGCTAGCAATTTCTGTTAGCTGGGAAAGCCAAATGATCATCTATTACTATGGGCATTATTCCTTTCCTCAACTCAACAAGCTAATTACTCTGATTTTGTTTAAATCACCGACTTTTTCCTAAGAACATAAATCTTTGATTACATGACTGCTTCTGCTGGCTTTATTGGAAATTATTCTTACAATTTCAGGTTTAGGTAACGAAGAATACTGTGGCCAAAGCGATGTCAGATTGATAAAGAAATTGATCTCAAGTAATATTTTTTAAATGTTATGTTCTTTGCAGAACCACGGGAGGGGGGAAAAAAGAATAGAAGCCACATAACACTTTAAAAATATATAAAATTTTGAGAAAATCACACCAATGATGAAAGAGTATTTCGGAAACGCTAACCACTATACAAATTGTATGTCGAATAAATTAAAACCTTAAATTTTTTTGCATGTTACGATTTTGTTATCCCTTAGGATGTATCAATTATGCAAAAGTTTTTGAGAATGAAGAGTCCTTCACCGTCTATTCTCAAAAATGTTATATACATAGCACTGTCTAGGGCGTCACCTCTATGCAGAAGTAGCGTAGGACCTCCAGACGCAGTCAAGGTCATGGAGAAATGTAGGGTGGGGGTGTAGGGGTCAACTCGCCGACTTCCCCGACCGTAAGGAGACTACTTGACCTTTTAGGGACTTCTATCTCGATAGTCACTCAATTGGCATGACCAGGCTAGGTGTACCCAATATGAGGTGAAATGGTGGGGGGGGGGGGGAAGAATCTCACACCGGTGCAACAGACAGTTCAATACCACAGGTATGGGGGCACTATATGATATAATTATTTTGATATAAGCTATTTTAATCAAAATTTCTTGAGCTTCAATTCCAAACTTGATATTTAACCATTTGTGTTTTCCTTATGTTCACAGACAAACACAGACAACCATGTACCCTTTTATACAGGTTTTCGGATTCAGAGATCCTAAAACGTAGATTTCCAGTAAAATCTTTGTATCGAACCTATCTTAAACAGATATGCATTTTTAGTGAGTGCTTTTTTTTAAATTAAAAACCTTACACAACATATCAAATACCCTTATGCAAAATAACATAAAATTACTTCCAAATGAGGATGAACTTTACAGGCTCTTCTCAGAAAATTCATGAGAAAGTCAGAAATTTGGAAATGTCTCACTGTGTGGTTTGGGATGAGAGGATTTACCGAAAATATTCATTTCGCATCTTTGGGAGATACCGAAATTACATGTATGTAAAGTTTGGTATTTATCTGACCTTTTTTTTTACTTACCTTCTGGCACACACAAAAACAAAGATTTTATAAAAATGCTTTAATTTTCTAGTGAGGGGCTGTCGAAATAACACTGTTCTTTAAATCTGGATATCGAATTATTGGTCGCAAAGAAATATATTCTCTGCCTACTAGGAAAATGATTAAAAAAAAAGCAAAATTTATTAACTTTGGAAACATCTGGATGTATCAAATAGGAGAATTGAATGAAAAAGTAGCAAAAAAATATTCTGGAACACCATCTTAATGTTGTCAAGAGCAGCCAATTTGCTATTTCTGCCCAATATACAACAGAACATCAATTTTAGTTTTTTGTCGATGCAAGATCCGCTGGAGAACTGCTTCTATATTGCTCGGTATCGCAGTGTATTGAACACTTTTATAAAGTTATAAAAACTTTTAAGAGGTATTATGATAACTGAATAAAAACAGCACTTCTAAGAGGAACTTGGTAACTTTCGACGTTAAAATATAATGAATAATGTAAAAGAAGGTGGGATTCTTAAAAGGGAAAGTTTCTGGAAAGCTTGTCATTTAAGCCAGTAACTTCAAACCAAAAGACGAGTGAAAAATGTCTAAGCGGATAAGCAAAGAGGAGAGAGCAGTTAAAAGTGGCGGAATGAGCAATTTTGGTCGTAAAGCATTTCTTTACCTTTAAAAAATGCGTCCTCTAACGTTGTCATATTCGATGATGAATGAAATATGTAAAATGATCTCAAATGAGGTAAGGACCCAAAAGGTTTAGAGAAAAAGACATTCATCTTTGATAAGTAAACACTCAGGGGAAAAGAACTTAACCAGAGAAGTAACCATGATCGAGATTGGAACTCCAGACCTTTTGAACGTGAGGCAGACACGTTACAGAGGCCAATATATTTCTTGACATTCAGGTATACTGATAGTAAAACTACATAACATTTGTCCATGTAGAAAGACCCTTCTAACCACAAAAGACTACAACATTGAGCTGAAGAGAGCGCGGTCCTTGCTCATTTTCAACTTTTGAAAAAGAGGGGGTGGTCACAGCCCTGCTGCAGTTAATTCGTTACTGCAATAAAACAAGCCCCTTACACCGTCCTCTACAGAATATCAAAGCAAAGCCGATGGCTGAATTGATTTTTATATTAAGAATTGGTCTATAAATTATAAATCATTCCGATATTTCGACCACATCCTTCATCGGCTAGAGTTATTTGCTGGAGCTGGTTTTGTTTTACTGTAGAACACTTTGTTTATATATCAGTCTAATTATAAAATGGACTGTATAGTCGTAAAAATAACAAAATAGGCCAGGGGTACCTTAATCAGCTTCTCCAAGGGGGAGGGCAATTCAAATTTGATACGAGTACATTAATGCAAATACCTGGAGCAGGATTCCAAGTGCATATTGATGAGATAATCTTCGAATGGATTATCTCGAAGTCCCAGATTGGGAAGGCCTTGGAACAAAATTTCGTATTCTGCTAGCCTTTGCTGCAACAGCCGACGCATGAGGTGTGGTGTCGGACGAATATGTTTCGGAAATGTTTCGCCATAATTGAAATAAATTATTCAATTCCTTATTAAACATACTGGTTTTTAATTCAGGTTGAAAATGAACAAAACGCGTCGTAACATAAATGTGTAACTTTATAAACGTCGGTTTCCTTCACAATATTAACTTGAGATCCAGTTCCCACACTGATCAGGTTTTGTTTCTAACTCCAGGACGTCCATACACAGAATGAAGCTAACTCCGACTAGTGTGAAATTATTGAATTTGCTGTTGTTATAACAGTTCAATAATTTCTCATTAGTAGACGTTATCTTTCGCGAACACGTTTTCATTACCATATTAGGTAATGTAATGTTTATTTTATATTTAAATTATATTTAAACAATTTAACATTCAAATAATATTTGTTTATACTTTTAGACTACTATTATCGTCGATAAACACATTCTTTTTCCTTCGTTTCTACATATTCAATCCCAAGTTTACCTTCAATTATTTTTTTCTTGATTACTAATATTTAAAACTCTAAATAACATTATACGCCACGCCACGGCTGAGTGGTTAGACCGCTTGGCTCTCACCTAGGCGGCCCGGGTTCGATCCCAGAGACGCAAAGTGGGTTTGTGGTGGACAACATGGCGCTGGGGTGGGTTTCCTCCGTGTCCTCCGGCTTCCCCCGCCATCATTCCACCAATTGCTTCATCAATCATTCATTTCAGGTGTCGGGCCGACCCCTCAACCCTGATTTCATCTCAGGTCAGATGTTTAGGCTGTCTCCTCTGAGGGAAACCAAGCGCCCCCTAACGTCAGCATTGACGAGAAAGGAAGGAGAAAAAAAAACATCAAATAAACAATATTCATTTTTCGGGGCCAAAATAACACTGTTACATATCTCGGTATCTCCCAGCTCTCCTTTCTCTACTACATACATAGCAGAATAGGTACTGCATTCCACCTAAAAATTGTATACTAGAATTTCATTGCAAATACACGTTTTGAGGTTTCTGAATCAGAACGTTTAGAAACACAGTTTGTGTGGTAAACAACATTAGCTCAAAAAGTCTGTTAAATACCAAACCTTATTTTTGGGTTCCCCCCAACCCAACCCAAACTGCCTATACGTGGAACATATTTCAAACATTTTGATTCTCTTCAACGTGGCTATAACGACTTTGATAAAAATATCATAAAGATATTTATATGACAAATGAAACGTCTACTTTAAATTTCTTGGAAATAACCGAAGAAGCTCTTTTCATTCTGAAACACTTTTGCACAGCTGGCCAAACCTTAGAGATAGATCAAAATAAAATGTAGCTCTCGTCAAAGCAACAAATTTGTATCAAATAACCTTTTTTATGACGATAATGCGGAAAATCCATTTTTTTAGATATTCCTTGTTATTGGTTTGAAGTTTCCATAAAGGAAGCGCTACTCCTTTTTTCCCTGGTAATGTAAAGGAAATGAAATGTCAAAGCACTCACACAGCTCTTAAAAGATTTGTCTTTGGCTTAAGCTTGAAGTATTCTGGAAATATATAATTGGGGAAGAGATCTTAACTCTCTTAACTTAAAACATAATGAAAGTAATTGAACGGTTTATTAAATACGAGTCTCCCATACTTTGAATATTGTGGCGGTTATATCATGTTTCTAAATTTTAAAAATTGATTTGGGATTGTTACGAAAAGAGTAATTTGTACAGGAATAAAAGTGTAAAATTAGGTTGGTCACGAAATGTTGCAATGTGAGTGAATGTTATATAATATTGTCGTTATTAGTAGTTTTAAGAATGTGATCACGTCATCTGGTGACGTGGACCAGTAGAAGATAACTAATTTGGTTGCTATAGCAACGTAAAAAGAAGGAAGCAGGAGATTAACTGGAATCACAGAACATATACTTATTAGCGTCCCTCTGCATAAGAACTCCGTAGGAGAAAGACGTGCATTTGTGTCTCTCCGAGTGCGTGCAGAAACCATTTTGTGTGCACTTAATTAGCATGAGTGTAAGAGAGGAACAGTTCATCCATACATCAATCACCGTTTGTTAAAGGACAGCATTTCACATCATCTAAATACGTATCAAAATTTGGTAAATTTTCGGAAGAATTTAACTTTGAAAAGAAGAGAAGTATTAGTTCATTCTAATAACAGTAATAATTTTCCCTCCACTCCGCGACCGCGCCCAGAGGTAAGATCTACCCCAGTGATGCTGCCGAGGAACCTACAGGACTACAAGATCTTCGCAAAGGTGAGAAACAAACCAACACATCATCAGGTCATCCATCCACATTTGCCACACAATAAACCGTTCCAATATTCTTGAGCAAATTTCAATGAAAAGCACTCAACATACAATCTTCACACCTTGAACGTGCTGACACGTGGTGCATGCATTTCACCGTTTCTCACAGCCTGCTGTTATGACATATGACAGCAGGCTGTGTAGTGAACGTACCTCATCAAGGCTGTTAGAAGAACTAAAAACGAGTCACCCACAAAAAGCTATTCAGCCTAGTATACTCTTCTTTGAAGCAGAATGCATGGTTCTCCCTCTTATTTCGTCCGTTTTGACTGCTCTGGCATTTTAATTTTAATTATTGATAAATTGTTCGTCATTTCAGTATTCCATAGAGAACATAGAGAATTAGAGAACACATAAAGAATTCGCCACTGCTTGCAGCGAGACAAAGTCAGAAAGGACGACAGAAGCAGAAGCAGTTTGAGAGTTGAAGTTGAAAGGCGTGATGGAGAATGATTGAAGAGGGACAGGCGGTAACAATCGCCTAAACTAAAGCAATAACTCAAAGTTTGCACGTAAAACAAATAAGGTGCATGTAGTTGTCTCTTCCAATAAGTAAATAAAATGGTTGTTTTTCTCCTTTCTTATAAACCAGCTCGAACATCAATCTTTCACATTGGTTATGGCCTGTCAGCGTTATCGACATTCCGATAGAGGATCGCTTTATGAACCGAGCAGCCTGCACTTAAGCTGCTATTCATCAGGATAGACAAAACGGACTGTTTAAGCACGTTAACGGCCTCGCTAAAGGGCAGATAGATAATTCAGCCGGAAATGTACTCATGTGCATGCCTGCATTCAAAATACCGACAGATATCTCTATCTCCAATTTTGGTCTACGAATTTGCTCTAAACTATCCTTAGTTTTCCGCACCCTTCAGTTTCATGTAATCGTTTATATACATCCTATGGAAGGTAGACGAAGTCCGCCCATCCGCCCGCCTCGGTAGCGTGGTGGTACAGTGCCTCACGTTCAAGAGGTCCCGAGTTCGAATCTCGGTCAGGGTGAGTTACCTGGATAAGGTTTTCCCCGGGTTTTCCCTATCTTGAGAGACGAATGTCGGGTAACTCTAAGCTCTATGGACTCTGGACTCATTTGAGCTTCATTTCGCCCATTCCATTCATCGTCCGATATGACTTAACGTTGGAGGACGTAACATTAAAAAAAAAAAAAAAAATCCATCCAAATAGCCAGTAACGAGATCTCACCCGAAATAGAAACTTTTGAAGTCGCCTGAATCCAAAATAAACTCAGAGAAAGATCAGGCTGTACACATTTTGCAAGTGTTTGTGTTTTTAAATTTACATCCAACGTTAAGTCATATGAAATGGGCCAGGATCCGTAGAACTTAGGGTCTGGCATTCGTCTTTCAGGTTAAGGATGACTCACCGTGACCGAAATTCAAACTCGGGACATCTTGAACGTGACGCAGACACGCTACCACTTGCGCTACTGAGGCACGCGCGTGCGCGTTTGTGTGTGTGTGCGGTGTGTCAGGAATACAACTCAAAAAAGAAAGATTAGAAAAATGCGAACTTTAAGCTATGCATATTGTGACTTTGTGGGCTCGTGAAATGAAAAGTCCAATTTCACCACTCAAAAATGTTCTTTATTTCCACCTTATTCCAATTACAGTTTAATGTACACAATTTCAATTTAATTTACACCATTCAACCTTGCCAGTTCGTCTTTACACGTCCGCTCAACTCAACTACACGTCCGCCCGGCTCACGGTCACTCACTCAACTCTCTACACGTCCGCACACCGCGACGTCCTCCACTCCACTAACCGTCGCCTCGCTTGTATCGATCGCCCCGAAACCTCCCGATTCTTCCATTATGGAGGGGGAAATCATTCTGGAGCCTTCGAGCTCCTTCGCGCGGTAGGAGGAGGTGCCACCCCTTGCGTCCCACCCCCCCTCCCCCGCCATCACTGCTAGTCCGCATTATCGATCGGCAACGCGAGTTCGCCGTCTACGTCACAATATAATATAGATTTATCCGCAAACATTGATAAAATATTGTCGTGAACCCGATCGCGATAAGGCGGCTTGGCACACAAAGGAACTGATAGGTTTCACGTAGATAACGAGCTTGCATAAGCAGATAAACATAGCGCTTGAGATAAAAGACTTACCGAAACAAACAGAAATAAATGGAAATTTCTTGCAATATCTTGATTATTCGGCTTCTTTATTCTTCTGGAAGAGTCTCGAATTACGAATTAGGTATTTAAGGACGTGACGGCTCACAAAGTGAGTAGTTAAAAAGCGGAGTGAGCGAGCCGCGAGTGTGAAACAGTGTTGTGAAATGAGAGACAGCCAGCTGTGTTGTTGTAACGAGAGCTAAGGATGTAATCTGCTGTCACTGTTTGTTATTGTGATCGACCTTGGTAGAATGATGGTGTATTAACGTAATGCTGTTGTAATCTATAAGAGTATTTCAACGAAAATAAAGGAGATTTTTAATTTCTCCAACTCGGCCTTTTAATTCTAAGAACCCACAAAGTCACAATACATTAAATTAATATATTAAAATTATACTAAATTAAATACCAAAGTGCAATTTGTAAGACAATATATTATTTTGGGGCAGGACAATTTATGTTAATCTAACTTTAGGCCCTGCATAACTGCGAAATATAAAGTCATTTTAATATGAAAACTAGAAACCTAAATTCTAACTTAAGTGTCCAAACTTTCACCCACTACCCTATAATTTAATTTTTATATGGGAATTAAATATTTCATCAAAAACCAGTGTTTTAGCACTCTCTCTAATATCACTGTGCAGAAAATCAACACCAGTTATAGCTTCTGATTTAGCCTATACTAAACTGATTATAACCATACCATTAAATGTCAATGTTTATACCAGGTAAACAGCAGCCAACAATGGTTATGTAGAATCAAGCGGACTTAATGCTCGCTGTAATATCTTTCGCAGGAATTAGAATTCAGAAACATAATTCACAAAAGTAAATGGGAACAATGCATGGCACAAAATAGACCTACATTTAGCCACTTCAATAACATTACTTTATTTAACTAGTGAATAATACAGATAAGGGTTTGCACGGCAGTGCCTACCACAACTTTCAAGAGTTTATAATATTATCCAAGATTTATTTTCTTTCCGTACTTTTCTCTCTAATTTTCCTAAGTCCTTTGCATTTCTTGCTATAAACACGGCATATGAAACTCATTTGGTCACAGCGAAAAGTACATGGAAGTATCGAAGGTATAATTATTGATTTCATTGCGATTAATATGGAAAAACTACCAATCAAAAGATTTCAGATATTCGGTAGTACAACATGCTACGAGAGGACTACGGGACTGAGTGTCACTCAACGGCGGTCAGATGGCGTAGACGCTTGCGGTTTGGAACTGCTCAGCCCCGCCATTCCAGCTTCCACTGTCGCGTCGTGCTTTCCCCACTTCCTGCTTGAGCAGATCCCTGAGCCACCGTCCAGAACTTTTAGCAGGTCGCCGCCAAGCACCTTCTAACCAGACGATTAGAATAGTAACTGTTAGGAAACTCTGTGCGCCTTTGCCTGCCACATACGTCGTCTGTTGCTACAGCCCATAAGTTCCTGCGGCAGTTTCATCTCATCCGTTCCTCCCGGGGGTGTAGGCACAATAGATCCAATTCCGCGAATGGTGCTTGGGTCTTTTCTTTAATTTACGTCCTCCAACGTTAAGTTATATCAGACGATGAATGAAATTGGTGAAATGTAGTTCAAATGAGTCCGGGGTCCATGGAGCACAGTTACCTGACATTTCGTCTATCAGGATAAGGGGGAAAAACGGAAAAAAAAAAACCATATCCAGATAACTCGCCCTGACCGAGATTCCAACTCGGGACCTCTTGTACGTGAGGAAGACACGCTAACATCTACGCTACCGAGGCGGGCTTGGCCCTCCTCCATTATATAATTTAACTGTATAGTACCTCTATGTACAGCTGAAAACAGGTCATTGGGGTGCTAGTCGAAATGTTCTCTGCCGTTAGGGCAGCTTGTATTTCACGACCGGAAATATGCTGTAGGTTAAGTATGGCTCGGTCTCGCGTGTGGTTTGAGTTGAAGTGGAACGTGTACTTTGGTGAAATAAATAATTCAGATTATACGCTGAATTACATTATTTTCACTGGGTGTCTGAAAACCTTTGACTGGCATTGTACGTACCGCCGAATGCTTGTTCTGTAATGCTATTCTCGGTAGAGAAGCTATAGCTGAACCTCGAATTTTGGGATCCGGTGCCCTGCGGCAATTAGGGCTGCAGATATAATGTAACAAGGTTTACACGAATACTCAGCTACAATACCTCAGAGTTGGTAGCAGAATTGGTTGACACAGAACACGATTTCTAGGTCACAGAGATACCAACTTCCGAGCCTTAGGTAATATACGCATAGCCCAACATGTATATGAGATTAACGTAAACATATTCTAGAACTAGAACCGTTTATCCTGTTTGCTTTGAACGCCAGTCTATGTATCTACAGAACACTTCCGCGATGGTGGCTCGGTGTAAATAAACCGAGGTTAGGTGGCAGAGTTTCTTGGAACAATGTATTTGTTTCATTATAGTTATAAATTACGTATCCAGCACTGCATAGAAGCATTGATGTAAGACAACTCTTCCGGAAGCACCAAGGATAAGCCGACTTCTTGTTTTGTTTACACTGAGTCAAGCCTCCTTGTTTTGTTTACAAGACGAACATGATGTCAATTAAGTCACAAGGTTGCAACAAGCTGTAAAACGTTTTCAGAATAGAGCTACTGTTGCTACTGGCAAAATTTTGATGTATAAGACTAGCACATCATGGAAAGCATATGCCACATCCTATTAATTTCTTAGCGTCAAACAAATATTTAAGAAAAATAACTAAACTTATGCCTATAAGATCTCAGTACATGATGGCAAAAGTATTACAAAATAGTGTTCCAACTTTCCCAAATTTGAAAGTTAAACTTAACAGTTCCAAACTGCTTGTTCTTATAATCAAGCACCTACAATTGTTTACATATAGGAAGGCTTTCATTCGCGCCAAAAATTAAAAGAACAAAATTAATAGACGAAGCATTTTAAACAGTAAAAGAATACTGGCAAAAGCAACTGTATACATTTTTATTACCTTTCAAGATACATGAGGAATGTGGATGAAAACAATAACACTAAACTCTTAAAACTCTTTGCACCACTTAACGTATTACAGCTGGCTTAGAATTAGTAAACAAATGAAAATCGCACTGTAAAGATTTCTTTATTTCTGAGACATGTGCGAATAATTTAAGCACCCACAGTGAGTTTTTCTCATCAAGATTATCATATATATACCAGACGAATGCTGGGAAAGACACCTCCTTTTCCTCTGCTTTATTTCAACCTTACAAACACCAGGGTGTCGAAAAAAATGGTTTTGCGTCCTCTTCAAAATTAGAGGAGTAAGCAAACTACCTCATAATCGTTCATTTATTGGAATAATTTAATCCATCCTGATACAACAAACATTTCAAACTGCGGTAGAACCCAAAAATCTGGGTGGCCACGCAGCAAAAACCTTCGGGTTGTGGACAGCCTGCCAGTACCTCGTCGTCGTCTTCCCGCTTGACTGTTTCAAGGTTCCAGTGCTTATGGCAGGATACTTTCTCTATATATTCATTCGCGAGATCGGGGGAGCTCCCTGAGTCTCAGACGCCTTAGGGAATGTGTAAGATTACAGGAAGAGAAATCATTTGTTTGAGGTGGCACCGAGGTCTTCAAATCTGCAGTTGTTACGACTGATGATATCCACTGTCATTTTTCCACTGCTCCCCTCAACTCATCCCTCCCTCTCGGAGGCGCCCGGTGGAAAGCCTAGGCACAACATTGCTCCATGACATAGCGTTATAATATCTATATGGAGAATATATGTAGTATTCCAATTCCGTTTTTAACATTTATTCAAAAAATCTTGCAAGTTTTTCTTTGAAACTAACAAGGAAAAGAGCATTCGAGCATCCCCAAGTTAAACCCTATATCCAGGGTTTTGATTTCCATTCTGAATACAGAGCACGCCACGCCAAAACTTAATATGGTAATATGTTCTACATGATTTTGCTTTCTCGCCTCTTCTCGCCCAAAGCATATTGATTTATCGTAATCTGAGTGAAAATCTTTTCGATGTCCGGCATAGGCTCATAAAAATCAGATAACTGTTCACACTCACCCGGCTTCAACTGACGCTCGCCTGCAAAATTTGACCACTGCTATGTAATTGCACTCACCTGAAAGATAAAGGAGAATTTATGCATTATTACAAACACCAAAATCGATAAAATATACATGTTTTTCTCTACTAGGTACCTACAGTGAGCAGTTGAAATATATTCCACCCAAAAGTTCAGCAACAGGATTACAGCGGAAATACTGGTTTAGAGACAGCCATATCGGATGATGTATAAGATGGGTGAAATAAGCTCAAATGAGCCCAGGGTCCACAGTGCTTACAGTTACCAGACATTCCTCTTTCAGAATTACGGAAACCCCAGAAAACCCCCTCATCCTGATCGAAATTCGAACTCGGGATCTCCTGAACGTAAGGCAGACACACTATTACCTATGCTACAGAGGCCGGCATTTGAAAAACCCTGAATCTCCCCTTCAAAAAACATTTTAGATAAAAGTCGTGTGTGTGTGTTTTTGTGTGTACGTGCGTCTGTTTCTGAACAACATACTCAAAAAACAGAAGCTCATTAAAGTACCAAACTTAGTACTAAAGTGCGACGTCTTTCAAGGATGCGACACATTTTCAAAAAATTACCGCACCGAAACTACCCTTTAATAATCCACGGCGTAACAGCCCGCAAGCAGACCAGAGCCTGCCTATTCAACTGCCGACCTGACGCACGCATACGCAGGCTGAGGATGGGCGATCATCCAGCCAATACGGAGGAAATGTGGTCAACATCATGGCATCCCCAAGCCGAAGGTTGGCTTTCTTGAATTTTCGAATACACGTTTCTCAAAGAGGAAGTCGCATGATAACCCACTGCACAAAGCAGCCAATAAGGTGACTAAAGCACGTGACGGTTACGAGATGTAGGGCAAATTCTTATGGAACGTTTCAATTTGAGGACTTTTGTTATTAGAAATTCCAACCACTATTTCGTATGCGCGGCTTGTCACAGTTCACGTTACTTGGTCGTACATATATTTGCGGAAGTACCCAACTGTCGTTTATTTTAAATGTATTCTACTTGTGCATAGCTCTGCCTGTGTTCTTGTGTGAATTTTAAGTAGTGCTTTTTTAATCTGTATGCTGCTTCAGATGTTTTAATATTGCAGAATATTTATTCCCCATTTTAGAAGCTGTAGGGAATACTTAGTAACCAAGAAAGTCAGTCTGTGATTTCTTTTCATGTAAATAACTATAATTAAATAACTTGTGTTACCTTCTTCACATGTGGGGTTAGAAATATATATTCCACCAATATTTAGGTGTTAGTATTCCAAGGAAATGCATGTTCTGCTATTCCGGAACTAAAAAGTAAAATCAAAATTAGAAACAATTACAAGTGGAATGCAGCAGTATAACTCAAAATGAAAAGCATAATGGATGCGAACCTTTGTATTCAAACCAAGCATCTTGCAAGCCAGCAATCTCTCACTCCATCAAGCCGTTCATTCTTTGGCAAAAATACTCTATTTTTATAAACCAGCTCTAACAATTTTGATTAAAATGTGCATTAAATAGTGACACGAGGACTGAAAGGCATATATTGAATTTCTGCAAAATACCTATTGCATTTTGCAAACTGTTCCTATAGCTTAATAACATGGCATAAGAGAGAGAAAACTTCCAGAGAAAATCTTGTCTTATTTCACTACCTACTGACATTTATATTGCTCTTACAAGCTATTGTACTTATGTAATCGTAATAAACTTTGCAGAAAGAGCGTATTGCCACCTCTGTAGCGTAGTGGTAGCTTGTCTGCCTCATGTTTAAGAGGTCCCGATTTGGAATCTCGGTCAGGATGAATTATACGGATAAGTTTTTCTTTTCGGAGTTTTCCCTTATCCTGATATCTGGTATAGCTTAACCTCTATGGATCCTGGGCTCATTTGAGCACCATTTCACCTATTTCTTTCATCGTCTGATATGACAACGTTGAAGGACGTAAATTTAAAAGAGAGAGGCAGTGAAATCCACAGGACTGAAAAATATGACTAATTACTGAACATTTCAAACTCTTAGTAATGAATACCTTGGCAACGGCTGATGTCAAAAAACAGTTGTTTTAAAGACTCCTAGTTTTTTGTGAAGTACGTTTTCGTTTATCGTTTAACTTTTATCATTTATAATAAATTAGATACAATTTCTTCCTAATAAGAAAAATAATTGAGGCTGTATAACAAAACCAAAATGGTATTTATCTGATATTTCGTTTTACGGTTATGCTGTACCCACATACGCACACACCCCTTTTTTAATGTTATTATTGTTTTCGTGGCTTCTAAGAAACCTCGTTATCCAATTTATGGGTGGAATGCAGTACCTTCTAAGCATATACTGTAGGTGTCAGAACTAAAAAAGCTTGCAACTAACAATACTTAACCATATGTTACCCATAGAGAGCGAAAATTGTGTTTCTACTTCAGGTGGCGATAAAAAAAAAACTGCTACCAAATATAATCCTTACAGCAACATTCGGCACATTTTCCAATGATGGGATACAGACGGAAGGCGCCATTTGAAAAGCGGTCTCTAAAGGAAATGAAGCTTATTTGCCAACGCACTTCGCAATTCCAGTTTCCTGAACGCTACATTGGTGGTGGATATCGACTGTTTTCACCAAATGTGAAAGTATAACTGGCTGCAGGAGCTGAAGACCTAAATGATTTGTACTCATCTCCTTTTCAAATGGTTGCAAAATCTAAACATCTACAGAGTTTCAAAAGACCTTGCACTTGGTGCCAATTTCTTATTAAAACTTTAACCTAATTTAAATGTTGCACATTTGTATCGGAAATAATACTTGAAGTTTAAACGGAAGAATTGCTAAATTTTATTGATAGAGCAAAATTCGTATACCCACATTACCTAACCGATTGGAATGGCTCAGGCGGTTTCCTCTATGGCCGGTAGCTCCGGGGTCAATTCCCGTGACCAACCTACCTGACCCTGAGGTTTTGCGAGGGTTTTCCCGGGTCACCAGACGAATGCTGGGTAGGTTAATTAAATCCTCCGAATTTCCTGTCCCTCCATTTCATCCCCATGTTATCATTTCACATCAACTCTCATCTGGTGGTCTCTTTCAGCGTAAAAGTGTCGGCGAGTGTCTTGGCACTGCATGGCAGGATGATATGCTCTTGGTTAAACTTCCTCCTCCGGTAAGTTGGTCTTCGGTCTTCGAATCCGGTCTGGTGGGGCCGTTTCCGCACCACAGCTGAGTGGGATGCCGGTTGTACTGGCCTGCAGGGAAATTTCCGACTGGTAAAGTCTAGGCACCTTGTCCACTGCACTGTCGAGGCTTCTTGAGACATCGTCTTGCCTCCTCTCGCCTCAACCTTCCTCCCGGGGGTGTCCCACTTGGGGGCATAGGTACAATAGACCAAGTTTGGTCTTCCGTGCTGTATCTCCTCCGCAGCGTAGTCCAGTCCAGTCCAGTCCCGAATTACCTATACATTCCACCACGTTTATTTTGCAACTTACAATGCTATTTACTTTAAAAACCAATTCACATTGTTGAGTTAGATGGTTCGGATGTTTGTTCAAGGTACTCTGCAGTGTATTTACTATAGCTCTTGTTGAGGACTTCATTGACCTCCGGAGTTCTTATGTCGTCATGCAGCACGCTGTTTCGCACATATCAAGGTGCACCAATCATCAGCCTATGATATCTGTTTTGGATAAAATGCATTTTTCGTATTCGAGAATTCGCAGAACAACCCCAAGCAGAACAACCATACTGTCATATAGTCTAATCAATGACGTGTAGTTCATTCTCTTATACTGCAATGCTAAATATGATTTTCTTGTAAATGAGCAGTTTTAATTGTCTAATGGGATGTCTGCAGCTCTTAGTAATTTCAGATACATGTTGATTACACGTTGATTTCGAATCCACAGTTAAGCCAAGATATCTGATTACAGATTCTGATTAAATCTATTGCAACAGGAATTGCAACTCCATCCATTGTTAGCGGTTGAAAAACGCCTCTCTCTTGAGGATATATACAACCAATTTTGACTTTAAAGGGTTCATCAGGACACTCCATTTTCTGCACCAACGATGAAACTCACCATAGGTTATCTAAATTTGGTACAGTGATGCTTAAACTGTTCAGAGTGAAGCTTGAGCGATCGGCATGTGGTGACAGAGATCACTCTGGTTAAAGGCTCATGAATACAGCACAAAACTTTCTTTCTGAATTTTAACGGTTGAAAACGACCCGAAATCTCACTTTGGGCCAAAAGTGTCTCAATCTGCGGGAAACTACTGCTAGAGCTGCAATCCTAAGAACCATGGTTTCGAACGAGAGGAATGTTCCTTGTTAAATCCCTTGTGCATTATAATTTTTTGCCAGTGTAACAGTTTACAACATAATTTGAGAAATATTTTTAAAGACTGGGTAAGTTTGACAGTGGCATTATGGATTATTTACACACTATATTTTTATCAAACTGAATCATAAGCTAGTAATATAGCTCACTATATAACATTGAATTAATACGTTATTGTGTATTCCGGAAATCTGTCCTGCAATTTCTTCAGATCTCTAGTAATCTTCATCCTGCTGTGGTAAACCACGAGTTCAACACGTAATAGACATCACCAATTATGTTCAACTCACATTGTACATTCTCTGCCCGGATAGCCATTTATGTTTACTTATCTCATTCAATGCATGTTCAATCTGCGTCCAATGTTTTTAAAGTACTGCAAGCGATTTAACCAGAAAAGTTAAGAGCTCAAGAAAATCCGTGGGAAGTCTTCTAAAGCAAGATGATCCGGTACAAGGAGTTTTAAAATGTCAGTTACCTGTGGTCCTTCAATCTAACTGAAGAAAAATGATATGCTTAACGCACGGCGAACCACTTCTTTCGCATCGCTGGCTGCCACTGCAATTACCAATTTGATATATTGTCCGAAACTGCCTTAAGCCGCAATTTATAATTGGACATTAAGGAGAAACTTTATGACGTTTCTCATGTGAAAGAATCTTAAATTATGCTGTTATTAAAGAGAAACAAATTGAAAGCTCATTAACAAGAATTATATTTGTTGCCCACTGCACAGTACAGAGTGAGTCACCTAAGACTACTACCCAGATTATCTCTGATACAAAAATGGGAACTGAAAAATGGTTTCCTCTGGTTCGAAGTTATGAGAGGAAATCATAAAAGTAAATATTCATAAAGTTGAGCCAACACTATTTTTAACAAAAACGTGTATGTTTTTTTTCAATGAAAATGCTATATTAGCTTTAACTAGTAGAAAACATGGGAAGTAAATTAAGGATAGTAGCAATGGGTCTATAAATGAAATGTGTAGTGTTTAACACCCGCTTTTACTACATACGGCACCGCAGGCGATGACACTGATGATACATGAGATGAAGATGGAGCACCGGTGAAATGAGATGGCAGGGGAAACCGGAGATTCCGGAGAAAATCCACTCCAACGCCGTGTTGTCCACCACCAATCTCACTTTGCGGTCGCCTGGGATCGAACCCGGGCCACCTTGGTGAGAGCCAAGCGGTCTAACCACTGAGCCACGACGTGGCCACAATGGGTCTATAACACCCCGCGAAATTGTGACCTGCAGTTAACCCTTGAGACGCAAAGAAATGTGCGTAGCCTGGATGTTACGAGGGCTGTTCAATAAAGAATGACATTTCTTTTTTTGACAACGTACCATTACCCATCCGGACTGTAGGGAGAGTGAGGAATGCACTTCATGTTGATTTTTGCAAGTTATTCAGCAACAACATTGGCAATATGCGGCCGCGCATTATCGTGGTGCAGCATCCAGCCTGCTTCATGGAAATGTGGTCTTTTGCGCCTGATATGGACTTCCAATGTTTTCAGGGCATCCCTGTAGTATTGCCCAGTTACTGATGTGTGTGCAGGTACAACATTCTGATACAACATTCCATAAATATCAAAGAAATGAGATGACTATAACTTTCCCAGCAGAGGCAACCACCTTTGCTTTTTTGGGTGATGAAGGAGATTTCCACACTGAGCTTTGCTGTTTGCTCTCAGGATCAAAATGATGTAGCCAAGTTTCATCAGCAGTGATTACGTTTGAAAGAAACTCCGGATCTTCCTCTAACATCAACTTTAACTGCATGTTACCTCCATAGCAGCAATAGGCGATACTGAACATGTCTGAACTTGCCTGGTTCTCACAGGCGGGAACCAGGAGTACCAACAATGAAACTACTCTGGCGTGCTTGTTTCACATTAAGCTAACAGAATATAATAAGATTGAATTTTAGTGCGAAAAACTATGACCATAAAAAATTATGATAATTCTTTATTGAACAGCCCTCGTATTTGAAGTACAAGCTTCACGATTAAGTTAATCGCGATGTATCTAACGGAAAACTGTCTGACAAAGGTTATTTTAACGTCATTTTTGCATTATAAAATGTACTGGAAGTAACGTAGGAGTTTCCATTCCTGAAGAGAAAATAAGGAAAGAAAAAATATCGGGTACGTTAAATTTGCCTGAATTTCTCCGACTAATCTTCAACAAACTGTTCTCATAAAAATGTATTTCTCTATTTATTTTGTTTATCGAGCTAAACATTTGTAGAAATGGTTTTACTGTGCATTTCCTTGTGGTAGGACGAGAATATGTGAATATCCAAGGCTTATTTGATATACAAGTTTTAGGAAGTGTGCGCTACTTGATCATCAGGAGATAAAAGAAACAACTACTTCCTATAAGAAGAAAGTATTCAAACCAATAAAATGTCTCGGAAATGGCTAACTCCACAAGAAATAAAAATAAATGTATCCGAAATTATCTGCGTGTTTCAAAGATATCTAAAATTTTATCTACTAAGATTTTGGTCAACTTTTACGTTTACTAATTATGCAAAAGTCATGGAGAATGAAGATCACTTCAGCCATTCACTGAAAATTTAAGATGTGCATCTCATTTGTGATGAACATATCTTAAAATAGGTAGGGTATTTTAATGAAAATTGTTAAGACATCTAAAAGAAAATCAACATTTTCCGGAAAAAAATTACATTTACATGTAAAGGACAGGTGGGGCGATTTTCTTCAAAATTTTCTGGATGCGAAACTTAAATATAAGTTGGTAAGCAATCACTTTTTATAATCGAGTTATGATGTTCATAGCCAGAAAAAGCCGCACACCCACCCATCCACCCACCCAACATACATACACAGAAAGAGAGAGGCGACATCCCCGCACACACAATAAAAACTTTCAAATCATTTTTTCTTCTAAAAATGGCTTTTATGACCCGCCTCTCCTGCGTAGGTGGTAGCGTGTCTGCTTCAGTTCAAGAGATCCCGAGTTCCAATCTCGGCAGGGTGAGTTATCAGGATAAGGTTTCCCTTATCCTGAAAGATGAAAGTCTGGTAACTGTAAGCCCTATGGACCCTGGGCTCTTTTGAGCGTCATTTCATCCATTTCATTCATCGTCCGATATGACTTAACGTGGAGGACTTGATTGAAGGGAGAGAATTAACTCCACTTCATACTATCTCGGATTGCAACTGATTTATTGCGATGCAACAAATGTCATTCTTAAAGTTATGTTCTGTGCTATATAATTCTCCACTCAATATTACATAATAATATAAAACAATATATAAACATAAAACAAATAATAAATGCCTCCGCTTAAATGAAAAAACTCGCAAACCACAAAAATTATAAAATAAAATATTATTAACATTACGTTTTTATAGTTTGAAACAAAACATTCGTCTTGTAAACCAAATATAAGTCTTACTTTTGAAACTTCAAATGAAAGAAATTCTTATCATTAATGTGCAAAACTAATATTTTATCTTAAACCATCCTTTGATATTTTATATTATTAAGAGTAAGAACTACTTTAAGAATCTTTTTTTATTATTATTTTTAAATTACCCTTTATATATAGGATTAATTCTTTTCCTTCAAGCAATTTCGATATGCTTCATTACGTTAAATACGGGGTTCCAATTTTAAAAGAAGACATAGGTATTTTATGCTAAAATTCTAATTGCATGTTTAGGAATGAACTATATCATTATAGTGCGTAATTCAATGAGTCTCTCACTTACCTCTCTGTCTAAAAAAAGTTATTATTCAATTCCTAATTTGGTTTCAGAGATGGTTGCGGTGATCCTGTAGGTATGTCACACAACAAGGAAAATAGCTTGTGAGGGCAAGGCTGTATCATGATTACAGTCATGTGTGCGCAAAAGAAAAATTCAGATTGACCCTTGCCTCGCAAATCCTTCTGTTATCAGTAATCTGACCTTTGCCCTTAAACTGTCTGTCCTACTATTATATGCTCCTCTTACTGCGCTGGGAGGAAAATAGACGTGTTATCGGGGTATTCAGTTGACTGATTTTGTTGTATACACACAAAATATAAAAAGGCATATACTATAGGACGCACTTTCCATTCAGTTTCAACTTGTATTATCTAAACCTGTATTAGTTATGACATTACTTGAAATATAAGATAATAGAAACAGTAAAGCTAACACCATTTTCTGTATATCAATTTCCCTCTATTTACTATATGTTCTAGTTAGAATTCAAAAATATAATCAGTGTTAGCGTGGAGTTTAAAACAATAACGCTGACATTAGAAATAATTAAAATAAGAGCTATGACAATAAACCAGCAATTAGTTGTAATAATTGCTGCAGTGCTATTTCGCGTTTAAAACAACTTAGCAATTAATGGCACTGCGCAGAACACAAACGGCTGTAATCTCTGCGAAAAGAGAAGCACTTATTCCTGTTTAATTTATGCTTTCCAGCGTGGCCAGTAATTTAAATGACATTCTAACAAATGTCTGCATTAACATAATCCAACCACAATTACAGCAATTTACCACTACACTCCATTCCAGAGCACTGCTTTAAGATTTGTCCTATGCAGGCAGTGTTGTAGTACACAGAATGAGAAATTAGCACAGAAAGGAACTTGTTTAAGGATGTTTGTTTATCAATATTATTAATTTTCAATTTTGTTATCTACTCATTTTTCCAGGCGAAACAATATTCGCCCGCCTCGGTAGCGTAGATGGTAGCATGTCTGCCTCACGTTCAAGAGGTCCCGAGTTCGCATCTCGGTCAGGGTGAGGCACCTGGATAAGGCTTTTTCTGGAGTTTTCTCTTAACCTTAGAGCCGAATGTCAGGTAGCTCTAAGCTCCATGGACCCTGGACACATTTGAGCATCATTTCACCCATCTCATTCACCGTCCGATATGACAACGTTGGAGGACGTAAAATTTAAAAAAATCGCCTAAACCGTATTTGTATGTTTATTTTATTTAATTATGAAGGAAATTCACAACGATTGTCCAGTTTCCACACCATAACTGTATAGCTAATGTTTATAATTCCATTTATGATAGCTATCACTATCTAATGTGCTAAATGAAGAACAAGAATCAATACATCAGGAAACCATATCTTAATTCCATATCTTATAGTGGGAACAAATGTTAAAAAAGGAGCAGAGATTATGCAAGAACTACACCCATTTATTATTATAATTTATGTAAAAAGTGGATCCCCTTATGATTATGGCACAATAGAATGTGTCACACGGATAGTGAGTAAACCAATTTTTGAGAGTCATATTAGGATTGTCCACTAGCTGACATAGTATTTTATATAATCATAGCATAAATAATTGTAGGTAAAAGATGAAATAATTTAGCATGCTTAATTGACATTGCAGAGAGAGAGAGAGTGAGAGTTTGATAAAAATGGGACGTTACCCTCTCTCCCTGCATTTCATTTGTTGTTATTTGAGGGGTCGGAACCGGGCCATGGTATGATCCGCTATCAATGGTTAGGTATAATAGGTATTAACAAACCGAACACAATAAGCTTTTACTCGGTGGCGGTAGTCTGTGTTCGTAAGAAAATCCCAACTTCGGAGCCTTAGTTACTAATTGGTAATGAACGCCGTAAGAGAGAGAGAGAGAGAGAGAGAGAGAGAGAGAGAGAGAGAGAGAGAGAGAGAGAGAGAGAGAGAGAGAGATGCGAGGGGTGAAAGAGACAGATAGTGCTAAGCCACGCCTACGCCCATGCGAGCGTTTAGACACTTGTCGAGAAGAGACGGGGTGGGGAGAGAAAGCGCCAGAGAAATGTCGGGACAGTTTCGTCGCCATCGTTAAAGACCGTGATGCTTCGGGAGGTGTCGGGAAACTTCCAGAACCAACTAATCGTGTATAAATAGTGAGCTAGAACTACTAGCAGCCAGTACCCTTGAGAGGCAGAGTCCCCGAAGGCTTTGTACTATTCCCCACACTTTTTAGTGTGTTCATGGCAGACTTACCAACTCAATCACAGGTCAAAATGGCACAGTACGCTAACGACGTGATGTTGTTCTGCAAAGACAGACACTACTCAGAGCCTTCAACCCAATATAGAGACACCTCCGTCTCACACAAGAGTGGTGCAGGCATTGGCAGATGTCCGTAGATCAGGACAAAAGCCACGCCATTCTTCTTACTAGGCGCCACACCCCCGCTGATTGCCCCAATTTCCACTTTAGAGGCCAACTTGATAGAGGCCTATCTTTCCGCGGACACATCAGGGACCTGTAGGCGCGGGTACAGGGGGCTATTGCCTCTCTTTACCCAATAGTTCAGTCTCGATGCCAGTCCGATTTAAGTTACACCTCTTTCGAGCGCTGATAATCCCACTCATTTTGTACGCTTGTGAGATCTGGGGCTTGGCCGCAGATAGCTGGCTAGCATACCGTCAACGTGCACAGAATAGAGGACTCTGATCCATCTATTATGAGGGTCGTTCTTTCTCCGTGAGGTTACTTCACGAAGCTTCTCTTCTCCCACACGTGGAGGACGAAATTAGGCGCCGGGCTGCAAAATTTTACGCTCAAATTCCAGCACACAGAAGCGCCCTGGTTCGGTATCTAGAAGATTACGACGCTACGAGACGCCGCTTCAGGCTTTTCTGGGTACCCCGTATGGCTTGCGGGCACCCGAGGTAACACTGGAGTTAATCCGAACAGCAGCAAAAGCTGAACTCCATAATCTTCAAATGAGCTGTTTGGCTACAAAATTTACCCCATTATTAATCAAATAAAACACCAGGGTGTAAGGGAATAAATGGCTTCGCATCGTGTACAAAATCAGAGCAGCAAGAAAAGCTACCTTGTAAAAGTTCCTCAACAAAATAATCCCACCCCATCCTGCATCACCAAAATTTTCAACCTGCGGTTAAACCCAAAACCTGGGTGGGTACGCAGCAAGAACAAGGCTGTTAACAGCCTGTCAGTATCTGCGATGCGATAGCAGCCAGTCCGGCAGGAAGCCATACGAACAGAAGTTGCAATCGTGCAGTGCAGAGCAGTTAGAGTCGGCAGCCATGGACATTTGTCGTGTGTGTGGACATTTAAACTGGATCAAGTTGCGAGTTGAGAACTGATAAACGTGTGTGATTTGAAAGCGAATTCTTTTGTTTATTTACGTGATCAGAAGCCACGAGAGACTATATTGGTGTGTGTTACGTTATTCTGCTGAGATTATAATTGCACAAGAGCCTTTCTAAGGAAATAAAGAGCATTTTGAATTTCTGCAAACTGGACTTTTAATTTCAGAACCCACAAAGTCACAGTATGTTGAACCGACGTACATATTCCTTTTCTTGAAGACAAAATGCATGCAAATTCAGATCTTAATTATAAATTTATTTATTATATTATGTAAAGAGGATTTTGCATCATAAAGAACATAAAAATGTACCAGCTTCTATCTTTAAGACACAGCAACTCGGAATAGCGCTATTATGCCGTTGCTGTAGGAAATAGATCACTGCTATTATTGGCATACGTGTCATAATGTGCTAATTATGCGCGATATACAATACAATGGCAGCATTGTTACAATGATAGGATTGCGCAAATGAAGTAAAACATCATTGTCCATTTTATAATACACTGATCTAATTTAACTCCTCTTATTGTTTTAGTTAGAGTGTTATTATATCCATTTAATTGCCGATATTACGTTTTATAGTACAGCAATGTTCCCTTAATGTTACCTGAAGTGATAATACAATTTGGTATGCATCGTGTCTTTCACACCCCAGCGTGAGCGAAAGCTTACGCAAATTATTGCAGAATACCCTCAAGGAGTAATATTTGTTAAGACTTCAGCAAACTGAATTGTTAATGCACATGTGGAGTCCCTATTAGTATTACTCGACCTAATAAACTTAAAACATCGAGTTTAACACATTCAAACGACCTAACCTGGTTCTAAAGCGTGTCAGAGAAATCTTCGCATTTCGAAGTTGTTGTTCTTGTTATTTTATCATTATTGATCATATATGATCTCATTGATAATATATATTAAAATCCATAGTACATGGAATACAACCACAAATTATGTATCTACGGGATCGGTATGTGTAAACATCGTCCTGTCTTCATACCCTTGACATGTTGTGGAGCATTACCAGAGTTTGTGTAGAAAGGTTTCCTCCATACTTCAAGCAATTTTTCACTTTTCCTCTAAAGGCAAGAGAAAATCCAATTTTAAACGCACTTACCGCTGATTCTTAGTTCGAGCAGCGAAGATTAATGTAGAAAGTAGATACCGCACGCTTGTGACCTGCATAGATCTATTGTAGCTATTGCTCCTATGAGGAAGGGATGATGTAAAAGAACGAGACAGGCAACAAGGACGCGCGAAAGACCATAACATTTTCAAGCTCCAAAGCTCGTCCCACTTCAGGAACTAGAGCGGCAAGGAACGACCATGTCATTTCTCCTGAGGAAACATTAGGACCATCTGTCCAGCTCGTAATATGCCTGGAAAATTAAGCTCCCTCTAAAGAAAAAAGGTGTCTATGTATAGAGTGTTTAACAGCTATGATTCTCAGTGTCATATGGATACCTACTGGGCATCAGAAACTGTTTAATTTTGTTTTAAGGCCCTCGGCTTTATTTCCCTTCGCGAGGTTTGAGCACACGCCTTCGAGAACTAGAGGCAACCATCATGGCACACTTTGACAATAAGTGCGAGGATCTACTCCCATGAGTCCGTAGGACCAGAGCCCGGGTCTCTAGGGTTTTTACCATAGGAAAGTACCTATTTGATAACCTGCCCGGGGGGGGGGGGGGCAGGCAAACAGGACGCTGCACACGGCAAACAGGACGGAAGTGCATACGCCACTTACGCACCGGTCCTTAATGGACCGGCTACCAAATAACCTTGGTAGGGCCGCCGGTAATCTAGCACACCAGCTACTAGCTCTGCAGACTAGTATCCGGGACTTATGAGGCAACCCTCTACCCCCTCCGGGCGGCAGTAGCCTGGCCGGAGGTACCCAATTCCCCGTGGGTAGCGGGAGCACACTGTGCCCTCGAGACCAACCCAAACCGAAAACTTCCAGAGGATGGGGCTCGAATGTTCGGCCCGAGGTTCCTCTAGTAACGTCAGAGGTACCACGAGTGCTAAGGGCCCGCAGCGCCCGCACCACGGCAGCTGAAAGGGACGAATCCCCTCCCCTACGGGGGGCCCACCTTGACAGGGAGGACAATACACTTAAAAATTAGAAGTAAGCGGAATTACAAGGAAATAATGGGGAAAAATTATCGTTCATTACATACCGCCGTACCGTCGTACAGCGATTAGGAAAAATAACAAAAATCCCAAGGTCAGAGTGCGCTGTCAACGGATATCGAACCCAAAACCTTAGCATCTCGATCCTCGTAGGTATATCACCATGAGCAATATGCTCGATAGTGAAGATACCGCGATATATCCGAATGGAACACAATATGCCATATACCTTCCACATGCCATGCCATGCCATGCCATGTCATGCCATGTGGTGCTGGCTGGCTGTATATGGCCAGAAGGTTTTTGCTGCGTGCCCACACGTTAAGGGTTTTACCGCAGGTAAGGTAGATTTCGGGATATTGTAGGGTGAAATGTGGGTTTTTAGAATGGTGTTATTTATGAGGTTACAAGATGTACCTGGGGGTTGAAGGACAGGATGCAACACCTTGCAGCCTGGTGTTTTTATTTGTTTTTACTTTGGGGAATAATTTTGATGCCAAGCAGCTTGGAAGGATTATGTGGAGCTCAGCTTCAGCTGCTGTTCGGATTACCTTCCACATGAATAGAATCCTTATAGCAATATTTAAAGGATAAGCTCTGTATACAAAATGTTATAATTTTGCTCTTGCCAGTGGCAGTGCTATTTCTTTAGTCAACATCGTTCAAGGAATTAAAACTCCTTTTTCTTATTTGATTTACTTATTTATTTACCTAATTCTGGTACTTTGTTAAACCAAAACAAAAATTTATTTTCCCGATATTGTGCTATCAAATTTTAGTATTTACTAGATAGAATATTACAAAACTGGAAATGGGTGCATATTGAGGGTACAGTCCGCAATGTTACGTGTTTGTTTTACCTCTACATTCTAGTTTCCTAAAGGAATGTTTAAGCGCACTTAATGTCAGCCGAGAAAGTTTAGGATCCTCATGAACTTTCCGAATGGCATATTTCTTTGCTTCACCCATGTAATAATGCTTCATATTCTCAGATTCAAATTGTTTCAAGAGATACATCTAGCACAAAAGTTAAAATAATCATGAGCAGATGTTGCACACCTTAAATGTCCAGTCATACTTCATTAGAAGTGCTCCAAGTGATACACAATAACATTGCTAGTACTCCAGATAACAGAGGGATGTTATCCCTACTGTGACTAGAACATGGAAAATTGTGGATTACTCCTTTTGGAATACCATATAAATTCTTTCTTAAACCAAGTACTAGTTAGCTACTCCAAGAGCGACATATTTATGCACTTTTTGTGCATTCGAAACAGTTCCGAAACAGAATTTGTTCCCTCTACTTCTCCTTGGGAAGCAGAACGAGTGTCATAATTCTCTCAATTAGCAATTTAGTTCTAAATCAGATTTTAATTTTCTTCCCCCTCTGTATTCTCCAAAGAAGCAAAAGGGGATTTCAATATTTAAGCACACAGTTGTCCATTGTATTTTCTTGAAAACTAAAGGAAAAGGCGGAGAGACGAAGGACAAAAACGGCAACCCACTCTAGGGTGGATAGCTCGCACATAGTCGGGATCCTTAACGTTGCGAAATATTACCTCCTGGCGTCTGCATTTTAGAAGATATTTTAATATTATCCTTTCAGAATTTTGTATGGCATTTGGAATTCAAATTTATCCACATTCGAACTTGCCACAATTTCATAAATTAAGCAGGTCATGCATAGTTCAGATGATCAAACGCTGGCTTTCTGGTCCTAAAGTGAAGGATTCAAACCCGATTATAGTTTTTAAGTGTGCTTATAAGTGACAGCCCCATGTAAATAAGTTACTCGCATGCAAACGAAATTCCAGCGGATCTGATATGATCCTGGCAATTGACAGCATCTTAAGTAAACAAAATGTTTAACTCTAAATAAAGGAACAACAATTTGTATTAATCAATTACAGCGCTACCAAAGCAAGAAACAGGAATGTAAGCTGAAGAACTTGTGATGAACTGAAGTATGGCAATGGAACTTAACAGATAGTAGGACCATAATAAGAAATTAATTATGTAAAACAGACTTAGTACTGTGTAAAAGTTAGTTAAACTAAGCCACTTTATTAAAAGTGGGTCAATACAAAGGAGGAATGCCCTGTTTTTGAACCTGAACCAAGTTGGCAACAATGGAGTGCGTAAATATATTAGCACACTAGTGTCATAAGGCACAGTTTTTAGATTTTTGTTCAAAGGAACTCTTCAAGAATGTTTGGAACCAGAACAACAGGCTGACGAAATTGTGTACATGGAGCTTGTGGAACGGCGGAAAGGCCACTTGTTCGAAACTTTTCATGCTTCGCCCTCCACCCAGTTTTTGATTGGGTGTGCACGGAACTCTCTCACGCTTCTCTCCGGCACGGTTATTTTTTGTTCAGCTTCGCAAGCGACACTTCTGTTTGTTCACTAATAAGTTATAGCTTCAGACTTACTTACCTTTGTGGGGCGTGTTCACAAAGGAAGTTTACATTCTATTGTTTTCATCGCCCACATAATTCGATTTGCAACAACAGAGCTTGTCACAGAGGGGATGAATTCAGCTCAGCTGTTGTCCTTGCGAAGGAGAAACGCAATCTCGTGGGCGTCAAGCTCATTCTTTTGCTTCAAAGAAAACAAGTCACTGAAAAGATTCTGCATAAAGGCACGTAGTAAGAAGCTCTCTTTAGACAAACAGTGCAAAGTGCTTCTTGGCTTTAAAAGACGATATGTCACAAGCTTTTTTTGTTACGTAACAAGTTCTTTAGTATCTACGTAAGTAAAATGAACAAAACACGAAGTGTTTATCTGTTCAACACTATCACTTTTTGTCCCTGAAGACCTTCCCAATACCTTAAGTTAATTTTCAATCCGAAAAGTCATCATGTTTATTTCGATCTTTATGATATATCTGCAGGCTGCTACTGTAAATTTCTCATGATAGTTTGTTGAAAAAAAAAAAAAAAAAAACTGCTTTTCCCAAGTATGGGAAGAAAGTTGTAGAAACTTTACCATATTATAAGCTAGCATTACCGTATTTAGGTCCTTGCAGTTTTCCAGCTCCTGTAGAACGCTTTTCACTCAAAAATGTGATTCAAAGATTTCACTACAAATACACGCTTTGAGGCCCCCAGAATAAAAAAAAAAAAACTAATTCAGAACGAAGGCCCGTGTGTGAGTCTGCAAACAGCATATGTTAAACAATAATAAATGAATAAGAAAAGTCCAATAAAAACCAAACTTGGTACACAAAAATCACCTCAACTACTTTTTGCACAGAACAAGTTGAAAAATTGCATTTCATTAAAACTTGCTCCAATAATATTAAGTATGATATCACACACAAAAGAAGTTACCTAAACAATAAGATATATTATCTTGAAGTTTCTATAAATAGCCTGTGACGCACACAATTTTTTTTTTTTATTTTTAATCAACCATTTTGGAGATATCCCTTATTATTTTGAACTTTCAAACATATATTCTCATTAAATTCGAAGCAGTTATCATTCCCCATTCCATTGCTGGTTTCTTTTTCAACACCGCGATCAGTGTTGATCTACAGTACCGATTGCACCCAGCACCGGGAGGAAGGATGAGGCGAGAGGAGACAGTGCGGCCGTCCGAAGGATCCACGACAGTGCAGAGGGCAGGGTCCCTATATTTTTACGTAGATAAAAACGTCCCCCAGCACGCCAAGACAACGGACATACCTCTTACTGTGATTCGGAAACGGTCCCATAGTCGGTTTCGAAAACCGACAACCGACATACCGGAAGAGGAAGTGGTTCACTCAGAGCGTATAATCCTGCTATGCATCGCCAAGACACTCGCCAACACTTCTACCCTGAAAGAGACTACCGGATGAGAGATGATGTGAAGTAATAATGGAGATGAAATGGAGGGACAGGAAGTTCTGGGGATGTAATTAACCTACCCAGCATTCGCTTAGCGCCCGGGAAACCCCCCAAAAAACCCATGGGTCAGGTAGGTGAGCCACGGGGATCGAACCCGGGCCTCCCAAATGCGAGTCACAGACGAAACCACCTAAACCATCCCGCTCAGTTTCCAAGGCATTAGAGAAAATGAGATTTAAAGACATCACATAGCGAACATATCTTTAAAGATCTGCTATTGCTTAGCCTTTTGCATTCCCCTATTTCCGTTGTTTACACTAAGAAACATGTGAAAACAGCATTTATATAAATGTTCATCTCGATGAAGATTAAGAATTAACCTTTTAGGAAAACGGCTGAGGAATGGACAGAGAATGTAACATTAGTCAATTTTTCCATTAAAATAAAGTATTACGTTATATTTATTTCTCAGATGAATAGCTTGATTAAAAAAAAATAAAAGTGATGACCAATTGATTTTGTTGTTCTCTCTGACAGCAGCTGATCCATCACACATTTTTAAGGCTCTTGTTCTTGAACTTTTTTGAAGATTTTTGATTAATTAGAGCCAACTGAAAAATTCAATGCCATGGCCGGGATTTGAACCACGGATCTACTGGTTTCCGTCCAATTGCTCTACCCTTCCATCTTCTTAACACTTTTGCTTGCCAGAATCAACAACTTAACATGTGTGTTGGGGTTTCATTAGGGCCATTTCGTACAGAGAGTACAGAAAAAAAATGTTTGAAAAGTATTGTTATTCAAAAGTGAATAATACAAAATTCTTCACATACTCTATTTAAATTCAAAAAACTAATTTTAAAAAGATGTAAGACAAGAAACGACAAAATAACATACATTCGAAAACAATCAAACGATAAAATAACATAAATTCGAATAAAATCACACAACGTGAAATGTCAAAAAAATGAAAAAGGGAGCTAATAAATATAAATTATTATAACCTCGAAAGAGATTTCTGCAGGCGTTAGCAATGTATATGATGTAATAATTAAAAGATGATATGCCATCATAATCTGGGTCCTGATTATTTGAAAATAATATAGCACAGGCAAATTTTAATGCTGTGACTTTGGCAGCGCGATATATTAGATTTAGAAAGAGGAGTGGGGGTAATTTAGTGAAGTATGTTTTGTAACATCACACGATCATTCACCAGGAACCAGGAATTGGAATCATTTAATCCATTTTGCAGATGTAGACAGAGGGAGGAGGGACTGGCAGAGCACCATAATCATTGTGCCGCTGTGCACAAATAAATCTGACCCAATTCTCGGGTGGAACTGACCTCTACGAGCTGCCAAAAAATCGCAACACTGCGGCATGAGTCACTGCGCGTCCTGATGAGCCTCGGCATACACTGTTTTCCTAGAAATTAACACCACAGTACGGCTTTTATGGAAATTCTGTTTTCCCAAAAATTTGTTTCTACATCGCACACAATCAATTTAGTTTGGCTTTCATTATTAGCCCGCAGCACTTCTGATATTCATGTTTCCCCCACATCCTTTGAAGCAGCGCTAAATAGAAGCAAAGCGTTTGTAACAGAAAACCACAATCTGGGGCTGAATTTTAATGTCCAACAGATTTGGTTTATTGTATTTATAGCTCACCGCCCCCCCCCCCAAGTCACCGAATGAGGTAACGCCTCAATAACGTGTGCGAGAAATATTTGGGACATCTCAGGTTCAAATACCCGGGACTGACCATAACTTGGAGTTTCCCTGCCACCATGCGAACGCTGGGTTCGATAAACATCTTTTTCTTACTTTCATATTTGAAGCCGTTGATCAGTTTCGGTCTCACTCAGAACAGCACTGGTCTTCCTATCGACCTCCACCCTCTACTGTGCAACTCTATCATTCGTCACATTGTTATTTATTTTATAAGATGAATTATCTAATAACAGAACATGTTCTATGGTTATGTTCTTATCTCAAGAGCTGCTCATCAAACTGCCCCAAATAATTACACATTATAATGCAGCCACTAATTTATTTCACTCTAGGGAGGTACTGATACTCAAGATGTTGATGCCACAACTTAGGGAATTTCATTTTGTGTAGGTGAAATGGGAGGTGACAAAGGAGAAGGGAATATTATTTTACAACTGTAAAATTTCACAAAACTTGCCTCCATGCTAAATATAGTCATATATAATGTATATATACGAGGTCTGTTCAATAAAGAATGGTCACAATTTTTTTTTTTTTTTTTTTTTTTTTTTTTTTTTTTTTTTTTGACAACGTACCTTTACTCATCCTCATAATTTTGATGGTCCTTCTCAAAATAGTATCCCCTGAATGCGATGCACTTGTCCCAGCGTTTCTGCCAGTCTTCAAAGACATGCTGGAAACCATTTTTGAGAGATACATCATAATCGCCTCCGCAGCCTTCACCACGGCTTCTGATGGTGGATAATGCCTCCCACGAAGACATTTCTTCAAGTTAGGGAATAGAAAGAAGTCACATGGGGCTAAATCCGCACTATAGGGGGGGGGTGAGGGCTGCACTTCACGTTGATTTTAGCAAGATATTCAGCAACAATATTGGCAATATGCGGCCGCGCATTATCGTGGTGCAGCATCCAGCCTGCTTCACGGAAATGTGGTCTTTTGCGCCTGATATGTACTTCCAATGTTTTCAGGACATTGTCCAGTTATTGGTCTGTGTGTGTGTGTGTGTGTGTGTGTGTGTGTGTGTGTGTGTGTGTGTGTGTGTGTGTGTGTGTGTGCAGGTACAACATGCTTATAACCATTCCATGAATATCAAAGAATGAGATGACCATAAGTTTCCCAGCAGAAGCAACCACTTTTGCTTTTGGGGGGGTTGGTGATGAAGGAGATTTCCACACTGAGCTTTGCTGTTTGCTCTCAGGATCAAAATGATGTAGCCAAGTTTCATCAGCAGTGATTACGTTTGAAAGAAGCTCTGGATCTTCCTTTAACATCAACTTTAACTGCATGCAGACCTGCATACGAATGTCCTTTTGTTCGAATCAACAGTCTTGGAAGCCATCGCGCACAAACACGTCTCATGTGTAATGTTTCTGTCACCAACGTGTGGGTGTCACCCAACGAAATGTTCAGTATTTCAGGTAATTGGGTAATTCGTCGATCCTCTCTCAAATGGCAGCAGCAGTGTTGATGTTTTCTGTTAAGAGCAGTAACTGGAGCAACGGGTCCATCTTAAGTCTCCCATCTTTAATCATTTTAAACCACCTTCGAGCTGTGCTGTAGGGAAGAACAGACTCTCCATAGGCCTCCTATAACATTGTATAGGCCTCAACTGAAGATTTGAGACGAAAGCAGAATTTCAAAGCCGCATATTGTTCCTCGCGTGATATCTCCATTGCAGCGGTAGGCGATACTGAACATGTCTGAACTTGCCTGGTTCTCACAGGCGAGAACCAGGAGTACCAACAATGAAACTACTACGGCGTGTTTGTTTCGTATTAAGCTAACAGAATAAAATAAGATTGAATTTTAGTGCGAAAAATTACGACCGTAAAAAAAAATATGATCATTCTTTATTGAACAGCCCTCGTAACTTTAATAATAATATTTTAATAATTACTTTTGAAATTAGTCACCCCATGATTTAGTTCCGGAATTAAGTTGTTCTTGGAACATTGAAAACCGCATATAGAATATTCAAGAATCATAACTGGCTTGGCTTCTATTAGCAGAGCGGAAAAGCGAGTCTTTCTGCAAGATGCAAGCATAAGAGACGGATATATGTAAAGTGACGCTCTCATGGAGCAGAATCGGAGTCATAGCAAAGTATTATTAAAGTGAATTGTTTTGTGACGTGAAGTGAAAGTTTGGAAAGGATGGATTACACACTGTGGTGTAATAAAGGTTGATTATGTGAGTGAGCAGTGAGTACTTTTTTTTTTTAAATAAATTATACATGTGCACCAAAGCCCCGAGTTCCTCTCGCGCATTTATTCCTCTCGCCAGTATTTAATTTAGTAAATATTTTTAATCTTTTACAATTATTCCCAAATGTAACTATAGAACGTTATATTATTGGTGGTAAGGCGCCGAGTTTCGGCACAATATAAATGCTTCTAAGCAAAATGTAAACATTACTGAACTTGCGTGCCCTGAAACCAATTCGCGACAAACGATAAACAGATGATCTGGATATCCTTCGAAACAATTTTAATCATTCATTTGAAATAGCACAATAGATTAATTAGTACTAGCAACATATTATAGCCATTACCATATATCGTAACTTTAGAGAAGCGCTGGTTTCTGAACAAAACATCTAGACAATATAGAGCCCTGGCGCCTCCTTAAGTCCTTGTTAAAGGTACTTCTTTAGATATTTGATCAAAGGCAAAACCAGTGACAAGAATGCAAAGAGAAAACGGAGCCGGATAAAAATAACCTGTTAATAAGGTGTACGGGGATATGAACTAATTAATGCTCTGGAAGCAACTTATGTACCCTCAATTGTCTGCGCAGTGGGATCATCCAGAGCTTTTGGATCTGATTTAAGGGTTCGGCTACAATACCGCAATGTTTGCTGTCCACAAACAGGCACTTTTCCTAGAACATTCTCTTTTGGATTCAGAGGGCATCAAAGCCTTTATATCCACCGAAATATTGATATCAAATTTTAGGCTGAATACAATACTTCACGTGGTAGAGGAAATAAAAAAGGTACATCATCTAAAACTGTAGTAACAATGAACAACCACGCTCATCTAAAAAACGACAACTGCCAACACAGATATGAGTCACTAATATTTCCATTAATCCCAAAGTTCGAACTGGGAAGGTTATCGATTGACCACGGTAGTTATCGGTTTTTGTGGATACTCGCTATAATTACGCAATTCACGTGAACAGACAGGGTAAAGCATAAAAAAGGGGGTCGACCTCATGAGGACATTTCCACAACTCCCACCAGCTCGTTCTCCAATAACCACATGATACACATCAGTGGAACCCCGCAGGCTTTTAAAACCCGTCTCTTTATATCTTCAACATCAGCAACCACCAGCAGAACTAACAAACAGACTTGCACACTTCTGGACCACAGTAATCAAATTGGATGTTCATATGGGTGGCACTAAGCTTCCATATAATTACAAACCCCTCTCAAGTGCACATTCTGAGAGATAAATCTGATTAACTAAACTTCTAACACAAATGCCTACCAAATGTACTTATCAACTGGAGCCAGATTCATCAGAGAAGTTATCTTTAATTTGTTGCAACATATATATTTCTAACTGGTATACAGATCATTATCATGGATCCTCGATTAACAAAATGTGCATTTATTAAGTCATATTTTCGTATTATGATATTTTTTATTTTGGGGCAGGTATGTATTTTTTTTCGATCTGACATCACTATTTTCTCAGTTTATCTCGCCTAGGTTTCTTTATTTTAATTTTTAATTTTCTTTAATGTACATCGACTTTAAAATGCTTTATATTAATGACGTGTTTTTAAACAGATGCGGTTTCAAAGATCAGAAAACTGTCTCCCAAACTAAAGGATGAATCATCTGTTGAGGCTAGTTCTCAAAAACACAAATACACAAATCTCCCCCAAAATTCTAAGTAAACCTCAGATATCTCACTGACTGTAAACAATGTAGATGTGTATTTCAATTTATTTATTTTGTATTTTCAATGTATTTCTCAATGTTTAGTCGCGATATGACTTAACTGTTAAAGACTTTAAACAATAAATACATTTTAAAAAAAGATCAGAAAATGTAACTACTCAGCTGAGAAATAAAAGGATATTTCTGCATTAGTCACCTGCTTTTATGAGGGGAAAAACATTCCCACCTATCTCCAGGAATGTTTGTTTGTGGGTAGAAGATTGGCTATTGTTAGAGGTCCAGTTATAATTACGTTTATGAATGTGTGTCCCAAACAGTTGGAACAGGTTAGTAATCCTATTTTCGCGTCAATTACTGAATGCAGACATAATGTTACAGACTTGTCACACTCTGCTTTCACAATTAATTGTGTATCATATGGTAACTCAAAAACAGGTAATAATGCAGTTTTGTAATACCTCCTTCAAAAATAATTTTAAATGTTATTTTCAATTCTTCAAATAAGAACAGAGAACACATATATGTTAGTTACCTGATTTGCTAAATCATCCCATCATTTTTATACCCAAATTTTCTGCTTGGTAATTTTTACTTCTGTAAATTTTGTATGTCAATTTTAATAAATACAAATATTTCAATTAACATGATTTTATTTTTGTAATTGACAAACCATTTCCCAGAATTTCAGAGTACTGTTACTAACCTTTTTAGGTAATCACAATCTGGAACTATTTATTAATGAATGACACAATGGCATCCCAATTCTCATATGCGCACCTTTAAAAGCCAAATTTATTCTTACCTTAATTTTTCGTTGTAACTGTATTACTTTATATTAACTTAAATTTAACACAACTTAAGCGAATGCTTTGAGAGCCCTAAAAACAAAACGAATAAAATGAAGAAACATTTTCCAAGATTAGTTTTCTTGAGATAATTTAGCCTTGGACTACTGATTTATTATGTGTTTCATATGGAATGATGTTTGTCCTTGAGCGCTACTAGGTCAGCAACCAATCGGAGTACTGCGGTGTTGTATTGCATTGCCCTGATGTGGTGTGTGACGAGCGCCAAACTAATCAATCTCAAATAACTACTATTCGCGCTATGACAAAAATTCAGATTTTGCCAAAATTGATTCATGTGGAAGGAGAGAGTAATGTATTTAACATAACCGTAAAAACCCCATATTTTTTGCTCAAATAGTTTTCCTAATACAAATAAATAAAGCGGATACCACTATAACAATACATTGCAACGTAAGCATTGTAATGAACATCATTATTGTTTGGCATGTATATTTAAACGTATATTTGAAATTACCCAGAACTGTACTTTGACTATGTACTTTGACTAAGGTGTTTGTTAAATTCGATGGGAGGAAACAATACACTGCCTGCTGGTCTGGCAGAACATGTCGGTCACATTATGTCTTTGTTTATGAATGGTTCGTAATTTCTATTTACTCTAGAGAGTTCAAAGAAGTACTATTCAACTACTCTTCTATAAACAAGTGTATCAGCTGGATCAATGAGATACAATCCACCTTCCCCCTTACTAGTACCAGAACACTCCAATTGAGTTAACGGGCTCAAATTATGTTGCAAATAGAAATAATATTTTTAAACTGACCGATGTTGAACGACTTATTCACGAAGAAATTAACAAGGAACACAACAAGACTGGGAAAACTGCATGAAACAAGAAGACTACTTTTGGAAAGAAATAGCACGTAATGTCATTTTGGAACCTATCGTCATAAAATTGCAGGACTCAGACGATAAATACAATGACAATGACGAATTATCTCTTAACGTAACATTCACAGCTATACGGATGCACCGCTGGTGTTTTTATTGGATTCAAAAAATAAGTAATTCATAAACTATAATTAATTTTAAACTAAATATTTAAACCATTTGCGTAATAAACGTATACCTGCGTTGCAATTGTGATTTCAACAACCACATTATTATAAAAATTTGGAAAATGCAGTTCGCGTTAGCGCCAAGAACACTCGCAAGTGTTCGAGAGAGAGGAAAATATTAAAAGAGTGGGGATAACCAGGTGGCAACGCTGACGGCTCTAACGCATCTGACTGGCTACATGCGAGAACTCTTCTCATTTGAAACACATAATAATTTCAGTTTTAATTAAGGTGCAATATCAATTGGTTGGGTTGTGTTCAGTCAATTTTTACCACAGCGAAATCTAACACCAGTGCAGTTTCAGAGCTACTCCGGCTAGCAATGGCACACGATGTTTTAAGCTATTTGTATAGTTACTGATTAACTTAGAGATGAAATCTGTGCATTGGCATAACTTGCGAGGACCAAAATTACAGCGAAATACTTGCTTCAGAAACATCTTAAGTGGTATTCTTCACTAACATCTCGGCCATCGCCTTTTGCGTTACCTGAGAGACGTCGCTGACGTCATAGAATACTAGTTGGCTCTGATTGCACCACGCTATTTTGTCGTCATAAATTAATTTTGTATGACATATATGCGTCTAAGATTTCAATATTTTGGAGTCATCAATTGCATAAATTCCTCAAGCTGTTGCCAGTCCAACTGTCAATAATCTTCAAAACAAGATAGAGAGTAAAATAATATGAAACAGTAGATTCGCGTGATTTAAGCGACCTCAAAATATGCATTTCCATTAAACTCGCGACATTAATTTTTGGAATACAACATTTTCACTGAACACTCAAACGAAATAACGAAAGCATAAATCATTTGAAATAAAATTTGCCTTAAAGCTATCCATATTGTGCAAAATGAGAGGTTTGCAAGGATATTCGAAGAAACCTCGGGATATACTTTAATGTTATAAATGAAAATAATTTGTTCATGTACAACAGTTTGGTCTTTGAAAATCCTTCACTCGCGTTCTTGAAAGAAGTGCTTAAATAGGAAGTTTGGCATATATCTGACGTTTGTTTGGACTATGTACGTACGCGCGTTTTACTAAAAATCCTTGTAGTTTATGGATATCAAAACACGTATTTTCAGTCAATTCTGGTGAAAGGTAGGGTCAGACTGAAAAGTTCAATGCCATAGCCGGGATTTGAACTACGGATCCCTTCCGGCTGCTCTTCACCACTGAGCTACAATGTTTTTCATAGGTGAACGAAAACTTTTGACTGGTAGTGTAGCTCTTATATTTGTGGCATATTACCTTCTACTCGCAATAAGAATAGAAAATAATGGTGTATGAGGCACTCAAAACTCTAAATATTACAATTTTGTAACAAAGCAGCTGTTGCTTTAATGCTTATATGCAAGTGAAATTACAAAAGGAGTGTAGATGATGGACAAAGGCAAAGAGTACCGAGCAGAGGGTACATTTGCATTGTTCACATATGAAGCACACAGACAGCCTCTTTAGTGCCTCTAACCGTACGGGCAAGTTTCAGTTCTGTTCGAACAGCAAAAACCCCCGCTCCTACACTTATGATTGCATGACACTAACATGCAGCGGTTCTGAGCCTCGTTTCCTGCGGCTACCTTTGATACATGTTCTGTTTGTTTATGTGTTTTAGCCATTTCAAATTAATGCTCTCTCTGTAATACCTCGTATGGTAAGACTAACAAAGCTTTAAGGGCGTTGATATATTTGGATTACGCACGGAGAGTGAACAAAGGTGCATAAATTACACTGTTCCAAAGAGCAAATTTGAAAGTCGAAGAAACTTGCGTCAATCACACAGATCTTGAGCCTACTACATTCTCATATTTCCAAGTATACCAATAAGGAAATATGCAATAACCAATTTCTTTATCTAAAACCTTTATCCTCATTGAATAAGCGTTCGCAAGAATACTGCACAAGTGTGAGTAGAAAAAGTCACGGTGGTAGACACTGCACTACCCATAAGATTAACAAACATAGGTATTACTCGACAGAGGGTTAAGGTGCATTGACCTTCAGGTGACCAGCGTTGCCATCGTTCCTTACCGGGTCTTATCTTGTCGATTAGAAGAGTAAAATATTAATAAGTTGAAGTACAGTAAGATACGAAACACAAATAAAGCGATTGGAAGCTGCGTGTGTGTGTGTGTACATACACTGGACTCACCGTGTATGTACAATAAGCTGAGATAAACATCTTTGTGTTGCGAATTTTTTCCGTTTTGCCATGTAGTATTTAAGATTTAAACATTTGTATATGTGTTAGTAACAGCATATATTTAAGAATATTGCGGATTTGCATTCATATTAAATCTAATATGCCGATATCCTGTGCGGTTTAGCAGCATTCTTCAAATATCCGGATGAATTCTGTTTTGATTTTCCATTTATCACTCTCCTTTAGGCTATGTTCATTTGTCACAGGTCACTTGACTTGTCACAGGTCTCATCTCTCCTGAGAGAATTCAAGAGCACCCAAGTTTGGAGTCACCAATTCGTAGCCGGTATATAATACCTTGTTCTCTTCTATTGAGCGACTTAGGTGAGGAACGGAGGATCTCTTTAGTAACTGGTACAGTTTTTCTGACGGTTGATGACTACACCCGCTCCTTTCTTCTAGTAATTGAGATAGCGTCATGTTCCTTTTGTATGGCATCCTCTGCTTCATCCGCTTCTTTATTCCCCTTTATTCCTTAATGAGAAGAAATTACATTTTTGGCAGCGTCAGAGATAGTACTGCTTTTTCTTCTTCTAAATGTGCTGTACCCCACTAATTGTATTAGGTGTAATTGTTCATATGAATCAGTAGACACACATTGCAAAGCGGTTATAAAGAGTTGGGAAAATAAAGCAAGTGCTTGATAAATTACAATACAGAATTGAAAGTAGAATAGTATTCGGATAGCTATACTGTAAATGCTAACAGGCACTATTTATGCACCATAACCATCATTTACTTTGGATCGGTCAATGCATATTGTGTCACAGTGGCTAAAAGCGAAAGAATATCAGGAGGCCGCCGCCGGACAGTCGGAACTGTAAACCAGATGAGCAACGTATTCACCCCAGTGTAAAGAATATAAGCGATAGAAAACTAGAACCTTCTGGATGTTCAGACATCTCAAATGTTCTCAAAAGAGAACATAAGCTGTTATATAAGTGAGCGCACCGGCAAGTCTCGGTAGTGTGGCGAAGTACAAGTCTCGCGGAATGAATGACTTGAGTGTGGCGGGCCAGGAAGCTGCTGGAGAAACAAGTCAATGAGTTCGGTAGTGGAATTAGTCTCGGGAAGCGATTAAGTGAACGTGCGTTTCTGTGCGACGAACAGCCCTGATCTCCAAGCGATTCGGCGATGACTGTAGCGACCTGCAGCAAGTTCGTTATTGCAAAAAGTTCATGGTATCTTGTGTTAGACTCCTCAAATAACGAATCCTTCGGAAGCAGAGGCTACGCCGGACGTACTTCTTAACTGCTAGGTCACGGAAAAAGGTGAAGTGACGGGGAACAGTGGAACTAGTTCACATTAAGAACGAGAGCTAATGAACTAAGCGAACTCTCGGCAGAAGTTGAAGTAAATTATTAAGCGACAATAAAAACCGACTGAAGTAACAATTCAGCGCCGTTCTATTTCGTGTGACTCCTTACCTTATGAATAATATTAGGAACAACACTTAGTTGTGAAAGGCATTTTATTTCTCTGTCACCTTTCCTCTGTGCGTAGATGAAGTATATATTTTTCTCTAAGCAAATATTCAGTGTCGATATTTCTTCGAGTCGAGTACTCTTGAACTATCAAAGAGGCTTTTATAGAGTGTTTTAATGACATGTCTTTTAACAGATGCTACAGACTATTCTTGAACAGCCTTATTTTCCTTCTACTTAAAGTTAATCGAAATAAATGTTTCCAGAAAGAGGTTCATTACACATTTCGTTCTACCAAAAGAAAAATCCAAAAACCTTAAGTGTAAAAATGGTTTCTATGTGCTGACTTTGAAATATCGTACTCATTCAATGACATTAGGAGAAATAACTAAATGATAACCAATTCAAAAAATCGCAGTCGTGAAAAATTCAAACGTAATAAAGAATATCTTGGGAAAAGTTACAAAAATTTTATTTGAAATTAATTCTGGGCTTTGAAAACAAAAACATTTTTTCTGTTAAGTATTTATCTATTTTGGACAACATGGTGCGGGATGGGCTTTCTACGAGTCCTCCGGTTTCCCCCGTCAGCATTCCACCAATTTTTCCATCATCATGTTTCCTATCATTCATCTCATCCTCATATATATCATCACATCAGGCAAAGGGCTGATCACCTATCCTGATTCGTTATTGGTTCCTCAGTCCCGACCTTAAAACGGATAGAGGAACAAGAATTCCCTAATACCACGATAGTGGTACAACTAGGGAAGTTGAAGAAGAAGAAGAAGAAGAAGAAGAAGAAGAAGAAGAAGAAGAAGAAGAAGTAGAAGTATTTATATATCTCTTGCAACACAGGAATTGACTGACATAGACTAAAACGAAATAAGAAATTGTACTCGTTATGCGGAAACATCAATTTAACTTTTATTATTTCCCAATAATATCAGAAAACTGATGGAAAAAAGTAGTTTGGGAAAATCGAATTACAAAAATTCTATTTTAGAAAATGTTTTGGAAATATCTACAAATACTTGTGAAAAACTTCGTAATTAGGTAACACAAAACTGGCGAAGGAAATTTAAGTGAGAGGAAGTATTGAACCATATAAATTAAAACTGAAGCAATATGTAAGTATAAAAAGACAGAATTTTCTAAAATAGTACTGTAAGATAATGGTATCAAGATTTTTTTTTTAATTTACGTCCTCCAACGTTAAGTTATATCGGACGATGAATGGAATGGGTGACATGATGCTCAAATGAGTCCAGGGTGCATAGAGCTTGGAATTACCCGACATTCGTCTTGCAGGATAACGGAAGACCCCGCAAGAATCCTTATCCAGGTAATTCACCCTGACCGAGATTCGAACTCGGAACCTATTGAACCTGAGGCAGACACGCTACCCCCACGCTACCAAGGCGGGCTGGTATCCAGAACACCGTAAGTGTGGTATGAATAAAACCTCACAACAGCAAGCAATTCCGCGTACTGCATAATAATTTACGGCTTAAATGACTAAAATTATATTAATTCCAAGTGAAAATGTAACGCCCGAGGTTGTCAGAATGGTGAATATATTTTAATATCGTGAGACGTACAATACTTTATCTGCTACTAGCGCATATCAGAGTAATTTTTTAATTAATTGTACAGATTTATCGTAATGCGGTGGCACCAATGCCGAATGTGAATTGAAATTTGTGCGCTAAAGGGAGAAATATTTATAGAGCTTTAATGGGTGCACAGAGTGAAATGAATTCTCTAGTTTCTAAAAGGTCCGCTAACTGAAGTAAAATTTCCTAAATGAAATATAAATATTGCAGAAATTGATTAAAAGAAATTGTGATTAAACAATGCCTAAGATGTTAGGAACGTTTCGAAAAAGCAAAAGTCTCGTATATGACAGTAAGGTAAATGTATTATATCATTAAATCTGACAATTAAATATGAAATATTATACTCTTCTCAGTATTGGACAAGCCGAAAAATATTAATGTCAAAATCTTTTATATACCTATAATACCTAAAATAAAATTTTCACTATAGTTAAAACATGGTATTCATGCACTAAAATGATGGAAATCTCATAAAAATTTATTGAAAACAATTCTGGTTTATTTTTAACGCTTCTTACTCAAAAAGCATTAGAAGGGATGGAGTCAGTACTAATAATATGAATGAGATTCTTTACAGCAGACGCGGGTCATCGAATTCTCAACATAGTGGCCTCAGCAGCCTTCGGAGTGCTTACCATTGCTGTTATTGATCCATGCTTTGAACTAAAGAAGAGGAAATTATAAAAAGAAATGAGAGCGCTAGTTTGCTGGAAGTTGTACGAGATGAGAGCAATATAAAGGCTCCCTTTATGTTGCTTACCGGGTTAATGTTGGGATATAAAGCGCAAAGCTCATTACTGCTCCTCTTTGGATGAAGGGTCCTTGCTCGGAAAACTGGTCTCAGCAAATCTAAAGCTCTTTTGACATCACATGTAGATATCGCTGTGGCTTAGGAAGTCGCCGTGATGATTGCATGCCGCGCGCTTTTTGTACTAATTAGGCAAGACTATTTCAGCGGCATCTGAATTTTCATTATATGAGAGCTGATTCCAAAATATCGGGAAATATGATTACGGTGAATTAAAAATCCCTTAGGGACGCTAAATCAATGTAGAGTAAGGAACAGAAAATACAGAATAACTTTCAGTTCATCTGTGTTTGAAATAGGGAAAAAGTTGAAAGCCGAAAACACTAGAGGTAATTTCCAAGCGCTGTTTAACGAAAAGGATGAACTCCTACAGTGTGTTGTATAGAATTCGACGAGAAAATGGAAGTACAGCGTCATTATACAATACTTCTTTTAGCCTAGGTGAAAGCATATCCCCTGTGCCGAGTTGTATTGCATGCTGCAGGCAGACTCCTGACAGTCGTAAGTTTTCCGGCGCGCACCCGGACTGGAACAACGTTCTATGGATTTTTTTCTTTCTTCTCAAAAATGGCTTTAACGTTTTCATTAGAATACCACATATTTAGAAGACAAATAAAATGTGCAATTTTTAGAACAGACCAGGAAGACCACGAATTTCGCAAGAAATTTTTTATATCTGGTGAACTAAAAGGCACACACGAGTATTTCACTGCACAAAAGCTAAATTCTTAAAACACACTTAATCTGAAATACCTATTTTGTGACATCAGTCATTCCCGAGACATCCGTTATTGGTTAGAATTTGTCAATAACTTTGTTATTTGTTTTACAGTGCTGTTGCTAACCTGTTATCTCTCCGCTATTATGGAAACTTCAAGACCAGCAGAGAGCGACAACTTAGTATCTGACTATTCATCCGTTTTTCTCTAGTCCATTTTGTACCCACAACGAAATGAAATTACGACGGCTGTTCAATAAAGAATGATCATAATTTTTTACGGTAATAATTTTTCGCACTAAAATTCAATCTTATTATATTCTGTTAGCTTAACGTGAAACAAACACACCGTAGTAGCTTCATTGTTGGTAATCCTGGTTCCCGCCTGTGAGAACCAGGCAAGTTCAGACATGTTCAGTATCGCCTACCACTGCTATGGAGGTAACATGCAGTTAAAGTTGATGTTAGAGGAAGATCCAGAGTTTCTTTCAAACGCAATCACTGCTGATGAAACTTGGCTACATCATTTTTATCCTGAGAGCAAACAGCAAAGCCTATTATGGAAATCTCCTTCATCACAAACCCCCAGAAAAGCAAAAGTGGTTGCTTCTGCTGGCAAAGTTATGGTCATCTCATTCTTTGATATTCATGGAATGATTTATCAGCATGTTCTATCTGCACATACAGGACAATACTACAGGGATATCCTGAAAACATTGCAAGTCTATATCAGGCACAAAAGACCATATTTCCGTGAAGCAGGCTGGATGCTGCACCACGATAATGCGCGGCCGCATATTGCCAATGTTGTCACTGAATATCTTGCAAAATTCAACGTGAAGTGCATCCCTCGCCCTCCCTATAGACCGGATTTAGCCCCATGTGACCTTTTTCTATTCCCTAACTTGAAGAAACGCCTTCGTGCGAGGCATTATCCATCATCAGATGCAGTAGTGAAGGCTGCGGAGGCGATTTTGAAGGATCTCTCAAAAAATGGTTTCCAGCACGTGTTTGAAGACTGGCAGAAACGCTGGGACAAGTGCATCGCATTCAGCGGAGACTATTTTGAGAAGGGCCATCAAAATAAAAGGGGTGTCCTGAAAGTATGCTCTGCTTCAATTTATCTCCGCCGCAGCGCTGCGATCACAGCTCCGCACATGCGCGGTAGACGCTCTGTATCAAGGAGAAGAAACGTGCGCCATTCTGAGATCGCTGTCAGCCACGTACGCTTTTTTGTACTTGTTTACAATGTCCGTGTTGATTGAAAATCCCGTCGTTCATGAAATAAGATCTGTGATTCGTTTTCTGAATGCTACGATTGCGCCGCGCAATAGAGAATAAGCGCCGAGGAATGCTGTCAAAAGGTGTTGTGTTTCTTCACGACAACGCACGACCACACATTGCAAATGCGACGAAAAACATCCTACAGGATTTGCTGGGACGTGTCTGACTACCCCCGTACAGCCCTGACCTCGCTCCAAGCGACTTTCATCTGCTTTTGCATCTCAAATATTTCCTTGGCGATGAACACCTCAACAATGACGAAGAGCTGAAAGAAAATGTTTCCAAGTGGTTGAAGACACAGGCGGCAAACTTCTGTGTGTAGTGTTTTTAACGCCCGCTTTTACTACTTACGGATGAGATGAAGATGGTGCACTGGTGGAATGAAATGGCGGGGGAAACCGGAGGTCCCGGAGAAAACCCGCCCCAGCGCCGTGTTGTCCACCACAAATCTCACTTTGCCGTTGCCTGGGATCGAAACCGGCCCGCCTTGGTGAGAGCCAAGCGGTCTAACCACTGAGGCACGGCGTGGCCGTGGCAAACTTCTATGAAGAAGGTATACAAAAACTTGTGCCTCGCTATGACAACTGCCTGCAAAATTTCGGCAGTTATGTGGAAAAGTAGTTTAAGAGTTGTAGAATTTTGTGCAATAAACAAGTTTTCTTTATCTGTACACAATTTTATTTTATTACAAAACAGAACTTACTTTCTGGACGTACCTCGTATGAGGATGAGTAAAGGTACGTTGTCAAAAACAAATTGTGATCATTCTTTATTGAACAGTTCTCGTATTTCTGCTAAGGGTTAAATAGATAAATATTAAATATATGGAGGTAAGTACGTTTACTGAAGACGTAGACAAACGATATGGAAAGAGAACGTCATGTGAATAAAACATTTTTTTAAAAGATTTCTTCAGCTCCTACGTTCAAAACTACATGAATTTGTGACAATTGTTTCCAATATTTTTAGTTGCTTTACACTCCAGGTTTTTAAACGTGGTTCACTGAAAATGATGTGTAATTCAACGGTTTAAAAGCATGCTTTGAAGTGGTCAATTTTTTTTACCACCTGAAAAGTGAAAAGCCATGGTGAATCCTCGAAATTAATACTCAATAAATATATGCTTTTATTCTAAATCCCACGTCTGGAGGAGAGAAGGATATGTCGTAAGCCAGAGTAGTCATAAAGCTATATAACACAGCAATTAACAAGTTGACAGTATTCATGCCACGGGCATTGTTAACAGTATATAACAACAAATCATCAAGGCGTAACACAGGTTAGTGGGAAAACACCGTATCTTTTGACCCACTGAAACATCATTAAAACCACGAACCGTATACAACACAACTCTGGAACCAACAAAGTTACAGAGATGCACTTCTCAGGATTGTGAATTAAACCAACGGCACTTCTTCATTTTGACTCATGTGGACCTTCAACCACAGAAGCTTCAAAAATCATGCCAAGTTTAAGGCTACGTAATGAAGCTGTGCTGAGAAAGGTGTTTCGAGCACGCGAGAAAAAAATACCTTGACCGAGTATCACACCTGTGTAAAAATTACTCTCCCACGCCCATTTCGTAAAAGTTGCCCGTTGCCCATGACCAATTGGACATCCCTCTAAACATTAATATCTGCTGCAGCTCTGACCATGACATTCAAATATACGCACTTTATTTGTGATACACAAATACATAAAAATGTGTTACTCACGTGTCTTTCTCTTCTCATTCTTCAAATTATAATTATAAAGGCGTGTTCCTCTATTAACCTTCAAGTTAATTGGGATAAACATTTGTGGAAATGGTTTTCTTATAACTTCTCTTATATGAATAGTGGAAACAGAGGATTATAGTAGGCTTAACAGTGTATCTTTAAGAGCTCGTTGCTACGTAATACTTTTTGAATTCAGTGCTCCTTGCATGATCACGAGAATAAACGAATAGAGTATTCCCACTAGAAAAAAAAAATAAGTCTTTGAACATCTAAACCAATAACAAAAACATATCTTAAATAATTAATACCACAATAATTGACATAATTTGAATTGATGCTTAAGGAAAGCTTAAAAGGTCAATTACGTTAAAATATTTTCTGTTTTTAAGTCCTAGGTTTTGGCATTTTCTTAACACTTTGATATATAGTTTAGTGTTAGGAAAGCATTGCAAATATTCCTAATATATTTTTTCTTAAATTGTGCTACATCAGACCCTCATTTTCATCATTTCAGAAAAAAAAAAAATAACCAATTGGCTCATAGTGGAATTTATATTGCAGCGACTGATACCACAACTGCTAAGATGGCTCCCTGTGCGAGAGAAAAATACTTGCATTTTTAAAGTGAGTTTTTCTTTTTCTTCATTTTAACATTCACTTAAAATACATTTTGTGTTACAAAGGTACAGTTTTCTCAAGAACTATGAAAGATAAACATCTGAAATCTTCAAGACCTATCAAGCACACTGTAACAGTTGTGGCTCTACTTTTGTGTTTATCAGTGAATTTTTTGTTTTATTTTTGTTTCTGTGTAGTAAATTAAAGTAAAAATTCTTGTTGTAGAAAAAAATTTCTAACATTTACATAAACACACCTTATATAAAAATAGATCCACACACTTAAAAGCATTGCCTGCAAGAGCCGTAAAAATTTCACAATGATATCTGTAGTGGTTTCAGAGAAAAATACACCTTAAGCTAACAATCTTAACATTGGTGGGGTATGGCTTTTAATCTCCCTTAAACGAAATCTATATTTTTTAATAATAAGATTCTAAACCTACTGGGTGTACCAGTTATACAAACTTAATCCAGAACGAAAAACGTATACATAGTTTTTATAATGTAAAATCCTAAAACACAATGCTGGTATTTTTACATAATCAACACTTTTGAGAAAATAAGACACACAAATAATTTTCAATATAAAGGAAATTTTTGTGTAGGAGATGTTGCATCTTTGGAAGACACTGAGCTGAAACGCCAAGTTTATTGTTTAACTGAAGTAACATTTAAGGTCATGCCCCCCGCCCCCCCCCCCCCACACACACACACACACGCGCGCATTTACTTTCGGAGTAATTTCGATATCGAATTTTGAGATAAAATGCAATATTTGCTGGAATTACTATAGATTAGTAGCAAAAGTAAACAGTTAATACTTCCGAAAATAAATACTACAAAATAAATGCTACTTTTATTGGAATTTTTACTACAGTATAGAACCAAATGAATGTTAAATGATATTTAGCAATGATAAAACGTTAAATACAAGCTTAAAATGACGTGGAAGACTATATAATGAGAGCAGAGAGAAGAACCACAGCTTTCGTAACATTTGGTGGCATACGACAGAAAATTGAAGTGCCACGTGGAGATACAGTGAAGACAGATTGCCGGGTAGCAATCTGTCCCCACTTCGTTATATGCAGATTGAACCAGATCGATTGGACACCGAGAAAGAGGTAGACAAACCGACACTTTCCAAGCCTTGCTTCCGAACGGGGAAATGCGTTTCAAAACTTGATTTCAAAGAATACGCCTAGCAAGATGAATCTTTTGTAGAGCATTCACATTAGAGCGGTAAAAGACCACTTGGAAAGCTTAACTTCTAGATGCGCATGAATTTATTGGACTTTTTGACACGTTCTAAACCATTACTAATGCTTTTTCCTTTAACCTTAACTGGTCACCTAATTGTGAAAGAAATGCAAACCAATGAATTTATTAATAATAATTCTAAATGATGACGATAAGTGTAATAATAAAAATAATGCATTAACTACAGGTCAAGGCCAGCTGACGAGCAGATCAACATGGTCTGGCGAGTACTGTCCGAAAACACCACCAACATACTATAATGTTACCTGCGACGTTCTTGTGTAAAGTTTAAAGATAGTACAAAGGAAATAACGTCAATGCACGATAGCAATAATAATAATGCCATTTCTGTACATAAAAGACAGTCATCTTTATATATCAAGACCGTATCACCAAGTAACCGGTGACTTCTTCACTGAGGCAGTATAATTTAAAATATATCAGTTCTGGAATTGAGCTCTTTAAGTTTAACCACTATGAGAAATGACAGCTTGTTATTATGATGTTTGATGACATTGAGAGGCTACCATTGTAGACTTTGTTTGCCAATTCTAGAGAGATGCATTCTATGCATTTATTAATATTTAAAAAGCCAGCAAATATCTTGTGACGCAGATAATAATTTCAAGATAATGCGTTTCTGAAACTCCTTTAAAAATGTTATTAAGCTTAAAGAATGTTCAAAGTAAATCTGAACCCTAGAAAACAAAATCAGTTTTGCAATGATTGATTCAATTAATGCTGATGAAGACGGTGAATTTGTGCATCATAAATTGTCATTATCAGTTCCAAGTGTGAAACATGCTGAAGATTGTGAAAATAGGAAAGTGATGATCATGCATGCGAGTAATTTTCCTTGACAATGCCTTAATATGATTCCTGTGAAAGCATCTTCCGATGACCATAGTATTAAGAGAAAACTGTACAAATTAGGAAAAGTAGCACTTAGAACCAGATTCAAGAAAGGTAGCGATACATTTCAAGTTCACCGAGCTCTCCATGCATCCCTGGCTTTCTTTTCCATTTCCTTACGAAAAGTTGACTGATGCATTTTCTAAACCACAAATGGTAAGAAGGAACTCAACTCAGATAATGGTATCAAAAGGTTTAAAACTCACGCGTCAACTTCATCTGATTTGGAAGAAACGCATAAACGGCACTTCAGGGAATAAAAATTAAGAAATACTGCACATCTTAAGAGTATGTTCGATGCTGAAGACAGCCTCTCATTACGTCTACGTTTATCCTTTACAGATACGGTCAGATCTTTGGTCCCGTTTACTGTCTACGCCAATTCATTGAATTGATTCAGTGATTAGCTCTATGGCAACCAGGGGTCGAATACTATAAAATATATCTATCCCCTGGGATGTAGACACTATTCAATATTATCCTCGAGTTGTAAGTTTGCTCTAAGATAAAATAGATCTTTAATGCTAAACAAAAGGCTATAAAACATCATATAGTACAATTATCTTGAGGTGGAAGCTGAGTAAAGAGCACACTAAATAAATTAGTCTATTGCCACACATGGGACTAGAGTGAGAATGATTTCTACATGTAGAGCCATTGATTGTGCATACATCAACTGCTCCACATGTAGAAATCATTCTCACTCTACTTCCAGATGTGGTAATAGACTAATTCATCTAGTGTGCATCTTTACTCAGCTTCCACCTCAAGATAATTGGACAGTAACTGTGCCTAAAAATAAAATACGATAGTGGAAACCTTGTGTCATTAGCTTCTTTTTATAAGAGAATTAGAAGACTAAGGATCACGTTTTCCAAATGGCCAGATATAGAGTACAACTTCTAACAGGTGTATTCAATTGAGGCGCTGAGAACCATAAGGGGCCAAAGCACAAAAACAAAGTTTTGATGATAATAATAGATGTTTCTTAAAATAAAAATTTCCATTACGAAGTACTACTTGCGAACGTGATGTAAAGAGTCAGTTATGTTGGCAACGCTAGATAAAAATTAAACAGCGCAGATTGAGAGAGAAAAAAGGCAACTTTATGCTTTGGGTCCTTATGTAACTGAACATCAGGAAAAACTGACGAGACAGCTTCTTAGGAATGTTTCATTAAATCAAAGAGGGCCTAAAGCACAGATACAGCTGGTTGACCACGAGGTTGACAAACATGAGGAGTTGTTTTTTTTTAATTATTGTAATTTACGTCCGAATTGGGTGAAATGGTGCTCAAATGAGTCCAGGGTCCATGGAGCTTAGAGTTACCCGACATTTGTCTTGAAGGATAAGGGAAAACCCCGAAAAAACGTTATCCAGGTAACTCACCCTGACCGAGATTCGAACTCGGGACCTCTTGAACGTGAGGCAGACATGCTACCATCTACGCTACCGAGGCGGGTATGCATACATGCTAAAATCTCAGGCTCTACGATGGTGTGCTTTAGGCCCTTATGGTTCTAAACACCTCAATTTTGTTGACTCGATGATCACTTCTTAGTGAAATTACGGGGATACACTAGTGAATGAAAATTTTTCATCTAAAGCCACAATTCTGTTATTTAATTTCTGCAACTTAAGTTCAAGTAATGGTAAGGTCTCTTTAGGGACAATGACTTCCCTCACTCTGACATTCATTAGAGCGGTTTTACAAATAAATATTTCTCCCTTCGTCATACACTTCAATTTACACCTGTTCTGTCTGCCATCATGTCCCCATTCAAAACGATAAATCTGCATACTTAATTAAAACTGTTACATTGATTTGTTTTAGTAGTACATAAAATATTATATGCCACAGCAATTTGAAGTATATTTATAAATTGGTGAAAATTATCATCCCTGGAAGTCTCAAGTTTAAAATAAGAATTGAAACTCGCATAACTCATTAAACGACTGCAGAGTTGGGTCAAGAATAGTACGAGTTTCCGAAGACAACAGACGTACTTTTCGTTCAGAAACTCGCCCTAAGGAATTCCGATTGGAAGAAAACCAATATTGTATCTCGCCAACCTCCCTTTATGTTCGACATTCTTCTGTGTCACTTCCTATCAGTTTATCGACACTTTGTTCCAGGATCAAATCTTCCAGCGCCGTCGTTATTGATGGAGTGCCAAGCGGTGATTGTCCCGCAATGAAATACATCCTGTTGCAATTTTAGACGCCACGTTTCGTAATATCCGGGCAGTAAACCTTCACTTTTCTACTGATAAAAGTCCAATCAATCTATAAGCTTCATTCGCCGGCATTTCCTGTAGCGCTGAACTGACGACCGGATAATAAAAATTGATGGAACGCTGCACTTTCACTGTAGTTAATTAGAAATGCTGATGTGTTTGATTGGGATAATTCAAATTTTAACACCAGAAGCTTTTGATGATCGCGTTTAAAATGTAAAACTTCGTGTCCTTCGTGTCGCCGCTCTCAAAGAGGCACAGTTTTATTCAACAGTCTTTTATCTGCCATGTCCTTGTGTAACGTATAAATTATGCTATACAGGGGACACCTCGTCCTGCGCCGAGGCGTAGCGGGCTAAGGCCTTGGTCCCTGGCCACGGAAAGCGGCCCAGGTTCGATCCCACCCATGGGGTGCGGATTTTAGGTCCCGGGTATAGGACCGGTGCCCACTCAGCATTTTGAGGAAAGTGAGGAACTTACGCTAGGTAAGCGGCCTTGGTCCAGAAACCAACATTCCGGCCGGGGGATGCCGAGATGCTGACCACATCTCCTCGTATCGGTTGGATGATCGTCCACCTTTGCCGTGCTTACGTGGGCGTGAGGCCGGCAGTCGGGTTGGTAGACCTTCGCCCTCTAAGGGCTGTGCGCCATGAGTTATTATTCTTAGGCGGACACCTCGCTATGAAGTGAGGGAAACATATGAGGACAACATGCCACAGGGACTCAAGGTCCCTAATAAAGGATGCTGAATGACATGTTGATCAAGAGCTCTCTGTGCCCATGGGGACTCTTCTTTGCCTTGAAAGAACACCCACGCAATCTGTCCGGCTACGCCAAGCGCCGTGAAACGTAGAAGCACATCTGAAAGAGGCATTATGGAAAAGAAATCCTGTTAGATGAAGTACCATGGACAAATCATGAACATCCAAAATTAGAGTGGGCAGTCGATGAAAATTGAACTCGTGATTTGCGGAAGACCTCACTATGGCCTGAAAATTAGAGTAGGGTGTGTGATAAGTGCTAGAACAGTAATACAATCGATTTGGTTTAATGAAACAAAATATATGCTGTCTCTTTGAGGGGTAGGGGTTTTAGTGCGCCTCTGCCTGCACAATTTCCCTGGAGACTCTTGGCTTTCTGGCGCAGAGCAGAGAGCTCTGTACCAGCTAATTTAGAGGTACTTACGAAGGTTAGTCACGTACTAAACAATGCGTGATAAAGTATTTTAACGCGCCACAGTTTTGACCATAACGACTGTTGTGAGGTTAATTGTAGAGTGTCCTATGTATCTAGAAATGTTCATGTAATTTAGTGTTATTTTCACGCTTTCCACTGTGTGCTTTCAAAGTATTTTCATATTATTTCCGTGCACTTTTAATATGGTCCAATATCTTCAAAACAGTAACTGTACCTTTAGGCAATTAGGAAAGGATAGCTTTTGCGGACTCTACTTTTTTCTTGTTGGCCTAGTCTTGTTGGCCTAGTCGTATTCTTACAATGAACTGTAAAATAAAGCGAGGAGGGGTTATTCAAGCGGCGAGTGAAATTTCTACTACTGTATCTGCTCTCATACCGTCTAAACCATTTTTAAATTTTTAATCACCTAAATGGTTTTAGACTAAGTGCAATGAAGTGATTTGTTAGATATAGCATAAAATATGTCCTGCCCGTAGATCAGAGCATATAAGACATCCCAGAGACAGCACGTAACGTTTCGTTAGTAAAACCATCTGCTTCTTTTATAAAATAAGTAATTATTTGGAGGGAACGGTGGAAAGTTATGATGTATTATTGTACTATCACCTTTATATATTTTTGTTTTTCCTTGAGAACTGGGGCGAAAAAAATCCTGCGTTAGCCTGGTTTTAGCAATTCTGATAAGAGCCTACCCTCATTCAATGTAGAGCAAATTATATCCGTGCCATTAGATTTCACGCTAATTATTTCGCTTGTTTGCTGCAGAATATTTTTTTAACTATCCAAATTTCAGTAACGGCAATCCGTTGAGAGTAAACAATATCGCTTTTATTTTATTCTCATATGTTTTATTATACCTACTATGTGCATGTTCTTTTTCCTCTACATTATGGCTTTGTGTTACGTTTCATTTTTATCTCTTTTATCACATGTTTGTACCTACATAATGCTCGTGTGCTGAACCACCATTACATTGGGGGAAGGGAGGGAGTATATCACGTGCTAACATGGAGTAGTAAAAAAAAACTGAATTGAATAACCGGAAGTAACACGAATTGAGGGTAATAATACTGCTTATTATGTCCGTATTTAGGATTTAGCCCTACGCTCCCCCTTGTTAGTAGGTATATAGCATTCAGGCGTGTTTCGTTGTTCTTTTGTTTTCACGCAGCAATTGTCTAACTCTCATACACTGTAAACTCAAGAGGCGAGGTTTGTAACATATTAAACCAAAACTGACGTACTGCGTTCCAACAAAAAACAATAACATTTTACCGGTAACATAACTTTAAGATCGGCTATTCGAGTGCGTAAATAAACATCATACATCAAAGACAAGATGTCGGATATATAAACTTTAGTCTTTTAAGCTTAGTATCCCCAAAGATGTGAAAGGAAAATGTTCAAGCAAATCCCCGATCCCAACACCATGCACTAATTGAAGCATTTTGTTATTTCTTCTCTACAAAAACGCTTCCTAAAGATTTTGCATAGGTTATTCATATGGCTAAAAATGTATATAATTTTCTGAGAATATCAGTGAATTTCACTTCGTTGTGAATGATTACTGATACGTCCTCCAACGTCAAGTCATATCGAAGGATAAATGACATGGCTGAAATGATCTGAAATGAGCCCGGGGTCCAGAGAGCTTAGAGTTACCCGACATGTGTCGTTAAGGATAAGGGAAAACCTCTGTAAAAAGATCTTATCCAGGTAACTCACCCTCGAGATTCGAACTCGGGTCCTCTTGAATGCGAGTCACACACGCTACCAAGGCGGGCTACTGAATACAGCTGTAAACCATAGGAAATAATTAGAAACTTGCCCCCCCCCCCAAAGTATATCTTATTAAAATATTCAATTCATTTTAAGTTAGCTCAAGCTCGATCCCAGGCGACAACAAAGTGACATTTGTGGTGGACATCACGGCGGTGAGCCGAGTTTTCTCCGGGACTTCTGGTTTCCTCCGCAATCATTCCATCAATTTCTCCATTATCATTTTTCCTTTCATGCACTACGCCCTCATTCGTTCATCTAATTTCCTCACCCTTATTCTGGGGACTGGGCTGATCACACATCCCTGGAGTTCTCTCGCTGATCCATAGTTGTGGCACCCTGAACCGGCGCCGAAAATGGCATAAGGGGTAGAGGAATATAAATGAACAGGACTGTGTGTCCTATACCAAGAAAAGAAGAACAAGAAGAAGAATTCATTTGTAGCAACCTTCAGTGAGGCATCAGGTCAGTGCCGATATATGCCTTGGTCTTATTTCGAATTTGCCAATACTTAGTTCAGCTATGAAGTGGCACTCAGTCGAGATGTAACGAAAAGGTTACAGATTTGAAAGGATCGATATAATGCAAGCGCTAAATGCAAGAGCTTGTTATCACAAATAAAAATTTCACTGTTGTTTGCGCACACTGTAAATTATCATTTCATGCTTAGTTTTAACTCATTTATGCACATCAGAATCAAAAATTACTGGAACTATAAGCATTTCGCCCGAAGAGTGGTTCAATAAAACTCTCCGAGTTTTGACGTTTTGTGAACTTATGGTGGATCCTCCTACCTTTTGATTTCGTAGCTGCTCTGCTGTTTACTTTCGGATTTCTAATTATTATATTGTCACCTAATTATAGGAAGACCCAACCAGCTAGCGGCTGGGAGGGCGTTAGGAGGCATTTACGCCACGCCTACCCATTTATCTTGTAGTGCTAACGAGGAGATGGTTGGAAAAACATCACTAGCCATCTCTTTCCCCTCCCCCGGACGTCTGGAACAGTCGGGATGATTCATTGAACCGCGAGACTTTCAGAAACATCGATCTTCCTATAAAAACGGGCTGCAGTTGGCGAGTCAGTTCAGTTCTTGGCGAGCAGCGTGAGGAGCGCCGTGCTAGTGAACGGACTGGAAAACTGTGTACGTGTATCAGAGGAGTTGTACGTAATTTTGAGTGTAGATTGAACCTGTGACAGACGAACTGGCGAATTGTAATTGTGTGCGCTACGTAATTCTGTGTAATTGGCAAGTGTTCCAACTGTAATTCGGTGGAAATAAAGAACATTTTGAGTTTGTGCAATTGAACTTTTAATTTCATGAATCCACAAAGTCACAATATTGTCAATGAGCATTAACTAAATCAGCGCTGAGAACCTATCAAAGAAGTGTATACCTATCTCGACTTGGTTGCAAAGCATTCACATACACACAAATTGCTTACCATGTTAGCTTATTGACATATTTAATGGCAAGGACATCGCAACGCTCAAATTTGTTCACCGTTCTTAAGGTATTTGCCATTCTATGTTTAATTGCACTGCCTGGCCGAAACGCACTAATAAGTAATTGAGAATTGAAAATACTGCCTCAGTGCGAACGTTGCTTCTCTCCAATAAACAATGCGAGAATACTGATGTTAAAAAGAAAGGGTCATTAAAATACTGTCATTATTTACGTCTTTATTATTTTGAAGCACAAAATTTTGATGTGTTGCACTTACATGACTTACTCTACTATTACATTCATTCCTCCACCTACTTCACGTTAATTGGGAAAAAATATTTGCAGAAATTATCTCATTAATATTTCGATATAAGGAATACATCAGTGGGCTTTAAACATTATTCAAATGATGCACGAGCTAGTAGCGATGTCAAGGCTTTCAAATTCCATTCTTTTTATAGCTAGGACAAATATCGAATAAGACTTGGTATTTGGGAAAAGTATTGATACAGAAATTATTCACCAGCTGAATAAATTAATACTTACAATAAAATGTTGGTTTTCAGGCAAATTTTTAGAAGTGATTCATAATTTACGTGACTGAGATGGATTAAGTATCCAAAGTTGCTAGATTAGGTATGGCAGGTTAGCTTGGAATTGCTGGGACATGTGAGAATATTTCTTAGAAATGTTGGGTTGGAAAGATGCAAATGTATTTGAAATACATTGTATACTTTCGCAATATCTATACTATTTGGTGTAGTAGAAGTTTGTCTAGTCTTAGCTAGTTACGCAAAAAATTCACAGGCTTATTTTAACCAAAATCGTTCGAGCCAGGTTAGAGAACATAACATTTTTTGAAAAGTGTCCAATGTAATAGATACTTTGAAGTGGGATTTTCCTAAAAACCTTCGAGTCACGTCCTTGAAAATTATCGAACTTCACTACCAAATTTCGTATTTAATCGACATGCTGTTTAACCTTCGCTAATGCACAAATAATACTGCCTGAAAATAAATGGCACCAAGAAGGTATTTATTGGGTAAGGAAGTGCGCTAGAGCTCTAATGAAAAGATACTCTCATTTCCCCGAGAAATGGGAAGGAGCTCCCTTTCTTCATTTGCATGAAATTGTGTCTAGAAATGGAGCTATTACAGGAATCCGTAGGCGCCGAGGTCGGTTCTTCTATCAAATTAAGTGTAGTTTATCATCACGTTAGCTCCGAAGCACTAAGTATATTTATAGCGAAGGTGCCCTTTAACGGAACTTTGTGCTAGAGCTCTTCGGCACCACTGGGACGTTAGTTAACGATATCTAACGACCGACAGCTTAGTAACGGCTTCTCTAATAGCAATCCTCATGCAAATACAAGTTGCGGTCCTACCCAAAGGAGTGCGAAGGTGCCTAACAGTCAGTTTCTGGAACGTAATGGTTCTGTCATAAACAGGAAATCTTAAGTAAATGTTACGGAAATAAATGTCATAAAAGCTGTATTGATATTACACAGTTTTCTTTGGCCATTATTAGTTCAACGCGTTTCGTGGATTATTTATACGTGCTTAAATAATATTACTATTATTTAAGCTGAGTTTTAGCAAAAAGAGGACTCATTGTGATGATAGTTGCGTACCTCCTTCCTAGACCATCAGCTTGGATTGTTGTTAGTTCTTTTCTATAGCCACGTCCCTACGCCGTCCATTTTTTCTATGCTTCTTTTGTTCTATAAATGGAACTTTAGGGCAAGGCTACTATGAAAATTCCAACTTCTATAATAATAAACCTATCATTATGAAACTTTAGCCACACAATTAGAGTATCATTTTAAACTTGCATGCAAATTTATATGTTCCTACACCAAATAATTCATTAATTATTAATTATTTTTTGTGAAAGTACTGTAAAAATTTCAAATGTTCTACGCGTCAGAAAATTTGAGATTTTAAGTTGAATCATTGTTTTGGCTAGTACAGATCAATTTTAAAATACCCACATTCTTATTTTTTGGAATACTCTTGTAGAACTCGTTCTAAAATATTTTCCACGTGTTAGCACTCAAAATTTTGAAAATATTAACTTATTTTATTACTTAACACCATATAATTTTCAAACCATGAGCATTAACAAAAATGGGGAATGTGAAATTTCTTATTTACATATTATGGTCCTAACGTGTAAGTTTCACAAAGTTAAATGTAAAACTTTGACGCGTGGGGCATTTTGTATACTGAAAAGTGTTTGAAAAAAAAAGTTTCTCAGAAAATGAATTTTAAAGTCATGATTGTTACTTTTAACGATTGTTAAATGTTTCTTTAAATTGTTACGTGATGGCCTAAAGTGGTGCAAATAATAAAAATAGCATGTCATCTATCACTAAAAACCCTGAGCTACCAAAAATGCCAAAAAAGAAAATTCCATGACATTAAACATGTTCGGCGAATTTTCAGTGTAGCCTTGCCTTAAAGTACTGCAACCAAACATCCAATTTAGTATTTTACCTTTCGAGGTATTTCACTTTTTTTCAGAGAGTTTTCAATTACTTCTGCCCAGAAAGCCTACCGATATCTCATCTCCGGTTCATGGTTAATTGGCTTACGTTATGAGTTAACTGAACATGACTTCTAAGTCTGAGATTACATCGGTTGAAATTCTCGAAGTAGTGTTAAACTTTGTGATAAAGGATGACTCTGATCCAAGCAAAACAAGCGGTGACTGGCGTGCAACAACATAAAAAGACTTTATCTTAGTGGTGACGCATAAGTGAGGAATTTTAATCAGAAGGTGAGCATCGAAGGAATTGTATACATTTTATATGATACAATACTAACAAATGAAAAAAAAAAAAAAAAAAAAAAAAAAACATTGAAATATATGCCATCAAGATAGCAAAGTTTTGGAAGTTAAAACCTTCTTAGCCGTTGTTTGATCTGCAACAACCTTATTTTGAAACTAATGCCCATTAAAACGACAGTGTCTGAAACTGTGAATACAAATAGGAATCGGATTTTGAAAACGAAATAATGTAATAGCATGCTTAGTAATGATAATGAACCTTTAACGCTGGATAAGCATTTATCAATTTTACGTAAATGTTAAGCATTTTTCTAATGTTTCATTGTTGTACTTTCTCTTTGCTGGTTATTGCAAAATGAAATTTGTTTCTTATAAATTTTGAATTGATCATCCACCATTAATAAACATAGAGGGGTTATATTTCCGGACATTTTTGAGAAGGTGTTTTTTTAATTATTTTATTACACAAAAGAAGGCCCTACTGTATAAGTACTTTGTGAAATACATATATAAATATACATTTATATTAAACAAAATTAACATTAAGGATGTATTTGCAATACTATTCACTGGTAACCGCAATGAGTGTTTACTATTGTAATATTACTGTTCACTAAGATATGCTGTTATCTTAGTAATAAGCGGTTGGTGTGCTGCAAAATTGCAGTTATCTCAAGATTGCAGAAAATTCTGAAATTTCCAGATCATATGAACAGTGCTGTAGCAAACACACCAAGATGCATATGTAATAATTCAACGAAATCTGTTCTCTGGAGTTTGTATTCTTCGGATTTGCAATGAAGCAGACTGGAAATTATATACCAAACAATATTTCGTATTGTAAACGAAGTGAAGGTTTTCTTACTATGATGGGTTCAGAAGATTAAAAAATACACAATTTCCTAGACTAAAACTGGTCATCTAATTCAAAGTTACGACGAGACATCTGACACATTCAAACGGATTAATTCTCAACATATCAACTCCCTTACTGATACCCGAAAAAAGGACTCAAAACGTTTTACGAAAATGTCCCTATAAGTAACATTCGACAATGTAGAGAGGAAGGACAGAAGAAGTGAGATGAATAAAATTACCTTTTTTCGGCACAGAAAACATCTTACGTGGGAGGAAACTTACGTGTGAAGAAAATTTTCTTCAAAGAGAAGGTTGAATAATATGCTACCATCAACCTGTTTGGGCAAATGCTAAAGCGGGAAGAAACAAGCAAGAACCAATTAAGGACAGAAAGGACATGGCTGAAGCAGATCCAAAAACAGATTAAAGCTACGGCTTCCTTCACAAAATCTCGTTTACTCAAAGATTCTGGACAAATGGACTAATCTGGGGTATGTGGGTTACCTTCATCACCAAAACACAGCACCAACGGTCAAAGTAAGAGAATACAGAAAGCAATTAAAATGTGCTTTCTACTGTCTGCTCTATTTAATAACATGTTCATAAAATTAATTAGGAGGAAAGCACGCTCAAAGCCTCCTGCTATTACCTGCAAGTAACCCGTCGCTCTAAGAGGTTCAGCTACTTAGACGCTGGCCTCATGATCTGAAGGTCGCGGGTTCAAATTAAGCCCATTTCGATGATATTTTTCAAGCAAGCTTAAAAGCGAATTTTACTTAAGATATTGTCAGTAATCATCGTCTGATATGATTCTGACAGTTTGCAGCGTCGTTGACAAAGAAAATTAACTATCTTAAATACGATAGTCTTCAATATTTGAAAATTCGTAATCGTTTTACATCTCTTATTGAAAGCTATATTGCACCAAAATATTTCATATAAACATTTACCGGAAACACGTGTTTTGAGGGCACCTAAATAAAAAAAGGACAGAAAAATAAATCCCATGGGTAAACAGTATAAGTGAAAAAACGAAGCATCGGATAAGCATCGAACTTAGCCTACCTAGAGGTCCGGAGTTGGAATCTCGGTCAAGGTGAGTTATCTTGGGGGATTATTTCTGGGGTTTTCCCTTTTCTTGAAAGATGAATGTTCAGTAACTCTAAGCTCTATGGACCATGGGATCATTTGAGCATCTGACCCATTTCATTTATCATCCGATATGAGTTAACGTTGGGGACATAAATTAAAACACACAAGGAAATAAAGAGCTAAATTAATATTTAAGTTCAGCAGCCCAAGATATGATACAAAGATTTAAAAAATTAAATCCCTATATTCCAAACCACTGTACGAAAAATTATCGAAAAATTTGCTCTTTGAATTTTTCAAGAAGAAAAAACGATTTTTATATAATTTTATATTTTTAATTTATTTTATATTTCAAATATTCACATTACAAAAATGCATTTCTGGAATTTTCTGACATTAACCTGTGAAGTACTCTGCATTCAGGATCAATCTGAAGATTGTCGTGGGATAACATGCTAGTCTCGTTCCCGAGGTCGTAGTTTCACACCCGGCAGAGAGCAATGGATACTTTCGGGCGTAAGAACTCTTAGTAAAGCCAATGGTCTATGACAGATTTACGGTATGTAAAAGAACCTCAAGTCTGATAAAGAGGCCTCTGTACAAAACTAAGCGACCTTCAGGCCCAATATATAATGGGACGCTCAGAACCACAGCAGTTAACGTCCACAAACTTAAAATTCAATTTCTCAATTTGCTTAAGACATAAACGTAGTCATACTACATAAAAGTAAGAATCTCTTTAAAGCACACAAATTATACCAAGTAATTTTTTCTACGGCATGGGACATTTCTATGTTTAAGGCGTTGCCGCTATTCAGCTGTTTTTCTCGTTATCAGGGAATGAGTATGGAATTACATGGATAGCATTCACAGAATACGACCATCGATTTTGGTTCTGTTTGGGCGGTGTCCAAGATTTATTAGTTAAACAGTCTTTGAAATGATAATTTTGATTAAAATATCAAATATATTTGCATGAAAAATAAAATATAGATCGTAAACAGTCCAGGAAAGGCTAAGTCCATTTGATTTAAAATCAATTTTGCATAATTTTTTGTAAGTGGTAAACCATAAAAAGCGGACAAAAATATGTTAATGCATTAACACATAACTGTCAACAAGTATAGCAAAATGTGTACGTTCAACGTTTTAAGACAATCGCCGTTATTGGTATGAGTTTTCAAAGATTTATCTATGTAAAAGGTGGAATTTTAAATATATCAAATATTATTCCGCTTTTTAAAGATTTGACCATTGTTTAGCTATTGTTCTCATTTTGTAATTTCAACCGTAAAAGCACAGATATATTAAATTAATGTACAACACTTCTTGAACAGAAGAAATAAAACATTAGCGTGATCTTCTAATAAATTAAGTGGTGAAGAATTGTTTCTAGAGTCACTGTGTATGAAAAGAAAAAAATATTCACACTCACCGGATTAAAAATGTTGTTTAAAATAAATGTGGAATTTCACTCACCTGAAACATAAACAGAAAACAGCCATTAGTATAAATGATAAAAGCGAGATTCTCATTCTCCGCCTCTCCCTCTCTTCACCATTATACAGTAATATGACAGTGTATTACAAATTCCTAGGAATAAAAAGCAGGTAATATAATAAAATTTGTGTCACAGGAAATTTCATTCCTGCTTTATCCTTTTCTCCTTCTACTATTTGCTTTAAAAACATAAAATGTAATAAACAAAATGCATTCCATACGTTAATACTTAAAACCACTGTATGAAATCTGAGTGCCTCAGAAGTCCAGTAAGATAACTCCTTAACCCAGCGGTTCCGGGTTCGATTACATTTTGGGGCGAGGGAGATGTTCTTTTGAGTAGAATCAGTTGGTTGTCCCCGCAGAGTGTGGAAGTGCTTTTCCTAAAATAAATTAGTAAACCTCAACAGTAAATACCAATAGTCAACGAAAAGATTATTTCTAAAATCAAAATTCCTGACATGACCACCGTTAAAGAAAGATTTATTGAAACAGGAACAAAACAAAACAGTAAATTTACTGCCGCATGTGTCATTTTTTTTTTTTTTTTTTTTTTGTAATTCACGTCCTCCAACGTTAAGTCATATCGGAAGGTGAATGAAATGGTGCTCAAATGAGTCCAGGGTCCGTGGAGCTCAGAAATGAAATGTGTAGTGTTTAACGACTGCTTTTACTGCATACGGCACCGCAGGCGGTGAAACTGATGATACATGAGATGAAGATGGAGCACCGGTGCAAGGAGACGGCGGGGGAAACCGGAGGTCCCGGAGAAAACCCGCCCCAACGCCGTGTTGTCCACCACAAATCTCACTTTGCGGTCACCTGGGATCGAACCCGGGCCGCCTTGGTGAGAGCCAAGCGGTCTAACCACTGAGCCACGGCGCGGAAGCGTGGAGCTCAGAGTTACCTGACATTCGTCTTAAAGGATAACGGAAAACCCCTGAAAAACCCGTATCCAGGTATCTCACCCTGACCGAGATTCGAACTCGGGAGGCAGACACGCTACCATCTACGCTACCGAGGCGGGCATATGTGTCAGTGATATACAATCCAAGGTTAATATTTTAATGCTATTTAAAAAGTAAGCATTGTAGAAAAAGTATGTTATAGATAAATGTATACCACACGTTGTGTTAAGATGATAAAATATAAAAATGTAAACCAAAATCGTTACGTTTAAAGTTTAAATTTCAATAATGTTTATAAGTCATGTGATAATAAAGCTTCCAACTTCCGTTCTAATATAGTAACTAACCCACTTTTGTCTTCTCGCTTCAAGAAAGGCAAATAATTACCTGCGTCTTTATTCGACCGTCCCAGTTTCCTAGGAATTTACAGCCCCCTTGAGGGCCAGTAGCGAACTTCTGTTGTTCTCCCGTCGGCACCAAAACAGGTGAACACACAAGCGCACTTTGTCTGGTCTTTTGTGGTCTTGCTTGAGAAGAAATCGAACCTAAAACATTCATTCTCTTCTGCGGCTGGCAATACTGACGCAGCGTCTATTGCAAGGACAAACTCTATCCCACACTAGGAAATTAGTTTACAAGGGAGGCCCTTGAGTTCATAACGTTTATAAACTATTACTTTACTGTTTACCACAGTAGTAGAGGACTTTTATATTCCACCCAAAAATTAGATACCGGGGTTTCATTTAGTATTAAGCTCAAGGTCTTCCAAAATTACTACACGAAGATTTTCATGAAATCCTCCACCCCAAAGTACCCTTTACATGGAAAAAAATACGTATAGTTTTTATTAAACCTCGTACGTATTAAGATATTTGCGTAAGAAATAATATGAATATATTATGTGCTCAGCAAATTCTAAGAGAAATCTTGCAATACAATGAACGTAGATCTCGTTAAAGCAGCACAGAATTTATTCAAATACTTTTTTCGGTGCCGTCAATCATTTGCAAGATATTTTTTGTTACTGGTTTGAATTTTCAGATTCCTATTATGTGATACTCTTTACAACTGACAATTGATAATTGCTTTCTTTTCTTAATTTATATGCAAAGGAAGATGGAATTGAGAAGCAGTTATTCAGACATTGCTTTTTTAAAATCTGATTGTCGCTAAAGCCTAATGTATTCTTTATATCTAGAATGAAATATGATAAATTCAGGTAATGAAAGCTTATTATCTAACAAATGTGAACAGAAACATAACTTTGTGTTAAGAATAGGCTATAAAAGATAACTAAAATAATATTACTGAACAAATGTTAATCAAATGGCTGCAAGCCCGCCTCGGTAGCGTGGGGGTAGCATGTCTGCCTCAAGTTCAGGAGGTCCCGAGTTTTAATCTCGGTCAGGGTGAGTTATCTGGATAAAGTTTTTTTCCGGGGTTTTACCTTACCCTGAAAGACGACTGTCGGGGAACTAAGCTCTATGGACCCCGGGCTCATTTGAGCACCATTTCACCCATTTCATTTATTGTCCGATATGACTTAACGTTGGAGGACGTAAATTAAAAAAAAAAAAGCTGCAACCTCCTAGTTCGCTGATTTCTGAAAATCTTTTTAAGATTTATTTGAAGTTTTCTACCCATTAATATTATTATTAATGATTATTATTATTATTATTATTATTATTATTATTATTATTATTATTATTATTATTATTATTATTATTATTATTATTATTATTATTATTATTATTATTATTATTATTATTATTATTATTATTATTATTATTATTATTATTATTATTATTATTATTATTATTATTATTATTATTATTATTATTATTATTATTATTATTATTATTATTATTATTATTATTATTATTATTATTATTATTATTATTATTATTAATTATTATTATTTCTATACGAATTTCTAAATTTTTCACTTTGGTTGACATCAATGAAATTTGCAGATCTAGATATAATTAACAAAAATTAGTGCATGTAGCATGAACAACAAAACGCCTGACAGCTAATAAAAATACCATAGTTTCTCATAAGTATATTTCTAAATGCTTGGCTAATATTTTGCCTCGGTGGCTATAATCTAAGATTATAGAGAGTTCAGCAAGACTGATTGCGAAGTTGGAGAGATAAATAGACACAGTCGCGCTCTGATCCATCGTCAACATCAGAGGCCCTATTGGTAAACAACCAGAATTTTATGTGACGTTTCCCTTTCTACCACTCACACAAGAGTTTTGGGTGTTCTGCTGAAATTGCGAGCGCTCTCGTGTTAGTTGGGGAGTGCGACATAAACAGAAATTAAGTGACGGCAGCCCTCTAACCTAATGTAAACACCAGAACAGCAATCGAAAAATAGCCAAAATCTTCTAGAAGTTATCTTTCTTCCCGCCTCCAACTGCGACATACGGTGAGAGCTGCTTCTGCGAGAGAAGTACGAGGGCTGTTCAATAAAGAATGATCACAATACCTTTTTGGCAACGTACCTTAACTCATTCTCATCATTTTGAATGTCCTTCTCAAAATAGTCTCCCCTGAATGCGATGTACTTGTCCCAGCCTTTCTGCCAGTCTTCAAAGATATGCTGGGAACCATTTGCTGAGAGATCCTTCAAAATCGGCTACGCAGCCTTCACCACTGCTTCTGATGATGGATAATGCTTTCCAGGAAGGCGTTTCTTCAAGTTAGGGAGTAGAAAAAATCATATTCGGCTAAATCTGGACTATAGGGAGGGTGAGTGGTGCACTTGATGTTGATTTTTGAAAGATATTCAGCAACAACATTGGCAATATGCGGCCGCGCATTAATCGTGGTGCAGCTTTCAGCCAGCTTCATGGAAATGTGGTCTTTTGCGCCTGATATGGACCTGCAATGTTTTCAGAACATCCCTGTAGTATTGTCCAGTTACTGATGTTTGTGCAAGTACATGCTGATTAACCATTCCATGAATTTCAAACAATGAGGCGACCATAACTTTCCCAGCTTTTTTGGGGGTTGGTGATGAAGGAGATTTCCACACTGAGCTTTGCTGTTTGCTCTCAGGACCAAAATGATGTAGCCAAGTTTCATCAGCAGTGAATACGTTTGAAAGACATTCCGGATCTTCCTCTAACATCAACTTTAACTGTATGTTGCCTCCATTGCAGCGGTAGGCGATACTGAATATGTTTGAACTTGCCTGGTTCTTACAGGCGGAAACCACGACTACCAACAATGAAACTACTACGGCATGTTTGTTTCACAGTATGCTAACAGAATATAATAACATTCGATTTCAAAGCGAAAACTTATGACAGTAAAAAATTATGATCATACTTTATTAAACAGCCTTCGTAAAATAAAGTACAGCGGAAGTTGAATTAGATCCGAACAGTGTTGACAGTGAAAACCAGAAAAAATCACAATATTATTAAATTATATGGAACATTGTCATAAAAGCACTGGTTGGTATTATTTGCATTTACTTTATGTTCCGTGAAACAGACGAGAATGCTTCAGTTCATGGAGATTCTTTAAGACTAAGAAGTGAATACCCCTATCATTAAGACAAATGAGAACATTTCACAAGCAGTTGTTATTATTACCACGAACTGTGTAATCAACAAAAGCAATGGCAAGCAGTAATGCCAGCTTAACCATGCTTTTGAATCCCTCCACTGGTTCTCTGCTTTGTTGTGAAGCTGTAGATTTCCGCAAAACCAGTTAATTCAGTGCGCTAGAATACACTTTCAGCATTACTATTCCATTTGCCGCAGCATTTCAGTCTGTTATTCTCTTTGCATAAACCTCACACTGTGTGAAGTACATATTCAGAGGCTGCACATTTTATATACATTTCAGAGAACAACAGGATTCTGCATGCAAACAACAATCGCCCAGCGAATCACACAGTTCATGCATTCAGGAGAATGAACCTTTCCTAATTTTACACTATTTGTTCCAGAAGTGTTTGAATTAAATTTGAACAAAGTAACAAAGGTAATACAAGGGTTGTATTCCATATGAAATTCTTTGCCTACCTTTTCATAAACTATTAACTTCCAAAAGTTTATCAAATCCAACGTTAATAGTTGATACATTTTCGCAACTTCCTTGTCAAATTGCAAATAAGAACATACTGTAATGGTCAATAAGTTGCCAATGGACATTGATTATGAGAATTAAATACCAATATCTACAGTGAATCTCGAAATTTACAACATGGCTAAAGGTAAAAAAAAATGAATAAAAATGGGTATCTGGGTGAAGGTGTCACACATGAGCTGATTAGAAAACTTCTGTGTTTTGGACTACATGGATTACAATAAGCTACTAAGAAGATTTCTGAAGTATAGAATAACGCATTAATACAATATTAGGTATATACTGTAGTTAATCCACCAATACTATTATAGCAATTCTATTCCTTACTCCTATTCTGATTTCATGAACCCTAATATTTGAAAAATGTATTTACCTAAATAATACTTTGTACTCCCTTGCATCACCGATCTCTGAGTTAGGAGCGGTTCGGTTTCCACGAGCCAACAAAGTCGGGGCGAGGGAAGCCCAAGAAGTGACCTGATAGAGGAACCAGTGTTGAGGGGCCAGCCCAACGCCTGGGATGAGAGCGAGAGGAGTGGATGAGGGTGAAATGAATGATAGGAAAAATGAAGGATGGAGTAATTGGTGAAATGATGGCGGTGGAAACAGGAGCTCCTGGAGCAAACCTGCCCCAGCACCGTGTTGTCCACCACAACTCTCACTTTGCGGTCGCCCTTGATAGAACCCGGGCCGCTTTGGTGAGAGTCCAGCGGTCTCACCACTCGACCGCAGTGTGACCTAATAGCACTAGTAGTAGTAGTAGTAGTAGTAGTAGTAGTAGTAGTAGTAGTAGTAATAATAATAATAATAATAATAATAATAATAATAATAATAATAATAATAATAATAATAATAATAATAATAATAATAATAATACCTTGCAAATTATTTACCGGGACACTAACAATTTACTTCTATGTGATAAATTTTCAGTTACTTCTGAAGGCCTTGGTTGGGCAAAAAAGGCAACTTGTAAATTCACATTTATGACGTCGTCTATTCCAATTTTGTCAAATATTAAGGCATAGTTGACAATATCTTTATAAACTTTTGAATTTAGAAAGATTGAAACATACACCTGGGGTTTAAATCAAGGTTATTCTTGTAACTACTTGTCGATGTAAACTTTCATGACACATTACGCTAAATCAACATTCAGATTTTTAAATACCGGGTCGTTACGTGTTAGGTTGGAAATTCAAAAGTATATCTGAAAATTCAAAACAATAACAACCCGTAGCTCAGTCGGTAGAGCACCTGCCTGCCGTGCAAGGGGTTCCGGGTTCGATTCCCGGCAGTAGGGGTGGGTCTAGAAGTCTAGAAGTATGACTGAAAGTGCGAATGTGTGTGTGATCTAATGATTTCAACGAATACGAGTTAACACCTTCGATATGTTCCAAAGGAGAACGGCCGCCAATATGATCATTGGAGTTAAAAGCGGGGCATAAATGGAACAAATAAAACCAAAAAAAACAAAGAATATTACGGAATGTTTTATCCTACAAACATTACTTCACATAAATTCCTTTATAAAGAAATGTCCATGTTTAGTAGGACTTTGTCTACTACTTAAGATTCACCAATTACATCGAAGGTCATTCACAATGAAAAGCACTTTACCAGCTGTACCCATAAGAATAAAGTTTTCATCATTCACATTTAACTTAGCTTTTCGATGTTGGACTTACACTACTCAAACACGCTAACAAATACATTTTAGCTATTTATTTTAGATTCAATGAGCAAACAATATGCATTTTTCTTAAATTCTCGATGTCGAATTTTTGTGGAGAAAGCAGCAGAGATACAGCAAACAGGAAAAAAATGTACCCCTTCAAACGAGATTCTCAATTCTCAGCTGTTGCTACAAAAAATTCTAAACCTGGAGCAGTAAAGGGGCAGAGGGTTTTGATAAACGATAATTTTAACAAATGCCCTTCTAATTACTTTACAACGTTGCCTGTCGAGTTCTATGTAAATTATAAACTCACTGCTCAAGAAATAAACGCTTCCGGTTTTATTTGATTCCAGAGTTAAATACATATAAAGAAAACGAAGAAATGCTTCTCTGCATATGTCAAAACAGGGCACCTAAGGCAAACTCTTTTCAAACACTAACATATCCTTTATAAATGTTTCAACAAGTCTTTTAGCAATCCTATGTCTTTACACGTGCTCTGTATGTGCAAAACGCTTGGTAAAATTTGATGCTGTCCTAAATCTAGATGGGAAAAAATTCATGATGACAAATTATAGCCTTTTGAAGGCTAATAAGTTGCATGAAATGTTTAACCTAAAATAATCAGCTACCATCAGAGTATGCTTAGACTGTCAGCAGAACCAACCCTCCCAAAACTGATATTGGCAAAATATTCTATGCACGATAGATCTAACTGTACAATAATGATGGTACGATAAATAGAGAATATTATACCTGAAATTACACATGGCTTAAATCAAGTGCAACGTGAAGCTCATCAAATTTCTTATAATTCAGGAGAAGGTACATGAATCGGTGCTGACATTAATAAGTTTTTTTATTTATATGGTTCACAAAATAAAATTTCAATTCGAGTTTGTGAACTTTCAGATGTTTCCCAAAAGCCTGCTTTATTTTTCAATCTAGAGGAACACGGTGTAGTTGAAAAGTTACTGAGAGAACTGGAGACTATTAGAGTGTTTTCGCGGTACCTAAATCTGTTGAATCAACATGATACTTGTACGGTACTTGAGAGGGATAAAAATAACTAACCCCATTTAAAAAACGCGAAGCAGTTCTCGTATACCAGAAAGGTGAAAAAATTATGTTGAGTGCAAAATGAAGAAATTACTTATTATGGATCTCCAATCTTGAACGAAATGCCGAAGAAAAAAGCCATTAACGTTAAACAAATGTACCATTCTATATTACTAACATAAAGTTAGAAAATACAGTCACAGCCACGAAGGCTGAAGATGTAAACTATTTTAAACACTTTAACAATTCTTCGGAAGAAACAAAAATGTTTAGACAAGGCTACTTCAAGGTTGAAATAACAATGACATTGACAACATTAAGCATTAATATGCTAATGAGCCCATGTATTAGTAAATATTAGTAAATTGGCCGCGCCGTGGCTCAGTGGTTAGACCGCTTGGCTCTCACCAAGGCGGCCCGGGTTCGATCCCAGGCGACCGCAAAGTGAGATTTGTGGTGGACAACACGGCGCTGGGGCGGGTTTTCTCCGGGACCTCCGGTTTCCCCCGCCATCTCATTCCACCGGTGCTCCATCTTCATCTCATGTATCATCAGTCTCACCGCCTGCGGTGCCGTATGTAGTAATAGCGGGCGTTAAACACTACACATTCATTATTATGTAAATTAACCTTTACAGTATTCTCGAAAACAGGGTATCAACCTCTTTAAGCAGCTCTCATACAGTATTGTACTGTTTTGTAAAATATCGTACCACTTCATTGAGTACGTCCATATGGAACCTACATGAAAATATTATTTTGGTAGGGTATGTTGCGGCTATTCCGCTCACGGGACTTTTCCCCCCGAAATAAGCAAATTGGTTTACCGCCCAAAAATCATGATCAGCGATGACTTGCCTGCCAGTTCACTGTCAAGCTTGGTGTTTGTGCGACGTTTGTATGAATTTACTTGAGGTTGTAGGCTGCTATTTTAATAGTATTGTGACCTTGTGGGTTCGAAGAATTAAAACGCCAAGTTGCACAAACTCATAATGTTCTTTATTTCCACCGAATTACAGTTGGTACACTTGCAAATCACAGCAGGATTACGTAGCACTCACAATTCACCAGTTCGCAGGACGCAAGTCCACACTGCACTCGCTACTCGCAACTTGCAGTACAGCTCTCTCTAGAACCGACTACTAACTGACTGACTCGTCCAATGCATCGCTTATATAGACAAATCGCAGTATCTAGAAGTTTCCGCCTATTAACGAAACATCACAGTCCTCCAAGGCGGCAGAAGGGAGTGCAGTAGTTTCTGGTTATTTCTCTCCACACCCCGTCTGTACTCGGCAGGTCATTAGCGCTACGCATTAGGCTAGGTGTGGCGTGGCCTAGCACCATTCATCTCCCTTACTCCCACAGCTAGAGCCATTCGGTCACACGAGTAGGCGTGGTCTCGATGCCATAAGTCACCCTCTATTGGCCATCTCTTTCTGCCATCTGCTCGTATGCTCGACGATTGGTAAGTAGCCTACACTGCGTTTTTTGCGTTGAATGAGAAATACCGTTTGTATATTATCACCTAATATCTGCAGATAGAGAGACTTTTTATTGAAAATCAGTGTCAGTGTAACTTATAGTTTGGGCTACGTCCATGCATAGCAGATGCTGGGTTTCTTTTATCCGAGCTCTCACATGGTGCGCAATTTCAAAAGTTAAACCTTTGGGGCTATTACGCCTAAGCAAAGAGGGGTTACTCTCGCCCAGTTATATATGGGCTTTTTATACTCTTCTGACCTGATTATTTCTTATACAACTATTCCTGAATTTTATTTGATTGTTTCAGATGGTACACTCATATAAACAAAGGAAGCTGAAACGAAACTGGACGAGGACGACAATGCTCGTGTTGTTACGAACGTATCAAATGGCGATGTATGAGAGGAGCAGCGGACCTTTTCAGAGTGCCTTACTCTACGCTCAAGGACCGTGTTCATGCACATCAACGTCAAGAAGCATTAGGAGTAGCGTACAAATCAGTTGGTCATCTTACAGTGTTCAGTTTGGAGGAGGAGAAAGATTTAGTTTTCAGGTTAAAATACTTGGCAGCAAGAGGCTTTGGATGTACACCGGAGCAAAAAGAAAGAAAAGCGTAGACCTATTGTAAAACTAAATTGTGCGAAATAGAGTCAAGTGATGGCTTGGTTCAAGACCAAATAGAATACAGTGATGAGGAAGATGCACCATGTGGAGTTTGTGGGTTAAAGTTTTATTCTCCGAAATCAGCAACCAAAGGAGACTGGATCAAATGCCAGAAATGTGGACTATGGGTTTCACGAAGTGTGCGTTGGAGCAGTTGGTAAGAAAAACTCCATTTGTGACAAATGCATTTAATTAAAATTCAAAAAGTACTGTGAGTGGTAATAGCCCCAGAACCGGGCGAAATAGCCCTGTTAATCCTGAGATATCCTTTCTGATCACAACTATAGCAAGTCAAAATATGTGTGTTTATAACATCTGTGCGTTTTAAGGGATTAATAAAGACTGTTCTGCTCTATGTTTAATATAAAACTTTTTTATGTGTTCTATGACACCATAAATTTGAACTGCAGAATAGCCTCACTATACTCTATGACTTTCTGTAGGTATTAAATTGCGGTGGTTTTTAAATTTTTATTTAGTGTATTTTTAAAGTTATTGAATAAAAAGTTTTTCTGAGAAGTTTACTTTTTGTATAAGTAAGTTTTAGAAAAATGGTCCTTGTTGTGGAGAAACTTCTTTTGATGTCCCCTTAGTAAACACGCCCCGCTTTATTATTCGCTTCTTATCCAGAATTGAATCCATTCGTGTAAATGTATTTATGAGTTTTCGCACGACTTCCTGCCTGAAAGACCACTCCTGGGAAACTCAGTTTTATAAATCATCTTTTCCTTGCAAGAAGTGGAAAAAGAAAGGACAAATCTGTTACCAGTCTCCACAATAATGAGGAAATGACCCGACCAACTAGTAAGTTAAAAGCAGTAGAGAAGCTTTAGGGCTATTAAGATATCCATGCTGTTACCGACCTTTCATATCGCATACAGTTCTATATTGCATAGAATAAAAGCAGTATAGAAAAGAATAACTCTTGTTTGTATTAGCTCCATTTATAGTCGCATTAACTTTGTTCCAAATATTACATTTACATGTAACACAAATACATTACAATATATTTTGATGATTTTACGATATCATTTTATATAAACTAAAACAGAATTTACAATATAGTTTAGAGATTCTGTACATATAATATCGACTTGTAAAAAGAGCTAAATTGATACCCTAAAAGATAAGTTACAATTGTTTAGTAGGAATCTTGTTTTTACAGTAATTTATACCCCACATTTAAGGTAAGTGGGGGGTGGCGATGGAAGTTGGGGGAAGACGGAAGTTTCGCAATAATTTGTTCATCTGAGACTAGATAGCAGCACTTACCACAGCCTAGCATAGGGGCATCCAGTTGCAAGTATGCTGTTCTGTTCTTCCGTTTTATATCTTGCTTTATCCAGTGATAAACAGGAAACTACTACCTGTAAACTTGGTAAGCACAAGCTATGTAATATTTCGTTTGCTATACATAAGGTCTAGCACTTGATGTACTGCATGGAGCTTCACCATGTGCGTCTTTGTGAGCACATGGTAGCTCTGACCAATATGGCTGGTAGTGTACACCAAAAATAAGCTTCACTTGCATCTTTCCCCAGGCATTGGGGTAAGTTGAAATTTCTTAAGGAATACTGATAAATTACATATGACCGATCATGACGGCTTGACCCATCATTCTTCAAACCATTGAAAACACTTTGGCAACAAGCTATGAATACTTGGGTTCACAGGCTTCCGGTGAGGCATTGTATTGGCGGTGCCATAAATAAATGAATACATTAATAAATAAATAATGAATGAAGAATGAATAAGTAATAATGAATAATGAACGAATAATAAATAAATAAGGGTTTTTTTAAAATATAAATATGTGTACCAATTTCGAACGATTTAGTTAATCTTATCAACAATCCATCCCATTTTATAATATACTGTACCAAACAGAACGTACAGGGAAACGGAAATAGATATTTATTATATCCGTACTCTTGTTACGCACAGGTGTAACGGGCACAGTAAAGGTTTGATAATACAATTCATGGAGAATTTGATACGAAGCGTTCGTGTAAGATTTCACGAAAGAGAGACAGGTATCTTAGGTTCCGTGCTTTACTGCACTCTAGCGGATAACGCGTAAGCTATGGACCAGAGAAATCTGGGCGCTACCTTCTCCCATAAGAAGCCGTGTATAAGCAAACATCCTAGCCCTTAACACAGGTGCTTATGAACGTGGACGGTGCCGTTCTGGAATCGGCGCCAAGCCACGGAAAACAATCAAGACAGAGCGCTGGCGTTTAACGCGCCTATTCACACGAAGGAGCAGATACTCAGTAACAATCTTTTTTGCGCAATTCCTATTCTCTACTCCTTTCATTTTCATACAGATGGCCACATTGGCACTACCTCAGAAGCCGCCCCTGCTTGGATTCATTCAAAACCTGGCCGGAGAGTTACAAGACTGCAGTTTGGTTCTCTCCTTTCTTCATTGTATCATGCGTTAAATTTACTTTTTATAAGGTGTGTTACATGTTGTATTACAAATGCTGAATTCACTTTATTTTTTAATTTCATACTTCGTGTTGTTGCATCTTCCTCCATGTTGTTCTATCTTTCCAACTAATAATGGGGTAAGATGTAAGTTTTGTTGCAATTAGTTTAATTGTACCTTTTAATCGTCTCATATTAAGGATATTGATTACTGTTTCTCCCAGTAAGAATTAAATATATAGGAATTATCTTGAGACACTTTCTATATTTTCCTCCATTCCCATATCCATGAAAAAAGGATATAACCGTTAAGTATGTCATCTTCCCAAGACTTACCTTATGATATTCGTTTTGGGGTTAATTACTGTTGGTAAGCTTTACACTTTTCTGCAGTGTTCATATTCAGGACATCCAACGTTCAGTTAATATACCTGCATTTACGAGCAGGTTTCTTTGAAAGTTGGAAGTAAATTATGTAGAAACTTGGTGTTGCCGTCGGAAGCCCGCGTACGGGTGGGCAATCACTGAATTCTGGCAACTGATTTGATTAGCTCAAGGTGACCTACCAAAGGTCGGATATCTCGTCCATAGTTTCAGCCCGAGCTTTGCCTCGCAAAAACATCAAAAATATGTGGGTTCATTTCCTTACAAAGCCATAAGTAGATATCTTATATTCCAATAAGGTAAGAGTATGAATTTAGCCTGGAAGGTTCCTTCAGTGGATTAAATTTAACTTTAAGGAGATTGCTTCCATTTATTAACTGCTCCTCTTCGCACACCAAATTTCAGAATTAGTAGCACTGTGCAGCAGTGTCTTGTTAACCCACGCGTTTTAAATTAACATGCAAGTGCCTTAAACTCCCTCGAGTTTCTCTAGTCGGGTCGCAGGTTCAAATTCAGCCCTGGCGATAGTTTTTAGGTAGAATTACAGGTAGTAAAGAAACCGCGGGAAGAAAATCTGGCACATTGAAGGCCCTGATATAATCCTCGCAATTGACAGCCTCGATAACAAACAAAATCATACTTGGTCCGGGTTCGATTCCCGGCGGTGGGGGTGAGGATTTTTCCCGTCCAAGATAATACCTCATCTTCCCCAGAGTCTGGAAGTATGAATGAAAGTGCGAATGTGTGCGCGATGTAATGATTAAAATCAACAGAACAAGAGTAACACCTTCGAAATGTTCCAAAGGAGAACGGCCGCCGATATGACCATTGCAGTTAAAGGCGGGGTATAAATGGAACAACAACAAAAAAATCATTCTTATTTTCTCTATTCGGTCTTCTACAGACGATTCTTGTGAAGATTATTCTTCATATACTTCTTACTGATCGAGACAGATTATTACAAACTAGATGATTTTGTAATGACTTTGATATTTCATGTTTCAAAATTGTAAACAATAACAAATAATATCTCGCACACACAAAAAAGAAATAAACTATCTGCTTTATTGCTTTAAGATATCTCTTTATTATTTACCAATTATACAAACAAAAAGCTATCAAGATGAAGAGGAATTATACTCAGGCTACTCTCAAAAAATTCAAAATACATATATTCTTTGCCTTGAACTATCTTAAACATGTGTTATTTTAATAAAAATCACTAATCTCTGTTTCATATAACCTTGCGCCGCTGACATGTATCACTCCACGTGCAACTAACTTCCCCCTCATCCTAATTGGCTAATGCTTTCGCGCCATAGGCCAGAGGCGGTGCCTTCCCCTCCAATTTAAACCTGCAGTAAACGTCATAATAATTGCCAGGAAGATAGATATAAGAATATGAAGGCATGCAAACATAATGAAGTTTATAACGAAACTGAGCACGTTGAAACTGAATGAATGAGCAATGAAACTGGAACAAGTTTATAATGAAAGGCCTTCGGCCTTTTCCACTGGGATTTTTTTAAACCAGCACACATACCTTGCAAAAATGCTTGTTTTTCAGTCTTAAAAGTCGTGCCACGCCATACTTGTCATGTGTCCTTCATTCACCCAAATCTCTTCAAGGTAGTATATTTTGCGATTTGTATCCCCGTACAATTTGATTGTCCTTAAATAACGTCTTCGCCACACAGCAATATCGCCCCTGGAGTGGTAAGTTTTCCTGTTGTCTCAGTTTCATGTCGCGATGTTCCTACGCATCTAACACACCTGTGAGTTCAGAGCACAGCTGTTCACTTCTCTCTGACATACACGGATTCTTCTCTGAGTGCATTAAACATATGCAACACAATTCCTTTTCGCTGCTTTCTAAAGATTTTCCCTTGCGATACTTCAGCGAAAAACTGGCGGTAGACTCTGCCATTATACATATAAGAAGTACACGCGCAATAAACGATCAAAAAAATAATTTAGCTCTCGCATTCGGCATAGCACACCGTCAAATGGTGATATATGACTAAGGCAGTTCAAAACAAGGCCAGTGATAAAAGTGATATAAACAAATACGTCATCACTACCGCTAAAGCACGTGCTATCGTGCCATGTGCTTGAGAGCAAAGGAACCTCCTCTTTACTTCGTTTAAGAATTAACATGCATTTCAGATAAATCAACTCTGTTGCGTAATATATTTAATTCAGTTACGAAAATATAAATGTGATAATTCTCTTCCAACATCTAAATATATATCACCGTGTTAAATAACGAACTAATTTTTACCGCACAACAGTCTGCACCACATCAGCCAATGAGAGGTGATAAGGTCACGTGACCGATTAGAGATACGGGGCAAGCTTACGTGAAACAAGGATTAGAGCACTTTGAGAAAACAAATACGGATATGCAGAGGTTAGAATGTGTTTTTAAGACTATTTTTAAACTATCTTCGTGAAGAATCTTTGAAAAACGCTGATGTTTCATTATGTTATTAATTAACACACAAACGCACTTCTTAATGCTTTTCTTGGAAGCAGAGTATCTCAGAACATGAATCACCTTTGAAAATTTCCATGTCGGATGTGGAATGCAGTACTTCATTTACTTAGTATATGTAAGTAGTACCTTAACGAACAAGATATCAATTGCATAAATAAACACATTACGTTTTTGGTGAAAGTGTTCGATGGGTACTTTACTCTTGTGTAACTACAAGCCGGTGAGTAAGAAGCGTTTAACCAGCCCAGGAAGTTTTTTGCATGAAAATAAAACGCTATAATGAAGCAACTCTTTACCCGCAACTCTTTACCCAACTGCGACGCAACTTCTTCTTTGGTATGTCAGGAAGGCGTGTCACACGAAGGCCGTGTGTTGCGCACCAAGTCCAAGGTCTAACATTTTTGTGCCATCATCACGTTCAGATAAGTATTCCGCACGGTGATACTCAAGATGCACGTCAATTAGCACTCCAACATACAGGAAAAGTCCCGCATCACCTAAATACCATTAGAAGTGTGTAGTCCCATTACGAAGAAACTCGCCCGCCTCTGTAGGTGGTAGTCAGGGTAAGTTATCTGGGTACGGGTTTCCCCAGAATTTTCCCTTATTTTCAAAGATGAATGCTAGTAGCTCTAAGCTCTAAGGACCCTGGGCTTATTTGAATAACATTTTTCCCATTTCATTCATCGTCCATATGACTTAACGATGGAGAACGTAAATTATAAAACAATGAAACTCAGCATAAAAGGAACTCAGAAACTACACTATCCACTTTTTCCTACTTCCACTTTAACTGGAAGTGACTGCTTATTTTAATGATACAGCCTATAATTTTCTAAGAAAAATCAAATCAAAATGATTATACTCTCATGACTTTCTCTAAGTTGATTTATAAAATTGTTTTAGGTATACAGAAATAGTCAACAAAATCAATATTTTTAATAAGCCGCACTACTGTCGGGTAAATAGACCGCTTGACTCTCACCAAGGCGGTCCGGGTTCGATCCCAGGCACCCGCAAAGTGACATTTGTGGTGGACAACAAGGCGTTCGGGCGGGTTTCTCCGGGATCTCCAGTTTCCCCCGCCATCATTTAACCAATTGCTCCATGATCACTTTTCCTATAATTCATCTCGCTCTCATACGTCACCCACTTCTCTCACTCTCACACCAGACATCGGGCTGATCCCCCATCCTGGTTCTCTATTAGATCGAAAACATCGGTTCCTCAGACCCGACCTTAAAGGACAGAGCAACAAAAATCCCATAACACCGCGATAAGTGGTATACTGGGGTTGAGATAAAGAAGAAAAAAATTTCTAGTAGTAAAGATCTGTCTCTTCCTTACGATATCCCAGCTATACAAAAATCATTCATACTAAAGACGACTGCAGAAGCTATTTCAACAAAATTCCAGGTATATGTCTTGAAACTACTTTAATCATGTTCTTTAATTAGTATTGCCATAGCCGTTGTTTAGAAATTTGTCCATTAAAACGATAATGTGAGGTGGAATCATCTTTTTTATTTTTTTAAATTTTCGTAGCACATCTTTGGAAGATCCTGAACTTAAAAGTTGGTACTCCACCTCTACGATTTTGCACTACATTATTCACACACACACACACACACACACACACACACACACACACACACACACACACACACACACACACACACACACACACACCACATACACACACGCACGCACGCACCCACCCACGCAAGCGCACGCACGCACAGATCATCTCTATTTTTTATTCACGGAATCTCAAAACATGTATTTTCAATGAAACTCCTGTATCAAACTTTTTGTAGAATACTGTAATTCCTCTACTTTCTGTAAGTAAACACATCCTATGAATACTTGCAGAAAGAACTTAAGATATTAGTTGAAACAGTGTAAATATTCTCTAGTTGTAATTAATAACCATTAATAAGTAAAATAAACGTGTATGCAGGCAATTCATAAGAAATAGCAATGCTTAAACAGAAAGGGGATATTATATATTGTCACAAACGACTGTATTAATTACTCTCTGGTGACTCAAGTAGTAGGCGTGACGTCACTCCCTCCCCTCCTTTATGGCTAGATGTATAATCTTTAAGAGATAGACGCTCTCTCTGAAACTGCCAGCTTATGGGGTAGGATGATTTTGTAGGCAGCTCCACTTCTGGACAGGTAAACGGCCGTTATGGCCACCTTTGTAAATCTGTTTGTTGTAATAAATATTCTTATTAAGTGAATTCCACTTTTAATTAGCTTTACCCTACCTTTTTAACAATGAACCATTTTACAAAAGATCCCAACCTCTCGCTAAAGCATGTAGTTCTGCTCTGAGTGTTTGCTCCCGAGTGTTCGACCTGACCACGTGTTCCTTAATTATTCACAAAGTAAGAACAGGTCGTCACACACACACACGCACGCGCACACACACACACACACACAAAACACACACACACACAACACACACACACACACACACACACAACAGACACACAACACACACACAACACACACAACACACACACACAACACACAAAACACACACACAAAACACACACACAACACACACACAACACACAAAACACACACACACAACACACACACAACACACACACACAACACACACACACACACACACAAAACACACACACACAACACACACACACACACACACACAACACACACACAACAGACACACAACACACACACAACACACACAACACACACACACAACACACAACACACACAACAACACACAACACACACACACACAACAGACACACAACACACACACACACAACAGACACACAACACACACACACACACAACACACACAACAACACACAACACACACATACACACAGACACACACACACACACACACATACACACACAGACACACACACACATATATATATTCTGTGTGCGCAGCAATTTAAAAATTTGTATAATATTTTGTATTTACACTTTCAAGTACAATTCGTATAAGAATTACAAATAGAAGAGAGGGAAACCTTAACATTTTTATAGACAGGAAGAATTAATGGCTAAGCCTGTGGCCAAAAATTACCTAAGCTCAAGGTAAGGGTACATGTGACGTAGTTTAATGTTTTTAAATAAGGAGTGTATGGACGCACCTCGCTCATTCGAAGCCCAGTTATTTGACTCATTATTTTGCTCGTTAATGCTGTGTTTACATTCATCAGCTCAAACAGCTCCAGGGTGTACTAACTTGTATCGTTGAAAATGTTCTGGGATCATCTAGATAATACTTGAAAGTAACAAAGTAAACGTCCATTAAACGAATCTGATCTTGACTATATATCCATAAAAGACGAAAAAGTAATATTTCATAATCATACTATTACCCACACCTAAAAGATAAACACATTACAGAACCTTGACCTATCAAATCGACTGCCGACCTCACGCCCACTCACGCAAGGCAGAGACGATCATTTAAATACCAAAGACGTTAGCGACATGCGTTCTCCTGTGGCGAGAAGAGGTAACCGGGGACAAATATCCGAAGCAACCATAAATAAGATGCTTGGTGTGGCGGTGTGACGTTAAGTGTGCTACTTTCATGCTTTGACAACGGAAATAAAATCGATTTGAAATATTTAAATTGTTCACTAGGTATATAAAATAGGAATTAACATTGCTTAAAAAAACTGGGCTTGGGAAGAACACTTTACACTGAATCAGAAAAGTAATTTTTCGGAACTTTGAACAGCCTCCTTGGTAAGGACGACCACTGAAAGCAATGATGAGGATGGGGTGAAGCTGCGAGATGATACATACTGATGTTGACAGTTGGTTCGTGGGCAGCTGAACCGGAAAACGGAAGAACGGATGAGGATTGGTATGGAGAATCTGAGCTGAAGCAGAAGATTATGGATTTTATTAACTGTGTAGCTAGGAGATGGCGTCGCATTTCGTGTTTAAAGTATCATCCATAAGAGTTGTAAGTGATGACAGATCAACAATGTCTGTCCATGTGTAAATGTATTTTCATTTAAGTAGTAAATGCTTTCAAATGAATCACGCTGCTTTTAGTGAAGAATATTTTAGAGAAGTAGGTTGATATACTTACAGAAAATAAACAAAAATACAACAGTTTCCAAGTACCAGAAAGCCATTTCGGAATACCATCACGCTAGTTCTGTTCATAACAAGCGAAATGTTAAAACTCAGCGCTTGAAACAATAGATAAAACTGAAATAGGCAATAATAAATTACATTAATTCAGTAATAAAAGAAACTTTAATGAAAGCGTTTCACAGTAAAGTTGAAGGGACATTTTCAAGATCACCTATGAATCAGAAATTTAATTTTAATTAGTTAATTCGTCGTATTTAACCGTTTAAATTGTTGTGAGTGAGAAACGCAGAAGTAGGCGTAATACGAAAGTTATGTAAATATTATATTAATTTTGCAAAAGAAAGGTATATTACCCATAAACAAAACCCCAGGAAAATAATTTATAAACAAAAGCAGGGTAAAATAAGTTGTATATATAATTAAACTCTCTATATTGTGACTTTGTGGGTTCGTGAAATTAAAAGTCCAATTGCGCAAACTCAAAATGTTCTTTATTTCCACCGAATTACAGTTGGAACACTTGCCGATTACACAGAATTACGTAGCGCACAAAATTACAATTCGCCAGTTCGTCTGTCACAGGTCCACTCTACACTCAAAATTTCGTACAACTCCTCTGATACACGTACAGTCTTCCGGTCCGTTCACTCACTCGGCGCTCCTCACGGCTGCTAGCCAAGAACTGACTGACTCGTCCACTGCCAGCCTTATATAGGGAAGATCGCCGTTTCTGGAAGTCTCGCGGTACAGTGAATCTTCCCGATTCCCCAGACGGAAGGGAGAGGGGAGAGGGAGAGGGGAAAGAGAGGGCTAGTGATGTTTTTCCAACCCTCCCCTCGTTAGCGCTACAAGATAAATGGGTAGGCGTGACCGAATGCTTCCCGTCACTCACTCAGCCGTCAGTTGGTCGTGTCTTCCGATAATTGGGTGACAATATCCATAAATCATAACGCTTGAAGGCAATCCAACAATAGCTGAGACATCAAAAACTTACGAAAGTGTCGCTATATCGACTTACACAGCGAGGGTGTGGGTAAAAGAATGCTCCGAAAAATTGAGTAGCAGTGATTATTAAAGTGAGAGACCGAGAACAGAAAAGATTTCGATGTTTAGAATTCAGCTCTGCGAAAGACTTGAAAGCAAATTATAAATACTACATGAAATAAAAGGCGTCGAGTGAAATTGTTAATTTCGTAAGATAAGTAATACCTCACGAGGCATTGAATAGCAAATAACTCCTCGCATTAAATAAAAGCATTTGTTAAAGTTAAATTAAAAAAACAATAATAGGAAACATGAATATATCATTTGAAAGTTTACTATAAAAATAAAATTAAAAAAAAAATACCGATATAAAAGTCTCATTGGTTTAGTTTATTTCGTTAACTAAATAAGCGAAAGATTAATATATGTAAATTTATGTGTTAAAAGTACAAGTGACATTGATTAAAATATATACTTATTTGTTGTTGATATATAATCTAAAATAGTTTTACAAAGTATTTAATAATATGTAGTAATTATATCTAAAATTAATTTGGTGATACGAATGTTTCAAACAATAAACTAGCCAGCCGAAAGTCAATAGTCAAAACTTCAATTCTATTACAAAAAAGTGCCACACATAAAAATGATTACATCTATAAACGGGTAAGTTAATTACGATTTTATTTGTTTTCTCTTCTCATTGCTTTCCCCAACTGAGGACAGTCCACACTGTTGTGTGTGTGTGTGTGTGTGTGTGTGTGTGTGTGTGTGTGTGTGTGTATATATATATATATATATATATATATATATATATATATATATAGTGACTTTGTGGGTTCGTGACATTAAAAGTGCAATTGCACAAACTCAAAATGTTCTTTATTTCCACCGAATTACAGTTGGAACACTTGCTGATCACACAGAATTACGTAGCACACACATTTACAATTCGCCAGTTCGTCTGTCACAAGTCCACTCTACTCTCACAATTAGGTACAACTCTTCTACACGTACACAGTCTTCCAGTCCGTTCACTAGCACGGCGCTCCTCCGGCTGTTCGCCAAGAACTAAACTGACTCGCCAACTGCAGGCCTTATATAGGAAAGATCGCCGTTTCTGGAAGTCTCGCGGTTCAGTGAATCTTCCCCATTGTTCCAGTCGTCAGGGAGGGGGAAAGAGATGGCTAGTGATGTTTTTCCAACCATCCCCTTCGTTAGCGCTACAAGATAAATTGGGTAGGCGTGGCCTGAATGCCTCCTGTCGCCCTCCTAGCCGCTACCTGGTCGGGCCTTCCTATAATTACGTGACAATATATACAGGGAGTCAAGGTTACCACCAAATTCTCATTTCTCCCTTATTCCACCACTAAGGATGGACTTCAAGAAGACACCGTATTTGATGCTCAGGTATTTTCCAGAGTAGTGGTCGTGAAATTGTTAAATATGTGAACTGAATATCAAATAAGCGACTACACACACCAGATGAATTCACAAGAAATCCTCTTAGATGCAAGGGGAACTTTTGCTGTCCACCATCAGCAGAGAATTCAACTCCGGACCCCTTGTACAACGGACAGATGCTCTATACCGATTGCACTACCCAATCATTTTACTGATTTATCGTTTTCCTTTTTATTTTTATTTTTTCCAATTCTTAAATAAAATCTTTCCTTGGATGCAACTATTTCTATACTTCCTCTTATAAGACTTTTTCTAAACCTCAAGCTGTGGAATGATAAGAAACCCCAAACAAGCCTTTTGCTTGCTAAGTTGTTCTTTTTACGTTTATTCTTGTTCCATTTTCTATGAAGAAACAATCTTCTTTTTGTTTTACTCCTAGAGAGAATGAAAACAAAGGAAAGAAAAATCCGATAAGAAAGAAAAGAAGACATGAGAAGACGGGTGTCTTTTCATTAGCGCATTAGAACAATACAAAAACATCCCAAATAGAGCTGCAAAAGAATAGCTATATGTTGTTTCAGCAGCTGAAATAGGACCTTTAATCTGACTCTTGAAACTGTTGAAGTGCGTAAGGATCTGGAGAGTGTATCAGGTTGACTGGAACCAATTACCCTGCCACTTGTTACGCCAGACACGCCACTGAGATGCGAGAAAGACGTTAAAGAGACTGTCAAGGTTATCTGCCACGTACTTATGGAAAGGAAGGAAATAAGAATATGTACGTACGTAATCTTTATTTGGTAAGGAAACGGAATTGCGGTACAGGTTTGCGTTATGCCTGGCATGCGGAAATCTCACTTGGCCCTGAAAAAATCCATCAAGGAACGCGCTCACTTCACTGTTACCAGTTTTTATGCGCGTGCTTTTAAAAAACCAAACGGGAATAACTGTTTGAATTTTAGAACAAGATCTCTGAAATACGAGTAGATCTATCAAAGCTATTATTGTATCTGAGATATTTAAAATTACAATTTTCCCCTTTATTTGCATAACAAAAATTTTGACAAAGGAAATGGGTATTCGGCATTTTGTCACATTGTCCTTTTTAAAACAACTTATTGGGGAAAGAAAACGTGTTCAATTAGGCCTCACTATTGATTTATGTAACTAAATAAATCATTGGTCAACCTGAGATGCAAACTCCTTCATTAATATTTGGTAATATTTTCCCTTCGAAAAATGGATATCATCTAACAGTTAAAAAATACCTGAAGGTTCATATTCAGAAATTAAGATAATTCTGGTACTACCATTCACTTAGCATTAAAAATAAGTTGACTTAAAAGAAAAAGTCAAACCTTTGATAATTCCAAGTACATATCGTGAATAGCATAAACCTTTTCATTTTACCTAAAAATATAGGATTAGTATGACATTGAATAATCCGTATTTATCATTCATTTAATCAAATATCTACTATTACTTTCTGAAGGTAGACCGAGCGGGATGACCGTTTCGTCAGCGTCCCGTATTTGGGAGGTCCGGGTTCTATTCTCATGGCAGACCTCTGAACCATAGGTTTTTTCGGCTGTTTTCCAGGGTCGCCAGGCGAATGCTGGGTAGGTTAATTGCTCCCCGAATTTCCTGTCCCTCCATTTCATCTCCATTATCATGTCATATCATCCTTCATCTAGTGAACTCTTTCAGGGTAGAAATGTCGGCGGCCAGGGTTGATTCCCGTGACCAACCTACCTGACCCATGGTTCTTTTCGGGGGTTGTCCTGCATCACCAGGCGAATGCTGGGTAGGTTAATTGCTCCCCGAATTTCCTGTCCCTCCATTTCTTCTCCATTATCAAGTCATATCATCCTTCATCTAGTGAACTCTTTCAGGGTAGAAATGTCGGCGGCCAGGGTTGATTCCCGTGACCAACCTACCTGACCCATGGTTCTTTTCGGGGGTTGTCCTGCATCACCAGGCGAATGCTGGGTAGGTTAATTGCTCCCCGAATTTCCTGTCCCTCCATTTCTTCTCCATTATCAAGTCATATCATCCTTCATCTAGTGAACTCTTTCAGGGTAGAAATGTCGGCGGCCAGGGTTCGATTCCCGTGGCCAACCTACCTGACCCATGGGCTTTTTCGGGGGTTGTCCTGGATCACCAGGCGAATGCTGGATGGGTTACTTACATCTCCATTATCATTTCACATCTTCACTCATCTGGTGATCTCTCTCAGGGTAAAAAGTGTCTGTGGGTCTCTCGGCGGTGCATGGCAGGATATGTTCTGAGGAACACTACTTCCTCCTCCGGTAGGTCTGTTGCCGGTTTCCAAGCCTGCTGCTGAGACCATTTGCGAACCGGATGCTGGACTCGTATCCGTACCGCAGTAGGAAGGGCAAGTCCGTTGTTCTGGCCTGACGGTAGAGGTCTCTAAGTAAAATGTAGGGATCCTGCCATTTGCACTGTCGTGGCTCCTTGGGACGGCCGCCCTCTGTCTCCTTTCGCCTCATCCTTTCTCCCGAGGATGTTCCCACTTGGGTGATAGAGGTACTATGGACTGTGCCGAATCCCCTCCGTAAAGCAGTCCAGATCAGTCCAGTTCAGTCTGAAGATAGCATAAAATCTAAAAAAGGTCTAATCCAATATTCTAAATTTTATGAGCATGGGAGATGGCGGAGAAGGAAAGGAACAGGCAATGTTTCATTATAAGACATTTGCAATACAAACGGTCATATAGCCTTGCTCCGCTGACATGTATCACTCCGCGTGCAACTACCTTCCCTCTCATCCTAAATGGCTAATGCTTTCGCGCCATAGGCTATAGGCGGTGCCTTCCCGTCACATTTAAAACTGCAGTCAACGTCATAATAATTGCCAGGAAGATAGATAAAAATCATACAAATAAGAATATGAAGGCATGCAAAAATAATGAAGTTTATAATGAAACTGAGCAAGTTGAAACTGAATGAATGAGCAATGAAACTGGAACAAGTTTATAATGAACGGTCTTCGGCCTTATCCACTGGGATTTTTTAAACCAGCACACATACCTTGCAAAAATGCTTGTCTTTCACTCTAAAAAGTCGTGTCACGCCATACTTGTCGTGTGTACTTCATTCACCCAAGTCTCGTCAGGGTAGTATTGTATCTCGGTACAGTCTGATTGTCCTTAAATAACGTCTTCGCCACACAGCAATATCGCCCCTGGAGTGGTAAGTTGTCCTGTTCTCTCAATTTCATGTCGCGATGTTCCTAGGACCTAACACTCACACCTGTAAGTTCACAGCACAGCTGTTCGACTTCTATCACTGACAAAGACGGATTCGTCTCTGTAAGTGCATTACACATGCACCGAATTTTTTCGCCGCTTTGTAAAGGTTTTCCCTTGCGATACTTTAGCGAAAAATTGGCGGTAGACTCTGCCATTATACATATAATAAGTACAAGCGCAATAAATGATCAATAAAATAATGTAGCTCTCGCATTCGGCATTGCACACCTTCGAATGGCAATATGACTAATCCAGTTCAAAACAAGGTCAGTGATAAAAGTCATATAAACAAATATATAATCACTACCGCTAAATCACGTGCTATCGTGCCATGTGCTTGAGAGCAAAGGAACGTCGTCTTTACTTCGTTTAAGAATTAACATGCATTTCAGATAAATCAACTCTGTTGCGTAACATATTTCATTAAAACAGTTACGAAAATATAAATTTGAAAATTCTCGTCCAACATATAAAGATATATCACCATGTTAAATAACGAACTAATTTTTACCGCACAACAGTCTATACTACAACAGCAGCCATTGAGAGGTGATAAGGTCACCTGACCGTTAAGAGATATGTGGCAAGCTTATGTGAAACAAGGATTATCTTTTTGTGAAACGGCTGATTTATTTAACTTTCCCTCTACGTTAGAAAATAGTGAAGCTTCGGCAAAAAGAAATATTCCTTTTAACTCCTAAAGAACAAAAAGGTTTAGTTTTAGTGCAAGCTTTTCAAAATCTGCGAGTGATTACATTATAAAACGTATAAAAATTAGAGCTAAAGTCGATAGCCCACACTGGCTCCAACAATGATATTGTAGCTTTATTGTTACATCTTCTGCTCCATCAAAACCGCCAATTTCCTCTGTAATTCTAGTTAACTACAGTAAGTTTTTTTCTTAGATTTTTCTTTCCATTTCCTATAATTATTAGATGAATGAAGCGGAGTTGAACGAGAATGCGGAAAGATGCTTAGGAGAACGCGCACGCCGATAGGCATGAGAATGTATGCGTGAGAAACCCCTAATTTCATCTTTCTCCATGCCTGCATAAACGGAAGTAGTGAATCCGGAGAAAAGAAACATGAGAGAAACTAAGAGACTTTTTTCCCCTTTCTTCTTTCTCTTTTTTCTCTTACACATACAGATTTGAAAGGCTCCTTGCATTCCGACAAAAACCACATGACTTTTAACAAAGGCAGAGATCCGCATAGCTCTCACTCTGTGCAATTACAGAGCTGAGGGAATGCTTGGCCGAGCACAACTCGATTATAAAAAACAAGGGTGTAAGCTCCAGACATTGTTATACTTTTCCACAAGGACGACGCATCTACCTTTCATGTTATTTTCGAAACATATTTAGTTTTATTCTACGATAATCTCACCTCTGTAAAATGTATGAGGAATTAAATCTGCACTAAATTATTATATACAGAGAAAGCTTGTATGCTTCTCTATGTAAGATAATCTCAGCCAATTCAGGTCATTCTTTTACCTTTGAGGAACACTTGTGTATTTAAGATTCCTACACAAAGTTATGGAATTAAAAACAGATCTGAATCTTCCTAATTCTAAAGAAAACATTTTAATTCAAGAAAACCCACTGACTTTTGAACCAATTAATATACAATTAGATTTAGAACAAATAGTTACAAAATCTGATACTTCCAAACCTGTACTAAAAGCACTAGCATTAGAAACTGTGAACAATAGATACCCACCTGAAGAATGGTTACATATCCACACAGATGGATCTAACTTGGACAACAACTCAGGAGCAGGAATTGAGTGTGCACTGTTCTCATTCTATCAACCAGCAGGATACCACACAACAAATTTTGATGCAGAAGTAACGGCTATTCATATTTCACTTCAACACTTTCTATACAAAATAGATACATTCAAAAATGCTGTCATACTTTCTGATTCTAAAGCAGCACTATGTGCAATAAGTTCATATAAAATGAGGTCAATCCAAATTAAAGAATGTCACAAAATGATCAAACAACTTCAAAAGCTACCGAAAAAATTATATTACAATGGATACCTGCACATTGTGGAATTGCTGAAAATGAATCAGCTGATTTTCTTGCCAGAAAAGGTGCAAATTTAATTCAGAACAAAAGTAAAAATTTACCCTTTACATCCATAAAAAGATTAATCAAAAGTAAATATAAAAACAAACAAAACCAATCAGTATCTAACAAAGCCAAAGATAAAAAATGGAACATTTTAATTAAAAATCCAGAAATTATTCCAGAAATCCCACGTAAAGCTACAGTAGCAAATTTTAGATTGTTTACGGAACTTGATTATTTGGCCAAACACTTACACAGAATAGGAATTTATACAAGTCCAAATTGTCCTCTGTGCAACAAAGAAGAGGAAATGACTGAAGAACATCTTTTAACCTGTGAAGCCCTACCTGCCGGACCCACTACACAGAAATATTGGAGAGCAAGAAAGCTAATGGCTTCATTGTCCAAGCCTAGCATTTAAAAACAACAAACCTTGTGTATTTTCTAAAGCACATACACTAGCAGTCAAAAGCTTTTACTTCATTTCAATGTCCAACATGTCGTAAATATTAAAAAGGCCAACAAAATATTATCTCTCTGGTATTAACTACAATAAAAAATGATGTAAGCCTCTTCAAAGTCCAATCTTTGCCCTCAGAACTACTGCACAAACTCTTGGCACTCTGGAGATAAGATTGCGTAGTATTTTTACAGATTTTGCACTCCAAAACGTCTGTAAATTATTCTAAAGATCTTCAACACTAGATGACCTGTTTTCTGCCTTCCTTGTCACGTTCGTCCCATAAGGGTTCAATGGGATTTAAATCAGGTGAATAACTTGGCCAAATCATATGTTCAAGTAACCTACATTGCACAATTTCCAAGCATGTTTCCGATCATTATCCTTCTCCTGAATAAACCAGGAAAATGGAACAGCATTTTTGGTCAGTATCCTGTAATATCCTTCATTCTTTAATATTTGATTAATTCTCACTAGATCATCAACGTTATCACCAGCAAAACATCCCGACATCATAACCGACTCTCCACCGTGCGTCATCTTTTTTTTTTTTTTTTTTTTTTTTTTTTTTTTTTTTTAAGCCTTCGGTAAAATCCCATATGGCCATCGAAGGGAAAAATAAGAAAAATAATGAAAGGAAAATTAAGAGGATGGGAGGAGACTAGATCTGTAGATCACTTTCCTTAAGAAATTGCAGAAGAGTTTGATATACAAGTTTGTGGCATAACTGTAATATGGTGTTGACGCTAGTGGGAAAAGGAACAGACTGTTGAAGTAGGCGGCGGAGGAAGGAAGAACGGTGGGCTCGGTAGCGAGAGCAACTGAACAGATTTTATTGGACTCGTTTCTGGACTGATAGATATTGTTCGGGTTCTGGTTTATTTTAGAACAATCTAGAATTACGAATTAGGTATTTAAGGACGTGACGGCTCGCAAAAAAGTAGTTGTAAACAGAGTGAGTAAGCAGAGAGAACAGCTGAGAGTGTTGTAAAGTTAGTGTTGTGAACGAGAGACAGCTGGAAGTGTTATTGTAACGAGAGCTAGAGATGTAATCTGCTGTCACTGTTTGTTATTGTGATCGACCTTGGAAGATTGTGTTGTATAGGTGATGTAATGTTGTTACGTGAGAATTGAACAGTGTATTTCGACGGAAATAAAGAACATTTGGAATATCTGCAACTCGGCCTTTTAATTCTATGAACCCACAAAGTCACAGTAGATCCGTAGTTCAAATTCCGCCCGTGGCATTTATTTTTTCATGTCGACTCTATCTTAGCCTGTATACGGCTAGTGTGAAGAAATGAATAATCTCCATCAATTAACTTAAAAAATATGTGTGCCCAACTCATATTACAGAATCTAAAATAAATTTCCTGCTTTTTTGTGGGGCAGCCTGTAGAAGCGAAAATGTTGCACAAGGAGTAATCGAACTTGCACAAAACAAAAACAACATGATCGTATTGTGCATTTGCATAAACTGAAAGCTAAGTAATGAAATATTGCTCAAGCAACAAGCAAGTGCTGCATACATAATTATAACCATTATACGAAAGTATAATAATTCAGCAGTTCTTTATACATTTCTCAAGCAAGCACTTACAGTCAGAGGAATTTGGTATGTCTATAGTTTCACGTTGATTTAGAAACACAAAAGTTGTGTGATTTTTATTACGTTTAATGATATAGTTGCTTGTCACAAGGAAATGCTAACAATGCTTTCTATGAAGTAACAGAAAATTATAAAGGTAAAGTAAAGCAAACTCCAATCTTTGCTGAAATGAGCTAGGAGTTCTACTGAAACCGAAATATACACTTTCTACATTTTTATTCCTACCGTTGAACTTTAATGAAGTCAATCCAGCCAAAATTTCAAGGGTGAAGTGGTAGAAAATTAAATGCAAAAGGTTGATTGCATGAATAATTCTGACGAGAACAAGCAGGAAGACATCTTCACCATGAAATGTTAGAGATGAAGAATATTGCTGCGATAGGAAATTAAACAAATTTACTATCGTCATGTAAATCCTGTATTTCTCAGATAAGAAAGAAAAATACCTCGTCAAATTAATTTTAGGAAATTCCTTAAGTATTTCTCCCGCATATCATATCTATGGTTTCATTTAATTCACTCTTTTAGGTTACCTATTTCCTGCGGTGTACTTCATTCCTCTAAACTTCCAGATCAACGAAACCCATTTCAGTGGTTTATAATAGCAGCATTACTGGCACTAACAACACGACCCCGGTTCTTGGTTTGTTTTCTTTCTCTCAACAAGATGTTGCTGTTGTTAAGGTGTTACAGAATACCAAATAGCGCGTACGATAGCACTGATTACGGACTTTTAAACATTTGTTAAAAATTAACCTGATGTTACAGAATAGGCGTAATTACTAAGGAGACTGATGAGAGAGAACTGTGAACACAAACCTCTGTTTATACAAGGAACTAGGACAATTGGGAATTACTCAGCAGCCTTTGAATACTATTCTGGTTGACGTTTAAACCACCGTGAATATAATTACGCAGATCGAGGATTCGGAAGCACTCAATCCAGCGATCTTGCTGATTGGAGGACCTGAACAGTCTTGTTAGTCCAAAGCCCAAAAGTCGAATTACAGCAGGCGTAGCAAAGGAATTCAGACTAGAGCTGAAATTTACACAATTATTTTTTGAAAAGGCTGTCGAAAGGTTTTCCACAAAATGCAAAGAGCAGGAAAGCTCAAAGACATATGCCAGGGAGATGTTCTAATTCAAGAGAATCTAGGCCCAAGCCACTATTGGAGGAAGACAAGTGATTGAAGGTTTGCTGGAATGAAGGGGTAATTTTATGCACTCTAGAGGAAAGAAAAATTAACCATCAGTCCAGCTAATTCTCACCCTTCTGTATCATAAATACCTCTCTATATGCAGTAACAATTCCAGCAACCCTGAATGTACTGCTTTATGCGTTGTTTTTGTGTGTACCTATGTAAGAAATACACATAATAAAATTGGACCGCTGTCATTTATCGCCAAGTACCGACACTTTCAAGAACAAATTTATAAAACTAACTGGAACGAAATGATACGCCTCTCTATTGGAGTTCATTTTTTTTTTAATTTTATGAAAGTAATTTCTTTATGATAACTTCTGAATTGAACATTGCCAGTTCCTTCCTTAGTTATGGGACAAATCAAATAACGACACTGTCTAAAAATAGTATTTTAGTTGTTTGTGCAGTTTTATAAACTGGAGTTTTCTATTTAATCTGAGACATCGTAAAAACTGAACCTACTAGCAATGAAGCAATACAAATATTACAATTATTATATCTTATTAAAATACTCATATTTTAAATAAATAATTCTAAGAAACCTAATTATATCTTATAGTGATACAAAAACACCTCTATGTATTGTTGCAAATCTATTTTGGTCTCAAAATGATGAATAGTTGTCATAATTGGCGATTAAAAATTTAATCAAAAGATCGTACGTTCAGAAAAACAAAATTATCTTGAACAAGCATATCTTTTAAAGAAAAGTAGATAAGCATACTTAGAAGGCACTAATCTAAATCTGTGACATTTCAATCTTAGAGCTTAAATATAACAGTTTCTGAGAAACTGACACTTGAATTTAGCAGATTAAAAATTGATGGGATAGAAATTCTAAGGGGTTGCAAAAATTGACACTGTATCTTATGACGCTAAAAATACTTAAAGAGCATAAATTAAAATCGTATTATGACTTTCTATATCATAAATACTGTCACGCGAGCGTTGGAACACCCTATGGAAGCAGCTGAGAGCGGAAGACAGGGGAGGTCCGTGTTAGCCACGCCTCCCCCTCGTCCGTCTTATAGTGGTGACAGGGACGGCTGAAAAAGAAACATGATTGTGCGGCCTGTTTCTCCTTCACCTGCGTTCTGGAAATTACGGGATCCTTCATCTCTGGAACCTTCCCGTGAAAGCCAGAAGGCTGCGATATTCCTATAATAAGGGGCTGCCGGAGCGAAGTGAAGTCAGTCAGTCAGTGTGTGAGTGAGTGACAGTTCTTGGTGTAAGAAGGCAGTGTTAGTCAGTGACGTGTTAATGAACGAAAAGATTGTGCAACGGAAGACTGTACGTAACTGTGTATGAGTATCGGAGTTGATGTAATCGCGAGTACAAGTGAAATTGTAACGGACGAACTGGTGAATTGTAATTGTGTGCAGTACGCAATTCTGCGTAGTTGGCAAGTGATTAACTGTAAGTCGGTGGAAATAAAGAACATTTTTGAGTGGTGAAATTGGACTTTTCATTTCACGAACCCACAAAGTCACACTGGTGTCAGGAAGCGGGAAGATAACATCACCGAACATTACAACCATGGACGCGGCATTGGAAATGCTTTTGGCGAAGATGAACGAGTTAACAGAGAAAACGGAAGCGGCAAATAACTACCTGGCCGCGGAACTGAAACTAATGAAGACGGCTAACGACAACATCACCAAGAAGATGGAAGAAATGAAGGCCGAATTAATAACGAAAATAGAAGCGGCAAATAACAGCCTGGCCGCGAAGCTGGAGACTACAAGTAACAACCTGGCCGCAGAACTGAAACTAATGAAGACAGCTAACGACAACATCACCGAGAAGATGGAAGAAATGAAGGCCGAGTTAACCACAGAAATGAGAGCAGCGAACGGCAGTCTGGCCACGGAAATGAAGGCGGTGAACGAGGCTCTCGCCGCAAAGTTTGAGGAACGGTTGGCCGGCGTGAGGGATGCCGTCACGAATCTGGGCAAGCGGAAGGGTCAAGTAGACGACCGCCTTAATGATTTAGAGGAAAAGGCCGACAACATCGCAAAACCCCTCACCCGCCTGACGGAGGAAAACCGGCCTTATGTGTGGACGGAGGACGCCGAAGACGCTTTCCAGCACCCGAAGGAGACCCTGTGCAGTGCTCCAATTTTGGGTTTCCCACAACCGGGTGGCGCCTTCATTGTGGACACCGACGCTAGCGACCATTACATTGGAGGTGTCCTATCGCAGATCCAGGACGGCCATGAGCGCACAAGAGTGGAAGAGAAGGAGCGTGCCGCAGCAGTCCGAGTAGTTGTGGCAGTGCCTGCTGAAGGCTGGGATAGCGCAGGCCTGAGGAGGGAGCAGCTGGCGGACGCAGACTTGGGGCCACTCTTGAAGGAAGTGGAGGCAGGGATGAGACCAACCTGGGAGGACATCGCACCGAGGAGCGCCACCTACAAGTCGTACTGGGCCCAATGGGACTCGTTGAAGACCAGAGAGGGCGTGCTGTTCCGGGTATGGGAGTCACCCGATGGGAAGGCGCAGAGAGAACAGTTGGTACTCCCCCGGAGTAAGGTCCCGGAAGTCTTGGAGGAAGTGCACGCCGGTACTTCAGGAGGACACCTGGGAGCGAACCGTATGATTCACAAACTACGGCAGCGCTACTTCTGGCTCAGACTCCGGGCAAATGCTGGTGGTACGCCTGGACCGCCTGGCACGCTACGATGGTGCTGTTCGGGGCGAACAGCTTTGAGGAGGGAGCAGTGTCACGCGAGCGTTGGAACACCCTATGGAAGCAGCTAAGAGCGGAAGACAGGGGAGGTCCGTGTTAGCCACGCCTCCCCCTCGTCCGTCTTATAGTGGTGACAGGGACGGCTGAAAAAGAAACATGATTGTGCGGCCTGTTTCTCCTTCACCTGCGTTCTGGAAACGGGATCCTTCATCTCTGGAACCTTCCCGTGAAAGCCAGAAGGCTGCGATATTCCTATAAAAAGGGGCTGCCGGAGCGAAGTGAAGTCAGTCAGTCAGTGTGTGAGTGAGTGACAGTTCTTGGTGTAAGAAGGCAGTGTTAGTCAGTGACGTGTTAATGAACGAAAAGATTGTGCAACGGAAGACTGTACGTAACTGTGTATGATTATCGGAGTTGATGTAATCGCGAGTACAAGTGAAATTGTAACGGACGAACTGGTGAATTGTAATTGTGTGCAGTACGCAATTCTGCGTAATTGGCAAGTGTTTAACTGTAAGTCCGTGGAAATAAAGAACATTTTTGAGTGGTGAAATTGGACTTTTCATTTCACGAACCCACAAAGTCACAATACCTAGGTATATTTATATAATGCAGGTTAAAAGGGAGTAAAAGTTCAGCTTTTTAGGAGATACCTTTTCTAAAATGTTACACACGATGCAGTTTTCAACTAATTATTTTAAAATGTCTAATCAAGATTCTTAAAACACAAGAAATTACACACACACACACACACACACACACACACACACACACACACACACACACACACACACACACACACACACACACATATATATATATATATATATATATATATATATATATATATATAAAGGTTATTTTTCATTTTGAGTTATTAACTCTTACAGCTACCAAAAAAAAGACGGATTTCAAATCACAGAACTTAATTTTTTTCAATTAGGCTACTGAAATACATAGGCCTTATTTATGCATAATTAAATGACAGAATTTTAAAGAAGTTGTGTTTAAAACTGATTTTCTCTAAGATAATAAAATGCAGCTTAACTCGGAAACAAAGATGTGTCACTGTAATTTAGAAAAATTTGGTGTTTTATAAGATCACATTAAAAATAAATTTTTAGTTAAACTGACTGAAAACTAATACCACATTTTTGGTGTAATATCTCCTAATTTCCCCTTAATAAATTTGAGCTTAACCTTTAATGCTTGACAAAATAAGCATATCTTCAACATTAGAGTAAAGAAACGAGCAAATTCCTTATTAGTGGCGACTATGCCTTGCGTGGAAATGGAGATTTTGTTTGATTCGCTTCCGATATGGCAAGATAAAGCTTAGTATTGTCGCACCCCAGGGGTAGGGTGATGACTGGGAGTGCGTGGATCATGCTATTAAAATTCCAAATAAAACCTTAATATAAACTAAGTTTCTTCGTCTCACCAAAGCGTACACGACAGTACAAAGAGACATAAAGCAAAAATACACCTCGGTTATAAATTGAAAATTGGAATGGTGTTTTGTCCAGCACATCAATTACTTTAGCAACAAAACTGCCCCATCCGCTGCCTCCCCGCCGGTATTGACATCCATTCAACCAGGAAAACATATGGACCCTTTGTCAATAAATTCAGTTTTGTTGGATTGAACAGATATCCAACATTTTGGGCAAATGTTTTACTTGTCCGTGACTGGATTCTACCAAATTATTACCGAATGCCCTTTATATCATAGGTATTTCACCCCCTCCTCACCTGAAGTGTTTGTGCATAAAATGTAATGGATACTAGTTTACACCGTTACTGATATTCCAGTTTGAAGACGGTATTCTTAAAGAAAAGAGAATGTCAGTCAGCTTTCATCCTAGTCTTATCGCTAGTTATTTTAAAATACCAACAAGGGTAGTTTTACAGAGTTACCTATATTTCATTATTTATGTGTACCGCTATACATTCTGGCTTTTACAAATATCGTGTAACATTTAATTTCGAGGTAGCTAGAACTAAACACACTGATACCAGTTTCCTTCATTGACACATCCGATATTTATGAATGATATAAAACTGGTTTCTTAATCTAACTAAATTAACTGCAAGTAAATTACCCAGCAATTTGTGTAAAATAAACTGCCTTGTTAACCTTGATCTTAAATGCGAAAACTCTGCAAAATAAGCAACCTGAATGTGCCACATTTTGTACGCAGTTTACTGATATTTTTCTTTCAAACACTGAACACGCTTTTTGCTTATTAAATGAGTCAAGACGTTGATGCACTGATATTTAAGAAAAGTCTGATATATAACGGGTATGGATTTTCTGCAAATGTGATATAGCAAGTAATGCCCTACTTATTTGTTCCGTTTTATTCTGCGTTGCTTCAGCTGTATTAGTTTAAAATATACGCACCGTTTAATTCATATATTTTTATCCACCTAGAGAATATTTATAAATGTGATTTTAATTTCTATTTAATGTTGTTTTCAAAGACACTAGTTCTTTAACACAATTAATTCCATTTTACGTATTTTCTAAAAATGCTATAAAATGTTACACTGCAAATGAACAAGCGTTACAAAGCATTGAATCTACAAATCAAAATATAAATTCTGATTTCAGAATCACCAGCACCAACAATGAGTGCCTACCACAAGGTGGCTTATTGCAGCAATGATTAAATGCTGAGCATTAATTCACACCTAATGCACATTTTGTGAAATAAGATCTGAAGCTTTCCTGGCGACGAATACGCTCACTTCTTCTCGGGCAGCCAGCCAGGTGAAAAGGTGATTAAACATCAACGTTTCGGGTGTGTGCATCTCTGCCATCATCAGGATATTTATGAAACGTTATAACCATAAATGAAATACTGGATATAACACAACTATAAACAAAGACAAAACACTATCAAAATTCGCATTACGGAACAAAAGACTGTTTTCAGTCAATTAAATGCCAGGTCAGGAGATGGCGTGAGTATAGAAAATTGTGTCAAAGAAACGTAACTACTTAACTTGATTATCAATCTCTATTGATCTTTGCTTCTTAATTCGACGGATTTCCATTTAAAGGCCGGTTTCCAAGAGAAGCTGAACTGAAATCCAGCATCAACTCCAACTCCAACTCGATACTGACAGGCTGTTAACAGCCAGAAGGCTTTTGCTGCGTACCCACCCAGGTTTTGGGTCTGACCGCAGGTGATGATTACAGGATGAGGTGGGATTATTTTAATGAGGAAATTTTGATGAGGTAGCTTTTCGCTCCTCTTTATTTTGTACAGGATGCCAAACCGCTTTTTGATTACACCCTGGTGTTTTATTTTGATATAAGTGGAGTAAATTTTGTAGCCAAACAACTCATTTGGAGATTTTTGAAATTCAGCTTCTACTGCTGTTTGGATTAACTCTGTTACCTCGAGTGCCCGCATGCCATACGGGGTACCCGGTAAAGCCTGAAGCAGCGTCTCTTAGCGTCGTAATCTCCTAGAGACCGAACCAGGGCGCTTCTGTGAGCTGGAATTTGAGCGTAGAATTTTGTCGCCCGGCGCCTAATTTCGTCCTCCACGTATGGGAGAAGAGAAGCTTCGTGAAGCAACCTCACGGGGAAAGAACGACCCACAATAGATGGATCGGAGTCCTCTATTCTGTGCACGCTGAAGGTATGCTATCCAGCTATCTGCAGTCATGCCCCAGATTTAACAGGCGTACAACATGAGAGGTATTATCAGCGCTCGAAAGAGGTGTAAGGTTTAAGCGGACTGGCATCGAGCCCGAACCCAGCATTGGGTACAGAGAGGCAATAGCCCCCTGTACCCGTGCCGACAGTTCCCTGATGTGTCCGCGGAAAGTTAGACCTCTATCAAGTTGAACGCCCAGGTACTTGATGGAATTAGTCCACTCTATCCTTCGGCCTCTAAAGTGGAAGTTGGGGCAATCCGCATCACGATTAAGTGTGCTCCTTTCAGAGGACAACGCCAAGGTCTCCTTAATTCTCCGCTCCCAGTAACTGTTGCATTTTGCCAAGATGGTCGTCTCCCGAAAATTGGTTCTATGGTCGTTATCAAAACAATGCCCTGCCAGCCCAGACTTCTCAGGTTACATTAAACGAATGCCACATTCATGTTCGATCATTGTAATAATTATTAATAATTGATAATAATTCGATTATCACGCCATCTCCTGACCTAGTATTTAATTGACTGAAAACAATCTTTTGTTCAGTAACGCGAATTTGGATAGTGTTTTGTCTTTGTTTATAGTTGTGTTACCTATATCCAGTACTTCATTTGTGGTTATAACATTTTATAAATATCCTGATTTTTTTTTTTAATTTACGTCCTCCAACGTTAAGTCATATCGGACGATGAATGGAATGGGTGAAAGGATGCTCAAATGAGTCCGGGGTCCATGGAGCTTAGTGTTACCCGACATTCGTCTTACAAGATAAGGGAAAACCCTGGAAAAACCTTATCCAGATAGCTCACCCTGACCGAGGTTCGAACTCGGGACCTCTTGAACGTGAGGCAGACATGCTACCACGTAAATATCCTGATGATGGGAGAGATGCACACTCCCGAAACGTTGATATCTAATCATCTTTTCACCTGGCTGGCTGCCCGAGAAGAAAGTGAGCACATTTTGTGATCAGTTATCCGTGAAAAGTAACTCCAATAATGTTAATTTTAATATGTATATTTAAGATTTTACTTGGAAATTGACATGCGTGTCCTGAATTTTCTACAGGTCATCTTCACAGATAAACGTAACAGATAGACAAAAGGTACTTTACAAAATTATGGATCTATTTAAAAAGACAATTTACTTCAAAATAAATTTTTGGTAGGGTTCATTTTTGAAATATGTGTTGTTATTGTTTTATTTCATTGTATGTTATTTCGAAGTCCTGTCAGTTGTTTTTTGCAGGTAGCGGAAGAGCATTTAGCAGCAAAGTTTTATATATCTATGGATTCAGTTACCTCTTTTCTACTTGCACCTACCTACAGCGAAGCGTTATTTTGTAGAGGTTGATTAAAAATAAATGAGTGGATAGAAAAAACCAGGCGAATGTAGCACATCAGCCCCCACCTCTAATGCCTTTTTTTAGAGAGAGAGAGAGAGAGAGAGAGAGAGAGAGAGAGAGAGAGAGAGAGAGAGAGAGAGAGAGAGAGAGAGAGAGAGAGAGAGAGAGAGAGAGAGAGAGAGAGAGAGAGAGAGAGAGAGAGAGAGAGAGAGAGAGAGAGAGAGAGAGAGAGAGAGAGAGAGAGAGAGAGAGAGAGAGAGAGAGAGAGAATTCAATACTGCATCTGGTATATACAAGAGTGGACTGGAATCCGTTTCACTTACACGCCTTAGGTGTTTAACACTATCTCTAGCACGTCAGTACAGGTACAATAATAACCGCTTTCATAGGCGAACGGCCGACTTCACAACGCCCCTGTGTATCGCCGGCGGCAAACGGTGGCCTTCACAAAATGATATAACCAATAGCAAGTGTCTAACCCCCGCCCTTTATGTGGCAGAGGAGCACTTGAAGAGCAACAAATAATCGCTATTACTCTCAACTTTGTAAATGTACTATCTACAGAGTGCTTATATCAGTATCTCTGCAAGCGTTCCTAACAAGGAAACATTGTAATATTTAGTTATTTGGTACAGTTTTAATTCATTTTCTTTCTTTACCTTTATTCCATTCCATCCAGTAACTCAATTTCACCTGGAAAATATATGCTTAAGTCTCCTGAATTACATAGGTGGTCTGAAAAGTTTCCGACCTAATAAAGATAAAAGATATTTTTTCAGATTTTTTAAATTTATTTTTCAACATAGTCTCCTTGTAACTCTACACACTTCTCCCAGCGATGCTCCCATCTCTGTAACCCGGCCAAATAGTACTCGGCGTTTTTCTCTGAAAAATAATTGTTAACGAAGGTGATTGCCTCTTCATTTGACGAAAATCTGTCCTCAGACCGCAATTTTCAGATGAGGGAACAAAAAGAAGTCGCTTGGAGCTAGATCTGGTGAGTAAGGTGGATGGTCAAGCAGTTCAAACCGTAATTTGTGGATTTTTGGCATTGCAACTGTTGAGGTGTGAGACGGTGCGTTGTCACAGCAAATGTGGCCGTTTTCCCGCAAGTTCTGCCTTCAGCTTGTCAAATAATGATGCGTAGTATTCTCCCACAATTGTTTTCCTTTTTGAACATAATTGATTAAAATAACTCCCAAAAAACATTCGCCATCACTTTCGCAGCAGAAAAAAAAACAGTTGCTCCTCTTTTGGAGACGGTTCGCCCGTGGCAGTCCACTGTTTGGATTGTATTTTTGTTCCGGGCGTATAATGGTGTATCCAGGTTTCATCTGCAGTAATTAATCGGCAACAAAACTAAATTTATTGCGCCTAAACTGCGCCAACAGAGTTGGAAGTGTTCATTCGAATACGTCTTTGGTCTAACGTGAGCAAACGCGGCACCCAACGCGCGGACAGCTTTCTCATGTCCAAATGCTTATTTAATATGTGAAACGTTCTTTTGACATGTTCATAGCCTCTGCTATCTCTCTCTCACTTTAATTCGGCGATTGTCTAGCGGCATTTGTGAACTTTGACGACGTTTTCATCAGTAGTTGTAGGTTTTGGACGTCCCGAACGTTCGTCGTCTCCCAAGCTCTTACGGCCACGTTTAAATTCAGCTGCCCAAAATTTCACTGTGGTAAATGATGGTGCAGAGTCCCAATGCAAAGAATCCAACTCATCTTTGATGTGCGTAGGCATATTGCCTTTCAAAAACAAATATTTAATGACAGCTCGATGGTTGATTTTATCCATTTTCATAAAAAAAAAACACTCACATCAACCCAAACGAGTGTTACATAACAACTGAGCTTCCGAAATGGCTGAAACTTTGATGAGTAACTGTCAACAGATGAACAACGAAATTCACTAGCTTTTATTTATGAGTGCTGCCATCTTCATGTTGAAGTCGGAAACTTTTTAGAGCACACTGGTAAAAGCTATTTTAGAGAATTATCTGCGTATGAACACCTAGCTTAAAAACGACATTTTAAATAAAAACCAAAATGGGAATTGCAAGAAAGCAGCTTTCAAGAAAGTTCCCTCAAAGCAAACTATGCACCATTTACATGGAACATTTTTATTTCTTTATTTTATAAAAACGGCGACAACATTTTACTGAAATTCCACCTGTTCAAGATATTTTAGAGCAAAACAAAATATATATCTTGAATTAGAGGACCACTTTACTCTGAATCACTTTTGAACAAAAAGTAAACCAGATAGGTATTAACCAAATCTTACTATACCGAATTGTAAATCTCGTTAGTATGTAAAGGTCTCTTAAGTAATACGTCTCCTAGCATTAATAATTTTTAGATATTATTTTTTATTGCTTTGAACTTCAAAATACATTCTTTTTCTCCAACTGAAAGGTTGCTATTCCTTTTTCTTGTAATTACATATTTGATATGGGGACCCTGCTAAACATAAAGTTATCAATGCAAGGAAGTGAGCTGGCTACACTCAGCGAGTAACAGTTCCCCAAGCCTGATTTAGAACGACGCAACCTGCGATTCAAAACATGTGATGCCATTTGCTTGGTCGTTACGGTGAGATGTTGACGATTTTCTGAAAAAAATCTTTATCATTGCTTACTTTAGCAGTTTTATCTCTCCTCTTATAATATAAGACCCCGTTTTCATCTTAATTTCCGTATTTATATAAAACACGTGCACACCGAATCGCATATACACATGTTATAACTGTAATACAACAAAATTAAATTTACAAAACAAAATAAACAATAGCATTAAGAACATAACACTGAACAAAGTCTATTCATATACACAGTACTGCAAGCATAACTTTTTGAAAATGTACATACTTATATAAGCCTGCTTCCTATGTTTTATGACATTCGCTTATAAATTTCTTTAGATTTTTCTACAAAAATAGGAAACAAAATAGAAAACTAAATGAAAAATATAAAACAAGAAAATGTTCATATCTACCGTTTTGTTCAAAGTTTACTCTCAATAAATATTAACAAAACACTATTATAATTTTATTTTCTTTAGCATCCAGTTGTATTTAGGTAGAGGAAATAATGCATTCCACCACAAAATTCGATATCGATATATGAAGGTAAATGAATGTTTTGATGTCTTAGAATAAAAAGTAAAATTTTAGGAATAGGTATATGTGAGATACTGAATACCCTATGTCAAAAATTAGAAGTCGAAGGATCAGTGTACTGGGCATTTAAGTTCAGCATCTTCCAAGGATGCTACATAGATTTTAAAGAAAATTCCCTCACCCCCCAAAAAATTGCCCTTCTATGAAAAATATTTGTTTTTCATAACTTTCTCAAAAAATTACGATTTTAATCATAATATACAGTAAGTTTGACATATTTGTAATCATTAATAAAATGTTTATCTGGGATTCTCTAAGAATACCCGTAAAATACTCTTCATTCGTAATGAATGTTTTAAAGTTGTACATAAACTGGCAAACCATAGCTAACAGACAAAAACTACAATATAGATTTCACATCAGTCAAAATCTGGCTAAAAATAATACATGTCCATTATAAATTACCTGTCTTGTGTCATTAGCCATTTCAGATATATTCTTGTTATTGGTTAGATTTTCAAACATAATGATGGTCAAATGAGTACATGGGACATAGAGCTTAGAATTACCAGACATTCATCTTTCAGAATAAGATTGATGAACTAGTGGACGAAACCGGGTGAAGGAGTTGATTGCCACTACACTTGGATGTGATGATGATGTTGATGATGATGATGATGATGATGATGATGATGATGATGATGATGATGCCCGAATTGGTAGCGTGGTGGTAGCGTGTCTGCCTCGCGTTCAAGAGGCCCCGAGTTCGAATCTCGGTCAGGGCGAATTACCTGGATAAGGTTTTTCCGGTTTTTTTCCTTATCCTGAAAGACGAATGTCGGGTAACTCTAAGCTCTACGGACCCTGGGCTCATTTGAGCACCATTTCACCCTTTCCATTCATCGTCCGATATGACTTAACGTTGGAGGACGTACAAAAAAGAAAGAAATGATGCTGATGATGGTTACATTTTAGAAAAATAAAGTTTCCCAAATTTTTCAATTGTCACTTTTGATGTGCCATAAACATGCAGTTTTTTTTCTTTGTCGTAAAAGATCAGTTTTGTGTATTTTGACTATTGCTGTTTTTATATCCATTACAGCTAATAGCATATACAATATGACACATTTATATTTGAATGTTTAAACACATGTTTCTTTAACTTTTCAGATCTTTTCCTTGCGTTTTATCAGTACATACAAGTAAACCACCTCCACAAAGCTTCCAAAAGCCTTACTATCAATTGAATTGTTTCGGGAGATTACTTTCTGCAGATTATATAAATGTTTCATGCCAAATATTTTACATCTGGACTTATACTTCAACGGTTTACTATATCCTATTTCTTATAACCTTGCTCAGCTACATGTATTTATCGCGCTCCCTTTCTTTGGCCTTTCTGATGATTTGCCAATGTACATCTTCGAATCGCGAGTACAATGCAACGTCAGGTATAAAGGCTACTAAAGGCCTATCATTCTATGAGGATTCTGCTATTATTTGTTGATAAAACTGTACCACATTCAGAGTGAAACATTTGATGCATAATAAATACGTAATAAACTTGATGCATATGATCAGAGAAATGTAAATTTAAAAATTATCTCCTCTTATTAAAATGGTCTTGTCAAATAAGGTACTAGTTTCATCGCACAACAACCTATTCCACGACAGCTCCCAATGGTAGATTACGTGCACGTGAGAAAGCTACATACATATATGGAGCAGGGTTCAGCTCAGTATTTAGGTTTCGCACTTGGCTTTCCCGCCAAGCTGTGCAACGCACGTGAGTCAGCTCCCGAACGATCGTGATGCAATGCATGATGCACCTCGGGGGCATTTCTAGGGCCATCATCCAGCAATCTGGCTGCTGCTCTGGAACCAGTCGTGCAGGTTTTCCTCTCCCTCACTCAGACCTGGTATGTAGCCCTACCTTCCATGGACCACACATTTCTCCTGCGCACGGCCTTCCAAAGGACGCACCCGACACACGCTTATTTCCAGGGTTTCATTCAACTGCTGTCATAACATTGCCTTAAACGTAGCAATCACCAACGTCGTTAAATTGTGACAAATTTGTTTAGCAATCGTATTACACAGGTTGTCGTGTTCAAAAACATCCTACTTGATCTTAAGATTTGATGTGCTTTGTTTTGCTACATCAACACAAAAGAAACAGGGTAGGCAAACTATTTTCTCCATAAATAACCGTTGCAAAGCTCAGATTGTTGAACAGGCCTAGGTTGTTGTAAGATGACAAGTGCAGCCGATAAAGAAATAAACCCCCCGGAGACAGCCATAGCTTATATTGATGGAAATTAATAGTTCTTCAATACTAGCCGTGCGCAGGCTAAGATCTGCATAGAGTCAGACTGAAACATTCAATTCCATAGCCGGGATTTGAACCAGAGATCCCCAGCTCTCCGTCAGGTTGCTCTTAACCAACTTCTACGGCCAACAAACCAGCATGATATTAAATTCTCCAGCAGACTTGTATTTTTACCGGAAATACAACTAGGGATTCACATATTCAATGAGATACGCACAACTTGTGGCAAATTAATAAGCTGTTAAGTCCCAAGCTTCCTAGTTAGCATTATTAGGTCAATTGGCGGACATAAATCGTTCTTTTACACAAGCAACCGGACGGAGACTGGGAGATCCGTGGTTCAAAGCTCTACTATTCCAGTGAATTTTTAGTTTGATCTATCTATCCAAAGCTTAAATTCGTTTACGAAAAATAACACGCAAACAAGTGGCCTAAACAATCGAACTATCTAGAACCGTCAATAAATAATCGCCAATAACACTGAATAATACTGAAGTGCTGGGAAGCAATAGTTCAAAAGAACTGAATAAAGATCTCAATCTGGATTCTTCTAGAAGTGCGCAATGTTAAAAAACAGTTTTGCTATGAAATACATACTTCCTCTTAAATGTCTGCATTTTGCAGTAAATATACAAAAAAAAAAAAAAAAAAAAAAAAAAGATCATGGAGTTCTGAGTCGCGAACGCATTGTAATGCGAGGCGGCGCGAGGGACGAGTTCAAAGAGACGGGCAGTGCACTGCGGAGATAAAAGCTTGCCGAAACGGGGGGGGGGGGGGGGGGAAGGAGACGGATTTGTGGAGAGTTCGTCTTTCTTCTAAGCTATAAAGACAGGCCACCCGCCACTGGGAGACAGTCAGTCGGTAATTGGAAGCGTGTGCGTGAACAGCTGTAAAAGTGAACTCTTTTGAGGTCGATGACCTTGAAAGTTGTATGTGTATGTGACGTAATTCTGCTATTGTAGATGATGAACGAAGTGTGTTTCTACGGAAATAAAGAGCCGTTTTTGGTGTTTGGAACCTGGACTTTTAATTTCACGAACCCACAAAGTCACAGTAAGTTCTATTCTGTGTATACTTCTTCATGAAAGCCACAAGGTTCATAAACCCTGACTTCTTGTTTTGACTTGCTTTCAAAGTAAATAAAAAACTAACCTGTGTTTCATGCAAATCTGCGAATGAATTTACAAATTGGAGAGAATACCTGTGTTTCTTTTTATAAAGCGGAATTTGGTAAGATGGATGCTCAACTACTTTGCTCCTATGTGCACAAAAATGAACATCTGCTTTAAAAGATTTAGGTCTGTAGAATTACAGCATTTACTACAGAAAGGAACTAGGTAGATATATACTTAGCTTTCGTTATTCGTATCAACTGCTGAAGGATAAAGATAAGCCTGATTCTCTGAAATGTTCCAACTATTGTAAACAGACAGTGCTTCACGGTGAATGACTTCTCGTGGGATAATTATGTTGATTTGTGCGCAGACGGCGCCAAGAGCATGACTGGAAACATACCTGGTGTTACCTAAGGAATAAAACAAAAAGTCGAAGAATGTAGCAGTTGCCACTGCATCCTTCACAGCATGAACAACGTACTGCTTTCATAAAAGTCTTGGAACGAAGTTATGAAAATATTAGGCTAATCAAAATGCTGGCTATATGAAGATTGTAAACGAAACTGGTGTGATATTCCAGAAAGCAACTTGTATTCCGCTTTTTAGTTTTTTGACATAACACACACTATTATACAAGGGAAGGTATGCAAAAATAAATAAATACATACATAAATAAATAGGGAATATAAGTTGAATAATAGAAACAGCTGCAAATAATTTACAGAGGGTCATATATTAGAGACAGTCTATTATTATTGCTGTTGATATTATTATTTTGTAATTTACGTCCTTTAACTTTTAAGTTATACTCGAAGATGAATGTAATGGGTGAAATGATGCTCAAATGAGTCCATGGTCCATGGAGCTTAGAGTTACCCGACATTCGTCTTTTAGGATAAGGGAAAACTCCGGAAAAACCTTATCTAGGTAACTCACCCTGACCGAGATTCGAACTCGGGACCTCTTGAACGTAAGGCAGACATGCTACCATCTACGCTACCGAGGCGGGCAGACAGCCTAGTATGTCCCATGAAGAGCAAAGGCCTCCTATACTTAGGGTAGCTGTTTTGACTCCAATACGGTGAGCTATTCCATGTAGGTCTTGTGGGGGTTTTCGTCATTTTCTGTTGTTCCTATTCCATTTATCCACTTGCACTCGCACTCGCCTACTCCTACGCTTGCACTGTTATTTTGCCAACCACAGATCTTCACTTTCTTCTGTCTCGAGCTGTTGTAGGCCACTGCGTGTGCTCTGTAGAAGTCCGCCCATCTCTGTCGTGGTCATCCTCTTTTTTTTTCTTTTTTTATATTAAAATATATATCTATGTATATAGATATATATTTTTCTTCTTTTATCTTATTTAACAGATTTTTCATTATTTCCGTTTATTTTATCTATTTTCCTGATTTCACAAATATTCACTATACACATAAATACCCATGCCCAAGGCGGGACTCGAATCCGCGACCCTCTACGCGGCGGAATACTAAAGACATACGCTTTAGCAACCATGGCTACGAGGGCCGGCCTTTTCGGCGTTTTACTGTGCGCGGGTCCCAAACCGTGATCTTGTACGTCCATCTGTCGCCTTCAACCTCTCGATAAATATTGGATAAAATACTACAAACGCATGGACTAAACTATTTGTAAATAAAACGAAAGTGACGGTATTTTCAGGAAATCGGACAGTAAGAACGAATATAAAACTGAAAGATAAAATGATAAAGCATTTGCAAAATTGTAATTTTCTTGGATGTGTTGTAAATGTTCGATGCTGTCTAATAAGTAATTTTTTAAAGAAAAACAATTAGTTCAAACGTGTTCTGACAAGCAATTATCTAATTTTCAAAGTAAGTATAGACCATTAGATTCAATGGTTTTGACAAATCGTTCAGCGAGGTTTATCCCATGATGGTACCAGTCTCTGGTTTTGATGCGAAAAATTCTGTGACACCCACTTTCACTGCTTCAATGTTGTCAAAATTTCTTCCACATAGATAATGGGTCATGGGTCGAAACATACGATTATCTGATGGTGCGAGATCGGGGCTGTATGCTGAGTGTGGTAGCACTTCGATTCCTCGCAATTCCTGATTTTTTCCATGGTAGTTCGTGCAGTATGGGGGTTGCATTATCCTGTTGCAATAGAACTCCATTTCGATTAAAGTTTGTTTAGTTAACTGGTGTGCACGTCGGCCGCTGCCTTTGACGAGCCCTCATAATCGTTTTACAACACTGACCCTCTTTCTCCCAGATCTTTCTGCAAGATTGCCACCTTTCTCGATACGTCATGGGTATCGTACGAGGTTTCGTCTAAATAATCTTATGTCCATTACTGCAAAATTCCTTAGTTTTGAAATATATATATATATATCGCCAAGCTACAATGCTACTGGATTCCATAATAACCCTTATCTTATTCAAAGTGCGGTATTTGAAGCCCAGCTCCTTTAGGAGACCGCGCAAAGTGCAGTGCCCATAAGGAAAATCACAAATTTCTTGCAAATGTGCAAACAATTCGTCTAAGGTGGGCGCACTTCCTTTTGCATAGAATCTATAAATTTCTCGACGAATTAAGACGCATGTGAAATTATCTACTTTAGAGAAACGTTTCCTTTTGTTTTCACACTTGATCGGCGTCGTTGGTATTCCTTTCGTCACAATATTTCTTACTGTATTTCTGTGAATACCCAGAATTTATCATCAGGTTCATTGCACGACCCCTTACCAAGATTATTTGTCAGCACATATTTATATGTGTTCAAAACAAACACTTGAATTTGCTTAGAAACAGTTCCCGTTATAACTTTGTTTTTTGAGGCTTTTCCAGTAACATAACTCGACCCAGTTATCCACACTATTGTCATTACTTTATTTTCACTTGACTGAAAGTTATCTACTACTTCATTTGCATTTACCACTGCATTTCCCTCCCACGGTCTCCTCGTCGTGACACACAACGAATTTCTGCACGTAATGAAACAGATCAACTGGAAGTTGGAACTGTGGCAACTGAGACTCCACGTGGAGTAGACATGCAACTGTCACTTCGAGAAAATCAGGGTTGCTGTTGGTCCTCAACGACAGTGTTCCATTTCTGAAGTGTGGAGAAAGATTTATGATGGTCATTAGTGGGCGGGAGGGTAGTTTCCTTTGAGCAGCAAACTGCACTCCCGTTCACTAGACAGACTTTAACTAATGCTGGGTATCACCGTCTCAAAATGTCATGAACTCGTTCTAGTTTTAGAGAAAGATCCCCATCAACGGCCGTCCGTTTGGAACAAACGCTCAGTGAATTACATCTTCAAAATTCTACCAGACACACAACATTACTTTGGAACCGAACTCATTGTTTTAAACGATGGCTTGGGAAGCTTGGCGGGGATTAAGCCACTGCTTCGAGGCAAGAGAGTTTTGGTAATATACACATTTTTCATTACAAGTGACAATTCTCCTGACAAATCTATCATCCATGGGATACGGATAAGCAGACGACTGATACTCTACGTTCAGCCTTTTGAGGTGTCAATTCATGATGTACAGATCTACAGCTTCTGTATGATTTTTCAAGCGTCTTAATGTGGCGATGTATGGTATCTTTTGATGCACCAAGTTCTTCTGAGAGCTCACGGGTACCTTTTTGCGGATTTTCTCGCAAAACTAGGCGCCTATCCTCAATATTCTATACTTTAGATCTTCCAGAAAGTGGTAAATCTTTAGTGTTTTCGTCACCACTGTTGAAACGTTGGAACCATCGTTGTGCCACACGCTCACTAACGACACCTTCTCCTTCCACTTCACATATTCTTCGAGCTGCGGCAGCGCGGCTTTATAATCTTGTTTCCAGTAGTGTTTTAGAAGGAGTCTAGTTTAAACTTTATCTCCTTTACGCCGCTATAATCCCCCTCCGCCTATACGCCTTCTGACAGATCATGTGCCGTGGCTCCCTTCAACTACACCAGTCAAGTACCTTGTAGTGTTACTGGACACTCGGCTTACGTGGAAGCCTCATATTGACCGCACCATTACCCTGGCATCCGCTCGTCTTTCACAACTGTCTCCAGTATTTCACAAACATACTTCACTTGGTTTAGAATCTTAACTGCTCCTATACAAATCTCTGGTTCGACCTCTAATTACTTATGCCTGCCAGGTCTGGGGGGCTGCCAGTACTTGTCACCTGAGGCGTCTACAGGTCTTCCAGAGTCGATTCTTGCGAAACGCCACCAATGCTCCTTGGTTTGTCCGCAACCAGCAGCTGCATCACGAGCTGGAACTTCTTCCTCTCCACCATTTCATCCGACAAACTGCTCGACGCTTCTTCTGCAATCTACGCCACGTCCCAGGAGCTGTGACGTATAACATCGGCGTTCGAAGTCGCGACTGAAGCGACGACTACCACAGGACCTGCTTTACAGTGATGACACTTACACTTCTGAATAATCTACTGTTTCAATTTATCTTTTCTATTCTTCTGTTCTACTATGTAAATTCTCACTATGGAAGTATGTATACCATTTTATTAGTTCAGTGCCACATTTATATTAGTACAGTAACACATTTGTTTTAGTTCAGAGGAGGCACATTGCCCTACCTCTACAATGTTATTACTATAATTATTTTGTATCTGTTCTCTCAGATCTGCAAAGCATGTATTATTGCTGACCGATCTAATAAATGTATTTAAAAAAAAACTTTATCTCAATTTTGTGACTGTTTATTAACAGCTGAAGAGTGATACATACTCGCAATGTACGCAACACTAGCTATGACATCCTGTAAATAGCATTGCCAAATCAAAGAAACCCAATACATTTTCCAAAACACCAAAAAAAAAAAAAAAAAAAAAAAAAACGACTTTACTTATGAGACAACCTAATATATATGAGATAATGATTTACAGAATAAGTTTCACAAATACCAACATATATGTTAAACTATTACAAGAACTTTAAAAATATACGAAAAGAAACACAGCTTACATTTTATGGAGCTGTGGCCGTTCCAGTAATATTATATGGGAGTGAAAGTTCGATTTCAATTCAGAAAAATAACGTTCATTTTCAAGCACCTGAGATGAACATTTAAGGGAGTAACAAGATCGGATATATTAACTAATTATTAAATAAAGAAGATTTAAATAGTGTTGTAGGAGATATAGAGAATAAATAAAGAGAACTGAAAAGATCATCTCAGTAGAATGGTTCAAGCAGCATACCAAAAAGGGCGCTGGAATACAAACCTAAAGCGAGAAGTTCGATAGGAAGAGCACTGTTAAGGTGGAAGTAAGACTGACACAGGCTATGACCTACTCCATGAAAAGGGGAGAAGAAAGAAGACGAAGACATAACCCTCTTCCGCGAGGGAATCAATTCATAATTCAATGAGCCAGTCACGTAAGCATTGATTTTTGGGAGCAGACAGTAATCCGACGGAGCGAAATAATTCTGTGAATACAAGCATGTAAAATTATTGTTTAGTCAGTTTAGAGCGTTACTGCATGCGAATATACTGTCTTGGTGAAACAACGCCTTTTTACCATTCCCGGATATTTTTCAGCGAACTTTGTCTTCAGCATCATCCTCCCCCACCCCGAAGAAAGTCAAGATCTCTCTAGAAGTGGTTTAAGTTTCTCCAAATAATTAATCCCCAAAACTCATTTGGCGGCTCCCTATTGCTCCCCCTTCTCCCACCAAAAGACAGGGGGGGGGGGGAAAGGAAGCTATCGTACTTACAGCGGATGAAGCGTATTATTTCGCCTTTGTGAAGCCGGTTTGTCTCGTGCGGTCCGATGTTTAGACTACAGTTTCGCTTCCGGTGTATAATGACCACAGGGTTTGTTCACAAAGCTCGGCTGGAGTTTGCTTAAACTTTTTCAGTAGAACCATATTAGTATGAAGTTCACTTTTGCTTCTGAATGCAGAAAGAGTTGTTATTCCTCCATGCTAAAATTCGATATCAAGATTCACCGAAAATTGAACCTCTAAGGTCTGCTAAGGAGAGAACAACATAATCAAAATAAAAAATAAAATATAAAAAAAAAGCCAATCACCAAATCATTTAAAAGTGGGTCACTATTGAAACTTAGCTTTGAAGTTCTAACAGTATAAAATATTTTAAAATGGGAACCAAAGGCAATGAACAGCTGAGCCGACCGCTCACTGCATTATCGGCCGGGTGGTGTAGCCTCGTGTTGCCGTTGCGACGCTGGGCACATGAGCTGAGCTTTGTGAGTCAGTCAGTGTAAGTGGCTGACCCGGCCGGTGAAGTGGTAAGTGGCGGATATGTAGTATGCAATTATTTGTTTCTTTCTAAAACGTGCCTTTAGTTTCTCGCCTGGTGCCTTTTGCTCGTGAGAAAAGAGAACTAGTTAATTTATGGCCTCATTGAGAGCTAATTTAGTTCTAAGGAAGGAATCCAAAAACAAACTAAATATGTATGTATATTTCTTCCACTGAATGGATAGCGAGAGACAGTCGACAGGGAATATTAACCTGTATATAACGAAGGGGTGAAATAAAATAATATTTAACCTAGATCCATCAATATTTTTGTACGGCTTACGAGTAAGATGTCGCCCTATACCTTTCTCCATTTGATCCAGCGGTTCCTTGTTGCCTTCTAGTTTCCCGTTTCATTGATTAAAAGTTTTGCGGCCTTCCTTCTGACGAGGATCCGCGCACAGCTAAGAAATTGTTAAGGGCACATTTTTATATAAACGTCTGTCTACGTTAACTATGTTCTACATTTGTGTAGCAAGTTTTGAGTATATCATATTATTTTAGAGAACACTATAAATTGTTTGCCAACTTTTTACTAATAATTTTACTAACCAAGTAAATATCTTAAAATCTTAACTGAAATAGACCAAGTAAGTTTAAATAACTACAAAGGAGATGGTCGAGAACAAGAGATTTTCTTGAGAACCTTCCTCTCGCATCTTTGGAACATAAATCCGACGGATAGATAGGTTCAACTGTTTCGATACAGGAGACAATCCCTTTATTTTATGTGAAATTTTGATATCGAATACAAAGCTTCTCTAATTATTGTGTCTAACTCACACTGATAGTGGATAAAGGATTAATTACACCACGAATGATGGGTCCAGGGAAAACATCAGGTAAGTCACCTTTTTTCTCAAACTGAGTTTGGCATGTCATTGGATACTCCATGGGAAGTACCATCTTTTAAAGGTATGAAACAGGGGGGGACTGGTTTTAGTCATGGGGTTTCTAAACGTTTAAATTTTGGCGTACAGAAAAAGAACGAGATAAGTAAATTCTTGTGCGATAGCGACATATCCCACCATAACTCTTCGTTGCGCTTCAGAGACAGCCGTTCCTGCATAGAAAGTAATAAGAATGTCTGTCTTTGGAATTTGAAACAAAGACTGGAAACCCCCAGAGGAGTTCATAAGCATGATTACAAAATTCAAGAATCAAACCTTCACCTTTTATTGTTGTGAATGTCTGTCAAGAAATGGTGTATGGCTGGTAAAAATGTTTATATCAGAACTATGTGACGAACAGCCCGTCAAAGAAATTTGCACCTTATCCAACCACTCACGTTTGTGGAAATGGAGGCATGGTGTCCAGTATTATAAGACAGCCTGAGAAAGAGGGTTCAACACAGAGGCCAGAAGAATTTGAGCTGACTTCTGTGACATATTCAGGAAATTGTAGTAAAAAAAAATTACCCTTCGCTTAAACTTTTCTGATAACTCTGCTTATATTATGCAATATGCGTAACACATTTCTGTATTTTCCTCAGGCCCACTACACATCTCGAAAGCTAAGTACCAGGATAGAATGAGTCTCAGGAAGTTCTGTGTTGAACTAGCAGTGACATTTTTTCAGGAATTGGAACATGTCAAAATAATGATCTAAGATAAGTGTAATAATAATAATAATAATAATAATAATAATAATAATAATAATAATAATAATAATAATAATAATAATAATAATAATAATAATGTAACAATTTTGTAATAGTATTAAAATGATAGTAATACAATCATTGTAACTGTAAACAAAATCTCTGGTGCCTGACTTATCTGTTTTTTTTTTTTTTTTTTTTTTTTTTTCTGTTTCAGATGACTTACGTGGATTTTCCCCCTGAAAAAATGGTTTGTAATGAACTTTTTTGTTTGGTGCAATGTTACTGACTTAACGGACAGGAAGTACCACTTTACTTGATTCACTACATGTGAAGCATTAATATATCATTGTCTGAAAGAAGTGTTTTGTTTGAGAATCACTCATTGTGTTTCAAAATAACGAGAGCTGTTCAATAAAGAATGATCATAATTTTTTTACGGTCATGATTTTTTGCACTATAATTCAATCTTATTATATTCTGTTAGCTTAATGTGAAACAAACGTGCCGTAGTAGTTTCATTGTAGGTACTCCTGGTTCCCGCCTGTGAGAACCGGGCAAGTTCAGACATGTTCATAAAGCCTACCGCTGCAATGGATGTAAAAATGCAGTTAAAGTTGATATTAGAGGAAGATCCGGAGCTTCTTTCAAACGTAATCACTGCTGATGAAACTTGACTACATCATTTTGATCCTGAGAGCAAACAGCAAAGCTTAGTGTGGAAATCTCCTCCATCACCAACCCCCCCCCCCCCCAAAAAAAAAGCAAAAGTGGTTGCTTCTGCTGGGAAAGTTATGGCCATCTCATTCTTTGATATTCATGGAATGGTTTATCAGCATGTTTTATCTGCACACACATCAGTAACTGGACAATACTACAGGGATGTCCTGAAAACATTGCAAGTTCATATCAGGCGCAAAAAGACCACATTTCCGTGAAGCAGGCTGGATGCTGCACCACGATAATGCGAGGCCGCAGATTGCCAATGTTGTTGCTGAATATCTTGCAAAAATCAACGTGAAGTGCATCCCTAATCCTATCTATAGTCCGGATTTAGCCCCATGTGACATTTTTCTATTCCCTAACTTGAAGAAACGCCTTCGTGGGAGGCATTATCCATTATCAGAAGCAGTAGTGAAGGCTGCGGAGGTGATTTTGAAGGATCTCTGAAAAATGGTTCCAGCATGTCTTTGAAGACTGGCAGAAACGCTCGGACAAGTGCATCGCAGTCACGGGAGGCTATTTTAAGAAGGACCATCAAAATTATGAGGATGAGTAAAGGTACGTTGTCAAAAAAAGAAATAGTGATCATTCTTTATTGAACAACCCTCGTAAATATTCTTACCTGGTTCTTTCCCTGGACCCTTCAAATACCAATCTTACACATTTTTCATAATCACTAAAAACTTTATGGTTATTACTGCAAAACGACATTAGAATGACAATTGTTTTATTCGATTTGCAAAAACAAACACACACAATGCTGTCAGTAGGCCAGAAAGAGTTAACTCTTCACAACTGATTCATCTTTATAATCCTAAGAGTTTAATTTTTGTCGTGAAGCGCTTAGTTAACTGTAATGATCCGTAATTCATTATTCCTTTAAAAGCACTTCATTACTTTTTATCTAGTCAGCAGAAAGAGATAGAACAAATATACTAACGCTATAAAAACCAGTAGCAAGTGAAAGCTATGTGCTGCACAATCAATGCATTACGTGCGATAAACCAAAGCACACAAATCCGCAGAGCCATTCTGCTCTTAAATCTTTCGTTAAGCCAAAGAACAAAACCAGTCTCTGAAAACTTGTTTACCGTAATTAACTTTGGAGTGCAAAAAAGGGGATACGAGCCGGCTCCTTACGACGACACGGCAAAGCGCCTTGTTATTACGTATCCTCTCTTGGCTGCACACCACAAAATAAACCTTTCCTATCATTTTAAATTTGAAGGTAGCATGCAGTATTATCCTCTGGGAGTTCATGTTTAGCTTCTGACACTTTTTCGTACAAAAAGTACTCAGTTATACTAAAGAGGGCAGTATCTTCAAAGAGCCACTTTAATATACATCATTTAGACGACGGTGAAATAAGCAATGGTAATAGTATATTATGCGACGAGAGCATAACGGCGGCAATTAACATGCAAATATATTCATAAAAGCTTCTTAATCGATTTTTTGTTGTTGCAATTTACGTTTTCCAACGTTAAGTCATATCGGACGATGAATGAAATGGGTGAAATGATGCTCAAATGAGTCCGGGATCCATTGAACTTAGAGTTACCCAACATTCTCTCTCAGGATAAGGGTAAATCCCGAAGAATACTTTATCCAGGTAACTCGTCCTGACCGAGATTCGAACTCGGGGCCTCTTGAACGTGAGGCAAACACGTTACCATTTACGCTACCGAGGGCGTAGTTGCTATTATACTCAAGTTTCATAGACCTTGTACCTAAGTTATAAAGATTTATAACATGCTTGTATACACACATTTTACTCTTCTAATTTTTATTCGTTTCTTATAAGAGAATCATAGTTGCGCCTTCATTTAAATAAACGCAGAGTTTCAAAAAACGATAAGGCAAATTGATTTTTTTCACTTGTTCCCCGCCTTTAACTACAATGGTCATATCGGCGGCCGTTCTCCTTTGGAACATACCGAAGGTGTTAACTCGTATTCGTTAGTTTTTTTTTTTTTTTCTTTTAATCATTAGATCACACACACACACACACACACACACACACACACACACACACACACACATTCACACTCTCATTCACACTCTCATTCACACTCTCATTCACACTTCCAGACTCTGGGGAAGATGGGGAATTATCTTGGCCGGAGAAAAATCCCAATTCCCACCGCCGGGAATCGAACCCGGGACCCCTAGCACGGCAGGCAGGTGCTCTGTCGACTGAGCTACGGGGCCAGCCGCAAATTGATTTATTGGAATTTTATTTACAATATTAAGTTTCATATCATTTGCATTCGTGTCCGAAATTCTTATTTCTTCTCTACTGTTTTTCGATTGAACATACCAGAATCGATAGTTTCGCTGCATGGGAACATGCATAGACAACAAAGTATTGATTGTTAGGTGCGGATCTTTTGACTGTGAATTGCAGTATTGTTATGAACAAGTGAAATTTCAATTGGTGGATAGCAGTATACTTAGAAACAAGTGCAATTTTAATTGGTGGATGGTAGTATCCTTATTAACAGTGCAATTTTAATTGGTGGATAGCTTTATCCTTATGAACAGTGCAAGTTTAATTGGTGGATAGCAGTATCCTTAGGAACAGGTCCACCTTTAATTGCTGGATAGCGGTATCCTTATGAACAGGAGCAGCTTTAGTTGGTGGATAGCAGTATCGTTATTAACAGTGCAATTTTAATTGGTGGATAGCAGTATCCTTATGAACAGTGGAATTTTAATTGGTACATAGCAGTATCCTTATGAACAGTGCAATTTTAATTGGTAGATAGTAGTATCCTTATGAACAGTACAATTTTAATTGGTAGATAGTAGTATCCTTATGAACAGTGCAATTTTAATTGGTAGATAGTAGTATCCTTATGGACAGTGCAATTTTAATTGGTGGATACCAGTATACTTATGAACAGCGCAATTTTAATTGGTGGATAGCAGTATCCTTAGGAACAGGTGCGCCTTTAATTGGTGGATAGCAGTATCCTTATAAACAGGTGCAACTTTAATTGGAGGATAGCAGTATCCTTATGAACAGCTGCACCTTCAATTGGTAGGAAGAGATGGATATAATAAGGTCAATTCAGCGGCATATAAGAGCCACATTATGGCATGGTCGATATGATATTAAATTAAAAAGAATAAGGCTAACAACTTTGATTTCTTTGCAGATTATAAGATAATTATCCAAGAGGTTTGAGTTGCGATGCAGTAATTTGGGAATATAACAACCCGCAAAATCGTTACTAGTAGTAGAAATGGTGCCAGTAAAATTGCTACCCAGAAAAGAAATATCAAGAAAACAGCTACAAAATATACAACTGGTTTTTTCAAATGAATCTTAGCCGCTACACAACGATACATGAAGGTACCTAACGTAACCACGTAGTTAAAGAGACGTAAAATAGACAAAAATCGCATATGAAAAACAAAAGCTGATTTTACACACCCATATCTATAACTTAATAACTCTAAAATCCTACAGAAATGTAGCTTTCAGGATGTCATCAGCAAGGTCGCTTCTTGCAGCAACAAGTTTTCGCTTTCTAAAAATCCTTCCTACTCATAACGTGATAGACGGAAACGTACAGTCAAAGAACACCGCCGACGCCTAGAGCCACAGAAGCGACATCTTAGCCTCAAAATCCAATCACTCTTTGAAGGTCCTTATCTGTCCACAACGTTGCTTTTCCGATTTTGTGGAACTCAGATCCTGAGGCAATTCCATTTCTGCTTCCATTTTACGTAGCTTTCCTCGTATAACTTGTATTCACTGGCATATGCTGCTTGGAGAATCTGCGCTATTAAATCAATATCATCGAAGATAAATGATTATGAACAACAGTTATAGACACTCCAGTGAATTTATGACCAAGGATTTGGCTGTCATTTCCGCAATCGTTGGGAGTACTTATTTATTTACCTTCTTATTTAACGTGCCCCAACAGACATCATATCAAACGATGAATGACAAGGGTGAAATGATGTTCAAATGAGTCCAGGGTCCATAGAGCTTAGAGTTACCCAATATTCATCTTTAAGGATAAGGGAATCTCCGAAAGAAAAAACGCTTTTCCAGATAACTCCGGAACACCTGAAAGTTCGCATATATGCTAACTCCACAACACAGAGGCGGGAAGATTTTTTTTTTCTTGATCAGAGGACTCTTTATTTAATGTTCTTTTACGGTTAAACTGATTCCTACATAAGTACTCAACTTCAGCAATACAATAGACAATGTTATAGATTTTGTTTTTTCTGCAAATTTGTTACTCACCCAGCAACTGCCTGCAGACCAAAACGTGAAGTGATATTTCACTTACCTGAAAAAAGAAGGAAAATTACATTAAACACTTGTAATTCAATGTCAGAATATGTACATAAATAGGCAGACTTAATAGTTTGGGAATTTACCTTATAGTAACAGTTAAAAGCGTTTTATAGCACGATGACGATATGAATATATTTGCTATAGCTTTCCATATGTTCCACAGTTTTTAATATTCAGAAAAGAGTGGAAGGAGGGAGAGAGGGAGGAAAGAGCATTAAATAACATATTACTAGCAAAATGAATGTTAAAGAAAAGTTAATGTGAGCATATTAAATATTAATATTTGGTTGTTACTGGGACCCATTGAGAATAATACACCAAAAGAAGAATATCTAAATAGCGTTGCTGCCAATCTATCACTTTTATGGATTAAGAGTAGCCACTCAAAACCGAATTTTCGACAATGTTTAGAATACAGAGAGGCTTTGTAAAATGTTAAGGGGAAAATTCGTCAAATATTTTAAAATCAGAATCTAAATGAAGTTTTGCAGTTCTTGATACATTTACACTGATGAGCCTAAGTGCATGGAAATAGCTCGTGAGATTTTTAAACATAGAATTCTCATAATCGTATTACACTGTTATTTTAAATGCCCAAAATGATGCATGATGCATGTACCATTTCTATGAAGGTGCTTCCCCATTCCCTGTTTACATTCACTGAAGTTCTGTTTTGGGGGGATTTGAAATTGGGGTTTTAATATGCCATTGCTTTTAACAACTTTTAACTATTAGAATAGTTCTTCAAAACATCTTTTGTAGCCAAACATTTAATTATCAGTACCAGAAGTTCTTCCATTTTTTAACTTTCCACTTAAGTAGTTGCAGTAAAATTTAATACCGAAGCCCCCTGAAGAAGGGGAAACATGTTTTCTATTTTCTTTTTATTTAGAAAAAAGGACTGTGTATGCGTGTCAAAATGTCGGCTAAATACCAAAGATGAACCCAAGCATCTTCCAAGGAATATTACTCTAAAAGTCTTCTAATTCCAAACTACCTTTACATGGAAACTTTTTTCAAAATTTTTACTTTTTTTTTCAAAATGGCTACAATAGTTTGTTTAAAATACCTCGTATTTAAGATATATTCATGACAAATGCAATGTTTATCTTTAACTTTATCCTCTTCATTCTTAACGACTTTTGCATTACTGACCTACTCTAAGATACACATTCTAATTGCACAAAAATGTAGATCGGTTAAAGCACAATTCAAGAAAAATACACTTTGTAAAGTTTAGCATTTCCAACATATTGCTTTTTTGTTTTGGGATGAATTTTCTAATACTTATGCTACTTTTTTCAAACAGATAGTTCCTTTTTTTCTTTCTGTTCTTTCTTCTTGATCGTGCAAACAGAGTGCAATTTCAATATCATCACATAGTAACCACCTCTTAAAGATACAACTATGGCTTAAGTTATCCCCTTTTCACACTACATTTAAAAAAATGTAATAAAAGAATTTCTCCAAATATTTATCTAGATTAACCTGAAGACTTTTAAACACAGTTCTGAAGAGAAGAGAACGTTATGTGAATGTAAATATTATATTGCTTATCGGCCATGGTTTCCCAATTTATATAGTATTAATAAAACCGAAGAAAATTAAAATGCTATCCACAGGAATAGTTCAATAGTTCACTTAACGTAACTCATGGCGTACCTAATAGTCCAAGTGGGCCTGAGCCTGCCAATCCGACCGCCGGCCTCACGCCCACATATGTAAGGCACAGATGGGCGATCATCCAAAAGACACGAGGGGTGGATGTCGTCAGCAACTCGGCACCCTCAGCAGAAAATTGGCTCTCTAGACCAGGGTTCCCTACCTAGTGTAGTTCCTCAATTTCCTCAACACGCTAAGTGGGCTTCGGTTGTATACCCAGGACTTATACGTTAACTGCAGAGGTTCTACTCCAATTAGTCCCAGACCCGTAGGTCCAAAGACCCTGGCCTCCTTCCACCAGGGAGTTACCGAGTTGTCCCTAAAGGGCGCCCGGCGCCTCCTTGGGGCTTTCCATAGGGCAGACCTAGAGCCTAACAAGGGCCCCCCCCCCCATCTGGTCCCATGGACTCAAGACGGGATGGAAGTGGATACGCCACTTACGCGCGCCAACTCCAAAATGGGAAGGCTACCGATATGACCTCGGTGGGGCCGCCTGGCGATCTAGCACACCTTCTACTAGCTCTGCTCGCTAGTACGCGGGAATATTAATGGCTTCCCTCAACCCCGTCCGGAGACGTACCCGATCTCCCACGAGTATCGGAAACCACTGCCCCATCGAGTCCAACCCAATCATAACAACTCCCAATCAGAAAGGGGCTCGGATGTTCGGCCCGAGGTTCCTCTAGTAACATCAGAGGTACCACGAGTGCTAGGGGTCCACAGCGCCCGCACCACGGCAGGTGAAGGGGACGGATCCCCTTCCCTAAGGGGACCCGGGACTTACAATCCGCACCAAAGGGTGGGATCGATCCCGAGCGCATTCCAGACGCAGGGAACCAAAGCACACCCTCTAACCCACCACGCCACGGCGCAGGACAATGGTTCACTTGTAATTCAAATATATCAAACATATTTAGCTTGAAATAGATTGTTGAATTTTAGAGTACATTATTATTAATGTAATTAATAATAATATAATATTTAATATCATTAATAAAATTAGAGTTATAGCGATAACAAATCGCCCAATTATACGTTTGTTCACGGTGGCGATAATTTTCTGAAAATTCATTTTGCACTATAAAAAGATGCCTGATTTAAGCATGAAATTCTGTGTATAGCCGGCTTGTATGCTCGTGGACATCTAACCAAATATCTAACTATAATCTATCTCAAACTACAGCGATCCTATCCAAAACATTTGGGAGGTGAGAACAGAGAGAAACTTTTTAACGGCACGCTCTTAGGTCGCTTGATTCTGGAGGGCAATTCATGGATGCTTAAAGAAGTTCCAACGGGCGTCCGGGTCGCATTGATCGCCTATAGCAGCTTAAGGGCTAGGAACTTCTCCCAAACCTTACGTGTCAACAATAATTGCACTATTAGTATTCACCGATAGGAAAGCCGAGCTTCTTAGGGAAAGTACTCGACAACTGGAGATCCTTTCTAATTATTTGCTGTTCAAACAACAGTGCCGACTACTACTAATCCGTAACAGCCATACTTGGGTTGAAGAAAGCGGAAAATGTGAACGTTCCTTACTGAAGCACCTTTCTGAAAAGTTTAGACAGTTTGGACTGCTGTTCTCTAGACGAACATAAGCTACATCATTTTCAGTGTCATAAAGGGATCTTGAGGATACAGAACACAAACGCTAACTGCTGCGACTTCATCGACCTCCTCAATGGAATGGTACGCTCCACAAAAGCTTGACGCCTCGGCCAATAAGCAATTAAGTTCAATTAAATCACTGTTATTCCATTTTCTCCTTAATATAAACAGTAGCAGTATGATATACCACAGCCTGAATGAAACATTATGAGAAGTGAAACGACAACAATTCAAGAGTGTTTTAGAGCGACTGCAGTTTTTTTTTTTTTTTTTTTTTTTTCTGACTTGAGTACTTCATTATGCACTTCATCCGTTGTGCTCTATTTATTTGTCAACGCGATTCGTCTCGACGCGCTCCGGTGCTGCCAAAGCACGCAAGCTCGTAATATGGGCAATTTCGGTCATATTGATCGTTTCTTTCATTCATACACTTTCAACAGGTGTCCTCTCGTCATGAAGTAACAGAGTATAGCTTTCCGTGGGCTGGAAAAGTGCACGGAAAGTTACTAGTAAATTTCAATGCCAGTTGTTTAATATATTGTTGAAACAACACCACAGCTTAATTTCAGGACGTACGATTGCGAACAAGTGCTGCAGTTGGCATTTCGCCAGATGAGAACCACAAGGTTTATCTATCCTTTTCAGCTTTTTCGTTTAATTGAATCGTTCTGAGGCATAAATAAAGCCAATTATCTCCGAGTATTACACAGTTTAATCTCTGGACCATCCAAGTTGTCTGGACGGATTGTAATGTCCGCACAGCCTCGTAGAACGTATTCATCTACATTGGACTATTTAAAATACATGCTAACCAGTAAGTTGAAAAATCCTGAAGGTACTCTAATATTCTTCATACCTATTAATAATGAAAATGTTCTGGCCATCAGATGAGCTGCTCCATTTTTAATTTCTTATTGGAGTTCACATTTCTCTCTCTTTCTTTCTCTCTCTCTCTCTCTCTCTCTCTCTCTCTCTCTCTCTCTCTCTCTCTCTCTCTCTCACACACACACACACACACACACACACACACACACACGAACACACACTGAGAGGGATGTTTCCGCACTAACATGTAAAGCTCGCAATCGGAAAATCCGAGTTTCGATTCCCGTCTGAACCGCTTTCACCTTGGGGTTTTGATGTGTCGTGTGTGCTTCGTATGTGAATACTGAAATGGTTTCAATCTGCCACGACCTCCTTTCTTCCTTTCATTTACTTATCATGCGTTCAAACCTCATCTTTCACGTGTGTTTGTAGATTTCCAGGAACTGCTTGGACTTCAGAAGTAACAATAGCATTTCCTACTAACTAGGCAAAATATTGTTAAAAAGATGGAAAATCAGGGAGGGGGGAGCTTTCGAAAGCATAATTGCAAAATGTTATCCCACAGAGCAGAAGCACGCTGCAACAAGCAACCGTCAACTGGTACACTCGAGGTGCAACTCTTTTCGTTTACTGTAGTATTTGTAATGATATAAAAACCCTTTATCATCTACAGGCCTGGATGAGCGGCCAAAAGGGAGAAGAATAGAAACACGAAAACCGTGCTTTACAACGACGAACCTCATCAACCCCTGGATGAATCCTCGTGTACGTTCGAAATCGAAGGTCTGGCATATGAACACAGGTTGGTATTAGGCTCAGGACCGAAGAAGCGGAGGCAGATAGAGAAGCATTAAGTGGAACCTTAGAACTAGTTAAGGGATGGGAAATCCCAATATCACCCTCCAACCCTCTCCTAATTAATTCAGCAGTCAAATTCATCAAGGGGTATGTATTCTTGCAACCTCACTAGATTCTGGCCTTCAGTCCGCCAAGTTTGTCTTCGTCGTCGTTTGTTTTAATGACTGTTTCAAATGTACTTTTAAGACGTAATTATAATATTATAGAAGTCACTGCAGATTCGTGCCCAAAATAAACTATTTAAACGTGTTCTTTCTTCTGATGAGAATTTCACTGGTTGCCATATTTCTTTAGGTTATTTAAAACGATAATAAACATTTTGCGCATAAAAAATATACTCTATTTCAAAGAAAGCCTCTTGAAACATTTGCGATGAAATAAATTATATATATTTACTTCTTTGAGTGTCATTTTCCAAATAGCAATAAAACTTAGATTAATATATTTTAATGAATAGAGGCAGACCGAAAAATTCAATGTCATAGCCGCGATTTGAAACACGGATCTCCAGGTCTCCGTCAGGTTGCTCTAAACCACTGAGCTACTATGGCCAACATGCCGACATGACATTAAATCTCCAACTGACTCGTATATTTCCCAGTAAACCATTAGGGGTTCTCATATAGAATGAGACACGCACCTTTTGTGGCAACTTACTATGCTGTATTTATGTCACAGACTTCATAGTTTAACCACTATGTGTTTTTAGGTAACTTGATGGATCCTCAATTTACATAAAAACACAGTGGTTTAACTATGAAGCCTGGGACCTAAGTACATACATGATGATGATATATATATATATATATATATATATATATATATATATATATAAGGGCGCTCAACTACGGCGGTCATCAGCGCCCTTTAAAAAACTAGTCATGGCAAAAGCCAGATATAAAACTTTCTAAAAACTATACAAGTGTAACAAAACCTATTAAAAATACACGTACATGAAAAACATCAATCAAAGCCTACTAAAAATTTCGTTCACTAAATCCTAAACTCTAAACTAGACAAGAATCTAAAAACCTTCTCCACGGGTCTCCACGCACGGCCTACACGTGAATGGGCCTGTTGACCGTCTCCCTCAACCACGAAGAGGAGCCCACACGAGGGAGACAGTTGGCTCGGGACCCCGGGTGCGACAAACCCGTACCTACCGAAGTAGGTCCCTGGGGGCTAAGTACATACAGCATTGTATGTCACCACAAGAGGTGCGTGTCTCACTGTATATGAGAACCCCTCGTGGTTTACCAGGAAATGTGCGGGTCAGTTGGAGAATTTAATGTCATGTCGGCATGTTGGCCATAGTAGCTCAGTGGTGTAGAGCAACCGGAAGGAGACTGTGAGATCCGCGGTTCAAATCTCAGCTATGGCATTCATTTCATCAGGCTGGCACTATTCATTCAAACCTTAGCCAACACACGGCTAGTGTGGAAGAACTATTATTTCTGTTACATTGTAAAAATTTAATTTTGCAGCTACAGGGTAAACACTGTGTTTTTAAGAAGTTGCCATTCTTTCCGCTACTGGAAGAAGTAAAACTCAGATAAATTTGTTCGGAGACATGTGCATATCTGCATAAAACATGCGATTCAGAAGAATCAGTCTTTAAAATTACAAGTCATCTTACGAAAATAGAAGCAACATAGCTATTCTGCTATATCAGGTTCGCGCACCTAAAGCAACGAATGCTTTTATGATTTTAAAAGGACTTTCGAATCACAGGCAATTTGTGAACACAAAGTATTTGTTTACAAGCTCAAATATACAGCACGAGAAGGGTTGGACGGGATTAGCAAGAGACGAGGTTCTGAAATCAAGAGACTCTTCTTAGCTTCCTTATCTTAAAGCAGCAGCACAGCGCTATATTTAAAGACGGCAACATTGATACCGGAAGGCGTATACACGAAGATGGAAATGAAGGAAAACTCCGACCCAGAACCCCACAGTAAGGAAAAAAGCCCCGAGGATGTAGAGCGAAGTAGGTTGTTTTGAAGAGTTTCCTCCAGCTGGACTCCCTTTATCTCGAACTTTACTATTCCCAAATGTAGTACATTGCTTCATTCTACTTCTGAAGAACCATAAACGTTCCTGATAAGCCGAATGCTGTCAGTCTATTTTCCGTATTGGGCACAAAGCAGAAGCAAAGACCGGCAAAGTAATTTCCATGTTCCTAATACACTTTACAACATTCGCCACTGGATTTAGCCCATTAAGTTTGCTTTGTTCGGTTTGCTACCTCCATGACTTCTAAATACAGGAGCAACACGCGAGGGCGGATGAAGTCAGGTTGCGCAGTAACCTGCCTGTACACACCGAGCAACAATAAAGACGAAGTGCACTATCCCTATCTGTCTGCACAATGGCTTTAACCCACCCGTCTTCGGATTGTGTGCTCTCAATCACAGGACCTACTGTATATGAAAATGATTATATTTGAATATGAGGTACTGCTTTTTAGGATCTGTCGTATGAGTGCTTTATTATCTTACAAACACAAAACAATGACGATTTATTAATTTCCTATACACTTACCAGTAGAAATTACACAGTGACAGCAAAAATTACAAAATTTATTTGATTTAGCGGCAGAACAAACGATACTTGGAAATTCTTTGAACAGTATTTCATAAAGTCGGATGACTTCCAACATTGTTGGAAAGGCGGAATTTACAGCTATTTTGCAACGTAATCATCATTGCGATCGATGCATTCTTGCATGCAGTGTGGCAGTTTTTGTTTACCCTTGTCATAGCACTCTCCCGCCAAGTTGCGCAGGTAGCGCTCAACCTCGTTTTTCAAATCATCGTCGGTCTGGAAATGTGTTCCACCCAGGTGTGACTTCAACTCAGGAAACATGATAATCACTAGGTGCTAAGTCTGGACTGTAGGGGGATGGGTGAGGATGTCCCATTCCAACTGGGCCAGGAGATCAGCCGTTGCATGTGCAGTATGGGGACGAACGATAATGCAAATGTTCGGCCAAAATCTTATCAATCGTAGTCTTACTAACTTCAGGGATAAGTTCACACAGCTCGCGAAATGTCACACGCCGATCTTTAAGTATTTCTTGCTCCACTTTTGCAAATGTTTCAGCTGAAACCGAATGCCGGCCAGAACGCTGTTCGTCATGGACGTGGATCACTGCACGCAACACGCACTTGGCAGCGAAAGTGATAGGAGGTTCCATCGCAAACGGCTGCCCAGCCAAGACTAATGGTTGCAACGGGTTCGTTGTGGTGGGGACTTGAAGAGGTGAAATCAAGCTACATGCCAGTGTTGCCGGATCTCGCGTAATAGCGTTCCTCACGGCTCCAGCGCCTTGGAGACCTTATTTTACGGACACGCCTCGTCCAAAGTTAAAGGGAGAAAGGAGGACTGGACTGGACTTGCTCAGAGGGGCGTTCCAAACTTGGTCTATGTACCTAAGCCCCCCGTTTGGGCACCCCCGGGAGGAACAATGAGGCGAGAGGAGACAGAGGGTGACCATCCCAAGGAGCCATGACAGTGCAAAGGGCAGATTCCCTATGTTTACCAGTTGGAAGCTTCCGGCAGGCCACTGCAACCGGCATTCCACCCCGTGGTCCTGAAACGGTCCACCAGGCCGGCCCGCAGACCGAAGACCAACCCACCGGAGGAAGTGTTTATCAGGAGCATATCATCCTGCAGTGCAATTCCGAGATACCTACCGATTCTTCTACACTGAAAGAGACCACCAGATGAGAGAGGTTGTGAAATGATAATGCAGATGAAATTGAGGCACAGGCAATTCCGGGGATGTAATTAACCTACACAGCATTCACCTATCGACCGGGCAACCCCACCCCCCGAAAAACCTCATGGTTTACATAGGTCAACCACGGAAATTGAACCCGGGCTTACCGAATACGGGCCACAGAGGAAACAGCCTGAGCCATCCCGCTCGGTTGAAAGGAGGAAAATGACACCAAGGGTTACAAAATTACATTCTATATGCTAGAGTTATGCAAACAAGGAAAACATGACCAAATGTAAACATCTTTTACTATTAAATATTCATAATTTTTCCCTGATAAATTATTGTTTACCTCTCTTAATTTTGAAGTTCTGATTCCTTCCAGCAGTCCCTGAGGTCACTAGCTTCCCAATTTATTCCATGCCTATTTCTCATCACCTTTGGGAGTCCTACAGCAGCATGAATAATAACACGCTGGCTGCCCTTTCCAAAGCTTGGCGTTATTGGCCGCTTGTGATATCGATATACAATTATACACTTGACCCAAATATGCTATGCCCGCAACAACCACCGATCCGAAACATGACAGTGTAATGAACGACATGCCATTGCTGGCAAAGCTCTCTTCACTTCAAAAAGTGTACTCCCCATCAAAGCTGTTAATGGCATAAATATATTTAGCTAGTATAAAATACACTTCTGCGGATTGCTGAAATGCCATTGTTTTCCAATTGTTAGTTAACGCTGATCGGAAAAAATGTCAATGATGTTTATTTGATGTTCAGGAGCAGCTGGGACCACTGTTAACATATTGTGGTTGTTAGCTATAGAATAGAACAGAACGTCAGGCCATTTTTAGAGTGCACAAGCGTGAAACTTTCAGTAGTAGAAGAAATAGAATTAAATGTTGATAATTCAATTTAAAAATTTGATGTTTCATCTTAGTGATATCTGTGAACAGTGGCAAATTTCTAAAACGCATTCATAGAGGTAGAATACAAACAATGAAATTCCGCACTAAGCCTAAAGTCAGGCTATTGTATGTCAGACCCTAGGAGGAATGCAGTAGATGGGAGGTTTCTTTTTTTTTTTTTTTATTTATTTATTTATTTCTGTAATTTACGTGCTCAAACGCCAAGTCATATCGGACGGTGAATGAGATGAGTGAAATGATGCTCAAATGAGCCCAGAGTCCATAGAGCTTAGAGTTACCCGACATTCGTCTTTGAGGATAAGCGAAAACCCCGGAAAAACCTTATTCAAGTAACTCACCTAGACCGAGATTCGAACTCGGGACCTCTTGAACCTGAGGCAGACATGCTACCATCTACGGTACCTTGGCGAGCCAGGGAATGGGAGTGACCAGTAATTGTGCCGGAACGGGGACAAGGGTGGGGGAGAGCAGCATGGAATCATTAAAATGTGCTGAAGATACTTCAGCTCTGTGCCAGATGTCCTCGTTATAGCCACCAGCCTTACGGTTTCGAACTGTTCCCCCGCAGGCACGGGTGACCATAGCGCCGCCCCTCAAGGCGCAAATTCCATCACACTACAGCACTGCCACAGTCACTCCTTTGCCGACACAGAAAGATCGCAGAAACGGAGGGACGGGAAGCAGCGGCATGGAAAGTGACCTGCTCAGTATTCTTCTAATAACCAAGGAAGACAATGAAAACAAATGTCACCTTGGATTGCCACCAGGAATCAAAACCCGGTACCTTCCAAATGCGACGGACACAAAGTTTACACACAAAGGCTTCTCTCCTCGTTTGCTGCTCACCTATATAAAATGTGACATTAAAATGGTGGTCTATGATATTTCATATCTACTGTTCAGATTTTTTTATCACGTTTATGGACTCGATAACCCGTTCAGTCACCTAAGGAACTTCCGTAACCTGAGTTTCTGTACATGCTATGAACATGCGTAATCCCGATGCAAAAGCATTAATTCCCAAGCTTCTCCCGCAGCAGTGAATCAAAAAGCCGTATAATAAGCCCCGCAAAGGCTTCTAGGTAATTACAAAACTGTAGGCTGTAGTCAAGTTCTGTCAAGTTTACCTAACGCTCCGCCTGGACAACTTCAGACTTCGTGGCAAACAGAGTGTGACTGGGATGCACAAAGACGGCAATCAGCTAGAGACCGCAATTTGCGGTACCCAATTAGTGAGATCCACCTAGTCTCGCCAGCTACAGTCCAAAGGGAAACAAGAAACTCGCCCCAAAATGATCACTTTCGTTGGTAAGTTGACGTAGCTATTATCTCTACGAAATTCGCTGGCATTATCTCCCGTACACTTAGGGGAGAACCTGCCCTCTGCCAGCTGTAAACGGCGAGGGAGAAATTAATAAAACATGCTTTATAAAATTTTAGATTTTGTGAATAAATACATGCCGTTTCTATAGAAAAATATCGAGCTTAATTAATTCACATATTCCTCTACCATATAAGTCTTAGTAGAACTAGTGCATTACACTTTCTGCCACAGATACAATAGGAATAGCACATTTAAGAACTAGATGGTATATGCCTCCTTAAAATTCTACACATGTCCCAAACATACGGGAGAAACAAATGAATATCGGAATGTATTTAAAAAATTTAGGTACTCAATTCTAATCCTTATTAGAACATATCTCGGAAATAACATATGCACTATAATTGTTTTAAATAAACTTTATTTTAAGGAGGTCCATTTTTTTTTTCTCCTGGTCATTTACTTAATGTTTATCAGTTGCACAATATTACACAAAACTCCTTCCGAAGGAATCGAACTTCAAAGACCATTCACAGAGAGTTCAAGATAGGATAGGGGGGGGGGGGGGGGGTTCACGGGGCTATTCCGCCCGAAATAAGCAAATTGGTTTACTGCCCAACAATCATGGGCAGCGATGACTTCTCTGCCAGTTCATTGTCAAGCTTGGTGTTAGTGCTACGTTTCTATTAATTTACTTGAGGTTGTAGGCTGCTATTTTAATAATATTAACAGAAGAAGATTGCAAGGTAAGTAATTTATGTTGCTTTTTTAGCCTTGAATAAGAAATACAGTTTGTAGCTTAGGGTTTAGTATCTGCAGATAGTTTCTTTTTTTTATTGAAAATCAGTGTCAGTGTAGGTTATAGTTTGGGTTACGTCCATGCATAGCAGTTGGCGCGTTTCTTTTATCATAACTCTCACATGGTGCGCAATTTCAAAAGCTAAACCTTTGGGGCTATTACGCCTAAGCAAAGAGGGGTTATTCTCGCCCATTGTACTCTAACCTAATTATTTCTTATACAACTATTACTGAATTTTATTTGATCGTTTCATAAACAAAGGAAGTTGGAACGAAACTGGACGAGGACATTGCTCATGCTGTTACCAGCGTAAGTATGAGAGGAGCAGTAGTCCTTTTCAGAGCTCCTTACTGCACACTCAAGGATTGTTCATGTACATCAACGTCAAGAAGCATTAGGAGGAGGAGTGTATATCTTGCCATAGAATTTTATCTTTAAGATTTGATGATTTAGCTTCCTTTCATCTTTTAACTTTTAACATTTATAAAATCAATGATAAAAATAAAGAAAATGAATTCTTTTATCAAAAACATCACATTAATTAATTAAATGTAATAAATGTAAACATTTCTTTAAACTGCAAAAACTTATGATGAGGTTTAGGTTAGGAGTTAGAACTGTCAGAGTGGTGATATGCTTTTGAATTCCCTTTCCTTTGTTTACAACGAGTGCGGTTCATATTTCGGAGGGAGTATAAAAACTACTGTATGCACTACGTACATAAACGTCCGAAACGCTTAATTCGCCTGCTAAATTGTTATTTTATGTGCTGATACATAGTTGTAGCATAGCTTATATATTAATCAAGAACAGGGGATTTCATTCTTTTTAATATTAGTATAAATAAAGCTGAAGCACTGTATACTGACAGGTAATAATAATAATAATAATACATAAACAAAAAAAATGACTGAAATCTCAAAACGATTTGAAAGCACAGACTTCGCATGGAAGCGGTTCTGTCTTTACTACAGAGATACACGTGACACAAAAAACACAAGCTTGATTTTAACACTGGTTGCACTTTTACCATTTGTTAGAATTACAGAGAAAAAGAGAAAACAAAACATTGCCTTTTTTTACGTACATAATTATTATTAAAACCACTACCCAGCAACAAAGAATCGTTCCACATAAAGGAGTTCGAGAGAGAAAACTTACAATTATTCTCTGACAATGCTTGAATTCCCAGAAGCAACGTTTCACATCGACCGTTTTCTTCCTACCCCTCTGAATTAGTGAGCTATATTCTTTGTTGAAAATACTTCCGAAATCGGATACACGAATTATTCTGATCGATATGGTTACATAATGAATTTTGCCCACATGAACATCGAAAACTCAGAACGACTCTTAACAGAAAATAGGAAGAAAAACTGTCACCACATCACCTTGTTTATTAGCTTTGCCATTAAAACTATTAAAACTAACCATTAAAACCCTAGGTTTAATTAGTGAATGAAAGCGTTTTAATCCATAGCTAGAAACCCTTTTAGTTCATTTCCAAAACTAGACCTAAAATAATATTTACAGAAACAAATTCTCAACAATTACACAATACATTCATATCTCACAATGTTTGTTTAACATAGAATGATATGACACAGGCATGAGGTTCGTCTATAATTTTCTTTTCTGTAAGACATGCTAGAACTAGAACTTCGTTAATTCTCTTCATGTTCTTTGTTTTTCTCTACTCACAAAATTAGTGTACCCTTCTTTAATAAAATAAATACAAGGGGCAATCAGAAAGTAAGTTCTGTTTCAATTTATCTCCGCTACAGCGCTGCGATCGCAGTTCCGCACATGCGCGGTAGACGCTCTGTATCAAGGAGAAGAAACGTGTGCCATTGTGAGATCGCTGTCAGCCACGTATGCTTTGTTGTGCTTGTTTACACTGTCGATGTTGATTGAAAATCCCGCCGCTTGTGAAATCAGATCTGTGATTCGCTTTCTGAATGCTAAGAAAGTGAAACCAAATTAAATTTATCGGCTGTCAAAAGGTGTTGTGTTTCTTCACGACAACGCACGACCACACTGCAAAGGCGACGAAAAACATCCTACAGGGATTTGGCTGGGAAGTGTTTGACCACCACCCGTACAGCCCTGACCTCGCTCCTAGCGACTTTCATCTGCTTTTGCATCTCAAATTTTCCTTGGAGGTCAACATTTCAACAATGACGAAAATCTGAAACAAAATGTTTGCAACTGGTTGAAGACACATGCGGCAAACTTCTATGAAGAAGGTATACAAAAACTTCTGCATCGCTATGACAAATGCCTGCAAAATTTTTGCAATTATGTGGAAAAGTAGTTTAAGGGTTGTGGAATTTTGTGCAATAAATATTTTTTTTCTGCATCTGTACACAGTTTAATTTTATTGCCAAACAGAACTTACTTTCTGGACGTACCTGACTTTTGGGAGACCAGTAGTTTGAGACCAATAGACCTCGTGAGAACCATTGAAATCTTGTAAGGAATAAATATTCCGCCTTTTATGCGTACATTTCATATTTACCTATACCGTCTGCCAAGATAACCAGCACTGATACCACCATCCACAATGATGAATATATTTATCTAAATAAAAAATTCTTACTATTTACGTTTTCGTAGCGGTTAAGATGTTGCATGCCACAACAGATTAAAATACGTTTAATGTTTTGTGAAAATATCCAACGGGTATATAATATTTTCAAGCACTGAGATCAAGACGAAAGGAAATTAAACCCTATTTCTTATGAACGATATAAAAATGCAAAGATAAGCGATAAAAGCGATATGAACACAATGTATTAGATCCTATGTGCTGTGGTCAAACTGAACGGGCCCGCCTCGGTAGCTTAGATGGTAGCGTATCTGCCTTACGTTCAAGAGCTCCCGCGTTCGAAACTCGGTCAGGATGAGTTACTCAAATAAGGCCTTTTCCAGGGTTTTCTCTTAAACTGAAAGGCGAATGTCGGGTAACTCTAAGCTTTAAGGACCCTGGGCTCATTTCAGCTTCATTTCAGTCATTCCATTCATCGTCCGATATGACTTAACGTTGGAGAACATTACAAACAAAACACAAAAACAAAACAAAAAACTGAAACACAAATTCAAGCCTAAGAACCCTTCCATGTATTTATTTATAAGAATCTGCAAATATTAAATCTATTAAGTCGTTATGTAATACATATACTTAATACACAGGTCATTATAGTTAAATCTGTCATTTATCTCCGCAGAACAATCCACTCCCAGACAGCAATTACCGACTGGCGACTAGTCACGTGACACGAGATACCAGCAAAGCTTCATGGAGCAGACCCGGACTTAACTCTGTGACAACCTCTCACCTCCAGACCAATCAGGAGACCCACTGCCCTCAGTGACTCATGGTCGCTGCCTTATAAGTTTTATGTACTGATAATTAAAGGCGGAAGGGATGTGCGCTCGTATGCAATACAAGTAGGCCGCAGAGTATGAATGACGCATGGTCATCAAATGTGCAAACAACTGCCACTGGAAGCAAACGTACAAATCAATGTAACAAAGTCCTCATCATCATCAACAGCAACAACTTTTCACGGTTTAGGACATCAAGGCTCGTTCCGGTCTCATAAATTTTAAATTAAAAGTGTTGTAATGTGGCTATCATTCATTTTGAAATAATAAAGTATATAAATATCTATTTCTAATTATAAAATGCGAATTTAATTTTGTCTGCAAATCAGATATGGCACCGTCAAAGTACTCTGCGAATTAGTAAAGTATTGCCTTCCAAGTGTATGCAGACGCAAGGCCAAGGTGTATATAACGCGACTGTTTTGTTTTCTCTCGCTGTACGTGTTTGTAGGTGTACCTACCTGAAGTTCTTTACATGCGCGAGGGATAACAGTACCTACATTCCATGTGCAGTATACATATGGAAAACGCACACGCCTCCGGCCTTTATCGATAATGGTTTGAGTGTGCTCGTAGTTGCTTAAGAACTTCTGTACTGACACTGCCCTCTGCAAGCATCAGTGTTAAATGTTCCACACAGTATTAAGTATTAGTTTGCTCTCTTCCACCACTAACCAGTGGTGCGGAGGTCGAGTGCTTCGACTGTTGCTCCCTTACCAAAAGACCGTGTGTGGAATTTGTATTCGACAAGTGCCCTATGGCGGTTTTATTTCTTCAGGTTCTCCGGTTTCCCATGTCATTCATTCCACCACTGCCCCATAATGTCGCAAGGCCGCTGTCTACGGTAGCGCGGCTAGTGTACACAAAGAGCCGGCAGATAACGATAGCGCCGATAAATAACAGACGGATTGTGTATCACGGAGGTAAAGGACTTGCCGGCATAGATTAAGTTACGCTTCTGGAAGGTGATAGAATATTCGAACTACGTCATTAGATGCCTTGTTTATTCCACAAAACATCTACTGATTGTACAGAACAGTCTCGAATTATGAATGAGATACATAAGAGAGTGTGACACGCCAGCGGACAGTTGTAAAACAGTCGCGGGAGAGGTAAGCAGAGAACAGCTGAGAGTGTTGTAACGAGAGCTGATGTAAACTGAACGCTGTTTATTATTGTCATCGAACTTGGAAGATGTGTTGTATATGTGATGTAATGTTGTTACCTGAGAATTGGACGTGTATTGCTACGGAAATAAAGAACATTTAGAATTTCGGCAAATTGGACTTGAAATTCTACGAACCCACAAAGGCACAATAACTTTCCTGTAATCCATTTCAGCGTCGTTGCATATGAAATAATTTATTCACTCTCGTAAAATGTATTAGGTAGACTGGCCATCCTGGATACTCTAAAACAGTCTCTCTGCTCAACAGGCTTCTAACCCCAGGGGGCTGACTTAAAGTCCTGGAGAGGGTGTCTATAAATTACCTATAGCAGGATGGTGCATAAAAAAAGAAAATACCATAAACTACTAACATTTACTAATATGAAACAAAAGAAGCTACGTAACAATAAACGATAGCACCAACAGAATGTAGTGCGAAACAATCCGTACAGTTTTTGGGCGGGTATCAGCAAATTCGAAATGAAAAGAACAGAATTTCTAAAGTCCAGTTTGAATTAAGAAACAACGCCAAATTTCTTGACCGAAACAGCAGCTCTGTGACCTTCCCGTTGAAAATAGCGTCTTTTGCTCCAGGCTTGACTCGACTTCTACACCACGGATGGTATCTATCGGAGCATGAAATTGAGGAGAGACAAGGAAAGCAAACAAAGGTCACGTGCTGCAATGGATTTTCTTAGCCGCTACACGCATGGTCGGCATTTCATCACACGCATGTTTTCCCTCGTCTTACTGCCATATGACGGATACACGCACGATTCATATGGCGTGGTGTAACTAACCAGGTGAACGCCACGAAACGTGCAGATATTCCCTGCTTGCCAAAAAAAGACCGCTAACCTAACACCGTACGCGCCAACATTCCAGTGATCCGCTTTGTTTCAGCCTTGTGTTGTTTGGCAAAGAGCTTGCGTTACACACGGAACACTATACAGTATTCAACAGCTCTTCAGAAGCTATTAAAAGGACCTTGCATTCTAGTTAATCATGCTGTCTGGAAGCGGCAATGATTTAATGTTGTTACTGCTCATTGCAATAACAATTTGACCATGCAATTACTCTGAAAACCAAAGTACGTTGTGGAATGAGCTCATGCATGCAATGCACAACCCAGATGACTGCAAATCGCGAACATTACTAAAATTATATTTTTAGTTATTTCTTTGTACAATCTAATAAATCGGAAATTTCTGTTTGATTTTTTAATCACTATAGGCACAGTGCTTGTATTTTGAACATATATTTTTTACGTTCTTTAAGACGTAGATAATAAACTGAGAAGTTACTAGATTTCAACCGAAAAATCCCCACGAGATTCCGCTGGTAAAACACATTTAGAGACCCCTTGAATAAAAAATAAAGCATTTTTAAACAGTCCATAAGCGTAATCAGCATAACAAAAATCGGTTAAATACCAACCTTGGTATCTAAGTACAGAAACTTCAAAGGATACGAAACGAAGATTTCCCCACCCCCAAAAAAGAAAACAAAGAAAAGAAACCCCACCTCAAACTACATTTTACAAGAAAAAATGTTCCAAAATGTTATTTTCTCAAAAGCTAGAACTCCCAACCTAAAGGAACACTTCATTTTTGTCACTGAATGCATGTTACTAAAGTTAGGGTTTGCGTAGTACAATTTTATCCTGGCTGAAGACGTAACAAAAATCCGTACAAACGTGGCATTACATGGCTAATTGTATTAGCTGAAGCATACTTTCAAGAAAACGCAGAAACGAGAGAAGTATCAGACTTTCAGGAGTATCCTTTGTGATTATTAATTTCACATACCTATAAGATTCTGGAAAACCTAACATGGCCAGTACCGAAGTTTGATGTATTCATCGGGGTACGGGGGTAGCATGTGCTCCCTAAATTCAAGAGGTTCCAGATAATCTTGTCAGAGAATATACTATATGCGCAATATTTCTTGAGCCTTCGGGTCCCAAGTCCTCATTCGGTAGGTTTCGCCTATTTCCGTTAACACAGATAACAACTTTGCAACAGGAAATGCGCTACACAAAGTGACATCTAGTGGCTAATATGCTAAGCTTTCACACGTACACCATTTCATTTTGAGCAATTTTGAGGTTAACCATTAGCTAACCAGTTTGCAGCAAATCTAAAAGCAAGACTATGTTGTCAGTGTTATAACTCTCGAAAGGGGACACACTATTTTTCGTCTACCTCCGTATAACTGTGATCTGAATGCAACTGAGCTGGCGTGGACAAAAATAAAGAATGTTTACAAAGTATGCAATATTAACGAGAGCCACAAATCTGCGGAAACTTGCTATAGAAGCGACGGATCGGGAAGGATACGCTAAGAAGGTCAAAGAGCTGGAAATGCAATATTGGAGAAACGATGGTGTAATGGAAAATGCAATTAATGAAATTATTAACACATTAGAGGGTACAAGCAATGAAAGTGACGCAGTAGACTTGGAAATCGAGGAATCACAAAGCGAGTGAGTGTTTATAGCTGTCATAATATTTGTTTAATACTTTTATGTGTTTTATAACAGTAAATATATAAGCATGCAGCATATCGGATGGACTTCAATTGTTTGTTGCCACATCTCATACCTTCGGCGCATATCTTCACTTATCTTACCGCAATTTGGCTGCATTGTGTTTTTCTAGGTAGACCACACTGCAGAAACTAAAGCGTGTTAGCTCTCCTTTCTTCCCCTCTGCCCGCACTACACCGTAAATCCAGCGCTCAAGAAATCTTGCGTATATAGTATGTATATTCCTTTTCTGTCTCTCTTACAGAAATCGAGTGTCGCTAAGCTTAGTTTATCAGTGATTAAGATAAGATCAGAAAGACAGACAGAAAGAAAGAAAGAAAGAAAGAAAGAAAGAAAGAAAGAAAGAAAGAAAGAAAGAAAGAAAGAAAAAGAAAGAGAGAGCAAGAAGGAAAGAAAGACAGAGAAAGAGAGAGAAAGAGAGCGAGAGAAAGAAAGGAAAGAAGAAAGAAAGGAAAGAAGAAAGAAAGAAGCTAGTTTTGCCTCGTCCATTGTCCGTAGAACAAGTAAATACATGTGCTTCAGCAAAGAGTTAAAATACGCGAAGGGGCGCGGAGGGGAGGGGAAGGAGAAAAAGAAGAAAAAAATAGGGCAAGGCGATGTTCTTCCGGGTGGTCAGTGTAGGAGCTCAACATAGGAGAGCGCCTGCCAGCAAAACCACATTCAGGTGATCTCCGGTGAACCTCAGTGCTCAGCTACGTGATGATCACCAAATTCCATCCGCGTTGGTCCATGAAGGGTTAGGTCAACGCGGCAATAGTATGGCAGATTTTGGTCTCCACAAATCTACAAGATTTAAGGACATTGTCCTGCAATATCAACACTTCAGCAAAAAGAAAAAGTAGCCTTGTCGGATAATTTCCCAACATAACAAATCCGAACTTATGATTCTGGTATGTTTAACATTAACGAGAGTTATGACATTTTAATTTGAATCAAATCAACCATGGATAAGTGAATGCGCATCTTAGAGCGTCAAGTTATGCAGATGTTTTGCCGAACTTTCGCTCTTTATACTATGAGCCTTTGGTTGACGTTGAGTCATTATACAATTTCAGTTGGTTCTACCCCCGTTCTATTACTCAGCTTAAATGCTTGCATATTAAAAAAAGTTACTGGTAAGTTTTACGCGTGCAGTAAGCTTCATTGAAATAATAAACATTTTGATTGTAATCTTTTTAAAACATTTTTACAGGAAAATGAAGTAAAGTTATTCATATATTCCATGTAGACAAAATAAGTTTTAACATTTAACTGGGATAGGTAGGTAATATTGCATTTTTATCTTTTGGGCTTATTACAGTAAGTATAATGTTATATTCCACTCTAAAATTGAAGAGATAGCACGGAAATCAAGTTCTGGGGTAAGCTGAAAAAATTAGAAAAAGGGCCCTTTATGAGCAGCAAAAGTGCCATTGTTGATGGAATTTAATCGTTATTCCACACTAGCCGTGTGTATGCTAAGGTTTTAGATAGCTAGAGTCAGACTGAAAAATTCAAGGCCAATAGCCGGGATTTGAACTCGGATTTTCCGGATTCCGTCCGCTTGCTCTTAACCACTGAGCTACCATGACCGACATGCCATGATATCAAAATCTCCAATTTCCATTAGTTGAATTACCTAATAGTGGTTTAACTATGAAGCCTGGGACTTAAGTACTACAGCATAGTAAGTTGCCACAACTCACTGTACATGCTTTACCGGGAAATTATACGAGTCATTTGAAGAATTTAATTCCAAGCTTGCATGTTGCCATGGTAGCTCAACGTTTAACAGTAATCGGACGAGACCGGGAGAGCCATGTCGCAAATACCGGCTATGGCATTGAATATTTTAGTCTGCTCTACCTATCCAAACCACTCTTGGTATATAGCTTCAATATCTTTCAGGGTGCGACAAGAAGATGTACAACAAACCCCACTCATCCGACACATCCTTTATTTAAATTTGTTTTCCCTAAAGATTTTAATTAAAATACCATCTATTTCAAATGACAAACTATACCGTAAGTTCTCTGCGAAAAATCTCTCTTCATTCTGAATTTCATACAACAAGTGCAAGAGCTGGGCAAAATTGCTGCAGATAACCATATATCTCCTTACCACACGCAATATCAGATCCATTTTAACGCATTAGCAATATCCGAAATATACTTTATTATTACTTTCAACTGTTTTTTAACCGTATTCACGAAAAGAGCTCAGAATTTCCAAGCTATCGTATACTTTTTAAAAGTAAAATTTCTATTTGGATTCTCTTATTTTACGATTAAACGAAAACCAACCAATTTCTCTGACACATACAATGATTTAGTTCTACTGGCTCAATGGGAAGAGTTCAAACTTCATGGCATTGGGTTACCGATACTCAAATTTATTGCTATTGTGGCGTGAGTGCATTCCCATACAGGATATGCGAGCATCCCAGGCAATAATCACTTGCGGATATTAGTCTGTCGTTCATTCCATAAGCATAAATCATTTGTATAGCATCATTATCCTGTAGTTATTTCTAATTAGTAAAACCCTTCAAAATACGATTCAGGAAGCCGGTTATTATGTTGCAAGCTATATGCGGGAGCCTGTGACAGTGCAGCAAGCATTATGCTCATTTATCTATGCTAATATTATACAGAGAGAAAATGTGTACGCACGACTAGCGTGTTCTTTCATTTCTTAGTTCCCTGCCACGGAATGCGACCCGGGTTTGATCCGACCCTCGAGGGAGCGTATTTTAAGTACCGGATATAGGATTCGGTGCCCACTCAGCATCGTGAGCAAATTGAGGAGCTTACGTTAGGTAAACGACCCTGGTCATGTAAGCCAATTTTCCGGCTGGGAGTGTCGAGATGTTGACCACATTTCCTTCCCGTATCGGTTGGATGATCACCCAACTCTAACCAACGTATGTGGGCGTGAGGCCGGCAGTCTGGTTGGCAGGCGCTGGTCCGATGTGGACTGTAGTGCCACGTTTTTGTTGTTGTTTTTTTTTTTTTTTTTTTTACTTGTATGTTCTTTATTATTATAGCGTGTTCCATTACATAATGGTAATACAAAATACTATGGCTAGCCTCTTTGGATGGATATTTCACAATTTTCTTTCAATAACTTTGCATAGTTTCTTAAGCTTTACAAATGAATCCTTTTAAAAAATATAAACTTTATATTATATTTTAATTACACCCTTCAATTGAGGTGTGCCCGCCTCGGTACCGTGGTGGTAGCATGTCTGCCTCACGTTCAAGAGGTCCCGAGTTCGAATCTCAGTCAGGGTGGGTTACCTGCATAAGGTTTTCTCCGGGGGTTTCCCTTATCCTGAAAGACAACTGTCGGGTAACTCTAAGCTTCATGGACCGCGGGCTCATTTGAGCATCATTTCACCCATTCCATTCATCGTCCGATATGACTTAACGTTGGAGGACGAAAATTACAAACAAGAAAAAAAAAAGAGGTGCCAATATTGCATTTCTTCTCGCTATATTTTTATTTAACAAAGTACATTCATAGCCAAGAGAGATGTCTCAGGAGGTAGCAGTAGTCCCAGTAGTTCCTCATTTGGAATTTGGAAGCTTGCGAGTTCGATTTCTGTTGTTGACCTTTCTGACCCTTGGGATTTTTCGTGGAGTTCCCTGGCTAGATAAGAGAATGCTGGAAAGGATAATCGCATCCTGCAAATTTTCTGTCCCTCCATTTCAGATCGTTTCATGTTTCACCCGAAATTTCTTCCCGATTGGCTGTACCAGGTTTCTAAGCGTAGTCGGGAGTTTCGGAGTGCATGGCAGGCAATGTTCTCTGTGAACCTTCATCCTCTTATAGGAGGAAGTTTGCGGGACCCGGGTCCTACGGAGCGCTGTACAAGTCGCCATTTAGAGTGTTGTAGTTTGTACTTTTTTTAATAACTGGTTATCAGTTATAGTTTACTGGATATCGGTAAATTTGTTCGTTTTTTTTTTTTGTAATAAATGCGTAAATTTAAATTAAAGGTAATTAAAATATAAAAATATTTAGTTATGTGTATATAATAAATTTAATAATAAAATTATAATAAAAGCATAAATAAATGTAATAATCAATTTAGTAACAATAAATTGAATAATAAATATATTAATAATAAAGTTAATATAAATAAGTTAATTTAACAATGATGATAATAATAAATAACATGTTTAATTTTATACATTTGTTGTTAATAGTTCATAGTTTCAGTTTTCTACGAGAGATGCTGATATAAACGAAATGTTATTCCATGCTTTTTATTCAGATTGGGTTTAATAATGCATTTTGTTTATTTTATCTCATATATTTTTGTTTTATTTTATAAATGTTATATAATAATTGTCATGTTTACATCAATTTTATTCGTATAAATTTATCTGTTAATTATGTTATATGTATTAATGTATTATGAATAAATGTTTAAAATCTGGTGCATTAGCCCTGATTTAGTACCAGGGCTATCATAGAGATTTTTATTTTATTGTACCAGCCGCTACCAACGAGTTTCAATGGTAACAGAGAATTTGTCCTTTAATGTCCTCTCTCCTCAGGTCTGACCACAGAGGTGTCCAGGGAGGCGTCCCATTAGGAGCAAAGGCATTAAAAGAACTACAGATGGAAATTCTAAATCCTTCTTCCAAAGCTATGTTATTGTTGTTTTCAAATGCTAGTCTTTGGCAATGAAGCTATTAGCTCTCTTGCTCTCCAATATTTCTGTGTAGTGGGACCGGCAGGTAGGGCTTCACAGGTTAAAATATGTTCTTCAGTCATTTCCACTTCTTTGTTGCACATAGGACAATTTGGACTTGTATAAATTCCTATTCTGTCTAAGTGTTTGGCCAAATAATCATGTTCCGTAAGTAATCTAAATTCCGTAAGTAATTTCTGGATTTTTAATTAAAATGTTCCAATTATTATCTTTGGCTTTGTTAGGTATTGATTGGTTTTGTTTGTTTTTATATTTGTTTTTGATTAATCTTTTCATGGATGTAAAGGGTAAGCTTTTACTTTTGTTCTGAATTAAATTTGCAAGAAAATCAGCTGATTCATTTCCAGCAATTCCACAATGTGCAGGGATCCACTGTAATATAATTCTTTTCTGTAGTTTTTGAAGTTGTTGGGTCATTTTGTGACATTCTTTAATTTGATTGACCTCATTTTGTATGAACTTATACCACATAATGCTGCTTTAGAATCAGAAAGTATGACAGCATTTTTTAATTTATCTATTCTGTATAGAAGGTGTTGGAGTGAAATATGAATAGCTGTTACTTCTGCATCAAATTTGTTGTGTGGTATCCTGCTGGTTGATAGAATGAGAACAGTGCACACTTAATTCCTGCTCCTGAGTTGATGTCCAAGTTAGATCCATCTGGGTAGATATGTAACCATTCTTCAGGTGGGTATCTATTTTCACAGTTTCTAATGCTAGTGCGTTTAGTACAGGTTTGGAAGTTTCAGATTTTGTAACTATTTGTTCTAAATCTAACTGAATATTAATTGGTTCAAAAGTCAGTGGGTTTTCTTGGATTGAAATGTTTTCTTTAGAATTAAGAAGATTCAGAAGATAAGAAAGATTCTTCCGAAGCTATCATTGAACCAAAGTGTATTTCTATATTAGGTGTTCGTACTCCGCTTTTCTATTTACACTTAGGCATTGTAGGTATGCATAGTTTTCTAATTTATATTTACGATCTATGAAATGGATTAACTGAAGCTCAAATGATCCCAGCGTCTACAGACCTTAGAGTTACCCAACATTCAGTTTTCAGTATAAGGGAAAACCCTCCAGGAAAAGCTTGTACAAATATATCTCACGCTGACAGAGATTTGCACTTGGGACCTCTTGAACCTGAGGCAGACATGCTACCACCTGGTTACAGAGGCGGGCTGCACGCATTATGTCTATGTGTACACCTTGTACGGCAATCTCAAAAACCACGCTTCACAATCTATTTTCATTAATCACTGAAAAGTCCTATTCTTTCTGAAGTACTCTTCCATGAGCTTTTATGTCACACTTTTACGCTGTGTCACATACTTCAACTAAACTGGGTTTAAATGCTTTAAAAACCATGACGATTAGTGTTATGGTTTCAAACACAAACAAAAACGTTTCACTTAACATCAAACGCAAATTTATCTTTCACCTATATTAAAATGGTGAAACAGATACACAACATAGGTGCAAATATTTTCCTTTTAAATAGAGCCCCGCCACTAATTCCATTAGTCAAAGCCAGGATAATCTGTTATGGAATTAAAAACGCCTGTCTGTCAACTACCTTTACAGTGCAAAAATATTATCGGTTCTAATATCACCGCTGGAAACCAATAAATGCAAAAGGGCGTTCCATCGCGCTTCCATCATTCGGACAACACTCAAATGAATTACAAAGAACCGTTTATATTTCGAATCCGAAAACATTGTGTATAGGAAATTCTACCGTATCACAAACGTTAGCGGTGCAACCTTATAGAAATAACATTTTATGCTCAATAAATGGACACTATGCTATCTCTATAAAATTATGTTTTCTTGGTAATAGTTTTTTTTTAATACCGTCGCGAAACCGATCACGATAAGGCGGCTTGCACACACAAAGGAACTGATAGGCAGACAGTGTGGAAATAAAGAGCCTGCAAAAAGCAGATAAACATAGCGCGAGATAAAGGGCTTGCCGGTCCAGATTAAGTTACGCTTATGGAACATTCTGGTGATGTCCTGACTGTTTCGATTTCTCTTTTGTTCCAGAAGTATCTAGAATTATTAATGAGGTATTTAAGATATTGTGACACGCCAGCGGACAGTTGTAAAACAGTCGCGGGAGAGGTAAGCGGAGAACAGCGGAGAGTCGTGAGTAAACAGTAAACAGCTGTGAACAAATGCTGTGTAACGAGAGCTGATTGTTATTGTCATCGACCTTGGTAGATTGTGGTGTATATATGTGATGTAATGTTGTTACGTGAGAATTGAACAGTGTATTTAGACGAAAATAAAGAATATTTAGAATTTCGGCAAATTGGACTTTTTAATTCTACGAACCCACAAAGTCACAATATTGTTTCACATTAAACTGAAAGGAAACACATTAAGGGATGTGACGCAATAAACAAAAGTTAATGCAAGTTATGGTGGGTTGACATGAAACGGCGGAACATTTTGGCACTTAGCGCACAAGAAGTCTATTGCTTCTGAGAAAAAGGAGGCGACAAGATAGGGCCCACGAAGGGACCAATGTTAGACGAGGTCTACCCGGATGACAGAAGACTTCCCCTCTAAAACCACGAGCACCACGGCAATTCTCATGGGTCTTTCCATTAGGGCAATACCATATTACTTTAAAAAGCCCCCCTTTCGGTGGAAGTGGATACAAAACCTGCGCGCGTCAACACATAAAAGACCGGGAAGACCACGGAAACCCATGGTAGGCCCGCGAAAATGTTCAAGTAATATCAAGTCTTTTCTAATAAAATCTGTATATCAAATTTTGGGTGCAATAGATGCGTAAGCGATAGAGAAAATGACAATAATTTACATAACTAATATGTGAAATCTATCTTCACTCATCTCTGTTTCATATAACCTTGCCCCGCTGACATTTATCACTCCGCGTGCAACTACCTTCCCCCTCATCCTAATTGATTAATGCTTTCGCGCCATAGGTCATAGGCGGTGCCTTCCCGTCACATTTAAAACTGCAGTAAACGTCATAATAATCGCTGGGAAGATAGATAAAATCATACAAATAAGAATATGAAGGCATGTAAAAATAATGAAGTTTATAATGAAACTGAGCAAGTTGAAACTGAATGAATGAGCAAGGAAACTAAAACAAGTTTATAATGAAAGGCCTTCGGCCTTTTCCACTGGGATTGTTTAAAACCAGCACACATACTTTGCAAAAATGCTTGTCTTTCAGTCTTAAAAGTCGTGTCGCGACATACTTGTCGTGTGTGCTTCATTCACCCAAGTCTCGTCAAGGTAGTATATTTTGCGATTTGTATCCCGATACAATCTGATTGCCCTTAAATAACGTCTTCGCCACACAGCAATATCGCCCGTGGAGTGGTAAGTTTTCCTGTTGTCTGAATTTCATGTCGCGATGTTCCTACTCATCTAACACAACTGTAAGATCAGAGCACAGCTGTTCGACTGCTCTCACTGACAAAGACGGATTCTTCTCTCTGAGTGCATTAAACATATGCACCACAATTCTTTTGTTGCCGCTTTGTAAAGGTTTTCCCTTGAAATGCTTCAGCGGAAAACTGGCGGTAGACTCTGCCATTATACACATAATAAGTACACCCGCAGTAAATGATCAATAACATACTTTAGCTCTCACACTCGGCACAACACACCTTCGAATGACGATATATGACTGATCCAGTTCAAAACAAGGTCAGTGATAAAAGTCATATAAACAAATATGTCATCACTACCGCTAAAGCACGTGCTATCGTGCCATGTGCTTGAGAGCGAAGGAACCTCCTCTTTACTTCGTTTAAGAATTAACATGCATTTCAGATAAATTAACGCTGTTGCTTAATATATTTAATTAAAACAGTTACGAAAATATAAATTTGACAATTCTCTTCCAAGATATAAAGATATATTACCATGTTAAATAACGAACTAATTTTTACCGCACAAGTCTATACCACGACAGCAGTCAGTGAGAGGTGATAAGGTCACGTGACCATTAAGAGATACGGGGCAAGCTTATGTGAAACATGGATTAAATGAGTATCGATGTTTATGAACAGGGCTCTGAAATAATAAAAAATGACCAATAAAATGTCCTTAAATTTTTGGAAAAATTACATTAGAATTTTAAAAAAACTGACCGTAAATTATTTTTGTAACTTTAACGTTCAAAATTTAAAAAATGCATATCATTGTTATCATTTATTAATATAATTATAAAACTTATGTAATGTATCCTATACTTATTGATATACTAGTAAAAATTATATATTTAGGCATATTTATTATTCAGCATTGCAATAAAAAAAGACCGTTGCATTAATAGGTTCTCGGGTTTGAACGATCGCCGGTTATCTTGAACACTTTTACACTTTAAAAAGCTCCTCTCTACTTTAATTGATGTCATGGTACCCAAGATCCTCTGATGTAAAACCTTCTTCAAAACAACTTAGGTCAAAATGTTCACCTTGCAGAATTTTGCAGTTATACACAAAGACTGACACCCAATGTTCTTTTCTAATACATTTTTCATTTTCTCACAAGCTTCTTCACCAATTTTCCACCCACACACTTTTGCAAATGTTCCTCCACACTTTTTTTCTTTTTGATAATCACATGTATGCCTCTTCTCTTTTTTCTGGCCATGTTATTGTGTCTGCCTAAATTAAAGAGGGCAACTCAAAAGCATTCTTCAGAGAGAGAAAGGAACAGAACAGCAGCTTTTCGAGCACTGGGTGAGAATAAACAAATCAAGTAATTAAATAAAACTCAATAATTTATTCGAACTAGCACATTGCCTTAATCTCATTTTAACATTCAGGTAAGACAGGGAAGAAGTATTCATGAAGTACTTAAGATTTACCTAACACAAACCTCTCATTGTACGATATTATATCGTAATATTAACGCGTATTTTGTTCTTTACTCGTCTGAATGTTCAGCAAATTCATCTGAATCTGTAAAGGTTAGCTGGAGTACATTTTTTTTTTTCATATTTATTTCACACCCACAAGAACATGCACGCGCAAGAGAAATGTCCTCTGTATGCTATTAGCTACGTAAACAGTAAGTAATTAGCGAGAAAGACATACTCCAAATAGTTTGTGGTATGAGCTCACTTGCTTTGGCGCCTCCAGTGAGAGAATGTTTCGCTCGTTAGCAGTCTTCATAATGACATTCTTCACGAAATGAGCAAAACTATTAACATTCCATACAGAACCACCACCAGTACATATCTAGTAACAACCCTGCATAAAGCACACATATTTTACACTTTGGATCATAATCCTTGAGTACAAAATTTAATTACAGAGCATAAAACATATACAAGATTTTATGTTTAACAAACATGATTAAACGAATGTTTTAATTGCCTAAGCTTGGCAGTGAGCGGAGAAGTAACAAGCAAGTAGCTATCTTTTATATTGTGACTGTGGGTTCGTAGAATTAGAAGGCCGAGTTGCAGAAATTAAAAATCTCCTTTATTTTCATAGCAATACACTGTTCAATTCTCACGTAACAACATTACATAGTCTTCCAAGGTCGATGACAATAACAAACTGTGACAGCTCATTACATTAGCTCTCATAACAACAACACTCTTGTTACATAACTACTCTTTGTAGTTAAGTACCTTAAGTACCTAAGTCGTAACTCTAGATGGCTCTAAAGTCAGCCAGAAGCCGAACAATCTCTATCAGTCCAGAAATTTCCAAATCATTTTATCACATTCTAGAAGCGTAACTTAATCTATGCCGGCGAGGCCTTTACCTCAGTTATCGCTGCCCGCCGGCGCCCGCTTACAATAGCACCGCTATCATTAACTCCTCAGCAAAGCCGACTGTCATCTTATTTGGGCCGAAACTTTTATGCCTGTTGCCGTGACAATATTCTCTACCACGAACCTATTAGGTAGAGGAAGCAGATACTATATTCGACCCAAAGCTGTTCTATCAAGATTTCACTGGAAATATAGGTTTTGAAACGACCCTGAAACCAAAAAACCAAAACACTTTTAGATTGTGCTTGTGTTTCTGTACAGCATAGCTCAAAAATAAAATATTCGATAATACCAAATGCTATTTTTGTTTACTGTCTTCCATATATGCAACACGATCTTCAAGAAAATCCCCTCCAAAGTAGAATTTAAATGGAAAACTTTCCAATGTATATAATTTTCTCAGACTTGGCTCTTAACTTTTTTTTTTATTAATACTAAGCTATATTTAGATATTTTATTACAAAACATCTATCTTAAAATTTCAAATAACCTGCAAAGACGTCTTCCGGTAAAGGATTTTGTTTAATTAGCTACCTGAAGGAAGAAAAATAATCTCTTCAAAACAATTTTTTGTGGCATATGTCACTCCTCAGATATCCAATACCTATACTATTTTTGTAATTTACGTCCTCCAACGTTAAGTCATATCGGACGATGAATGGAATGGGTGAAATGACGCTCAAATGAGCCCAGGGTCCATAGAGCTTAGAGTTACCCGACATTCGTCTTTCAGGATAGGGGAAAACCCCGGGAAAAACCGTATCCAAGTAACTCACCCTGAGCGAGATTCGAACTCGGGACCTCTTGAACGTGAGGTAGACATGCTACCACCACGCTACCGAGGCGGGCATTTTAAAAGCGTTGTATTTATTCATCTGTTCCTCGGGAATTCATAAAAATAACACTGAATTTCAAATCCAACAAACATCGAGCAGTTGCCCGCCTCGGTAGCGTGGTGGTAGCGTGTCTGCCTCACGTTCAAGAGGTCCCGAGTTCGCATATCGGCCAGAGCGAGTTACCTGGATAAGGTTTTTCCGGGGTTTTCCCTTATCCTGAAAGACGAATGTCGGGTAACTAGCTCTATGGAACCTGGCCTTATTTGAGCATGTTTCACCCATTCCATTCATCGTCCGATGTGACAACGTTGGAAGACGTAAATTAAAAAAAAAAAATTTAAAAAAACATCGAGCACTTTTTAAACATCTGACAGATTCCATTTCCTCTATTCCACTTGCACTTTACAGCGACAGTGTAATAAAACTATTTCCGTAAAAGATTTATCTCGACTTACACGTGGATGGAAAAATAAGCTTTTGTAGAAATATTTATAGAAGGTATAAAAAGCAACGAAGTGGGTAGAGAAAGTTGGGTGAGTTAATTGTACATTTGCTCAGAGGTAGAACACTGTAACAGCACGATTATCCCTTATTTCTAGCAAACACTTAAGCACATCGATAGTCAAAACTAAACAAACTCGCTACATAAGTGTTAATATTACACTCAAACACTGGGCATAAACTAGCTATACATAGGGGGTAGTGTATGGTGTTTAAAAGCCCTCGACAGCTAGGTAATTTGATATGTCATTTGAATATATAATACATTTAAATTTCTTTAAAAACAATGTTTTGAATTAAGAGCCCAGCAAATACATCTTTATTACATTTCAAATGTTACGTTTACAGAATTCCAAAATTCAGGAATATAAGCGCAAAACATTTTCAGACTACCCAAACTATTTAATTAAGCTGAAAACTTTGAAACACTACTGCTATACAGAACAGATAACAGGTTACATGGCATCTTCAATAGTTTTCCCACTGAGAGGATTCCAAATGGGCGCGATATTTGAAAATCGAAATACCTTTATTGGCATGTATGAAAATGTTACATAAAACATTAAAAGCTTTATGATTCTAAACAGTTGTTTACATGCAAAATTTCAACACAATGAACATTTAAGTACAAAAATGTTTGGCTAACATTATTCATATACGTTAACTAACTACCAAGGAAAACATAATTCCAAATTCATGTTTCAGGGGGGAAAGCTTCGTTACGCATTTGTACAATACCGCATAAACCATATTGCATAAATGGGAAGAGAGGAGCAGAGCATGGGGGTGAGAGTATAGGGGAGAAGAGGGAAAGGACAGAGAGAACAGAAGACTAACAGAAAGGAAGAAAGTGAATGAGTAAAGACAGAAAAAGAAACAAGGATATCCATAGTGAATTAATAGCATAAAAAAGCAAAACCTCCGAGATAACTTTTATGTTTGATCACATTCCGTTTTAACTGAAGACGACAGAAGATATTCCCCTGCAAAAAAATATGTTTAAATATGGAGGTTTAATAATAATTATTGGAAGATTATACTTAGTACCGTCCGATATGACTTGATGTTGGAGGACGTAAAAATTATAATAATTAGTACCTCATCTGACCGATCAAACTACAAACACCATTTTTGCGATTAAAAATTATTATACGTTTTGGAAACTAAACAATAAGTGAAAGGCTCGAACAGGAAGCCCACTCGTTCGTGGAACTCTAGAGGCATTTAAATTTATTGAGCTGTGAAAATTGCTCATAAGTGCCTAAAATTAAACAAAATTCCAATCCAGGCCTCCAAAAGTACACAGAACAAAAAAATAAAATTTATATGACATATACCTATTTTATTTTTAAATGCAGTTTCACAGATTCCAATCCAGGCCTGCAAAATTACGCAGAACAAAAAAATAAAATTTATATCACACATACCTATTTTATTTTTAAATGCAGTTTCACAGATAATGTTGAAGGGAAAAATTGGCTTATTTTTACTTCGCTGAAGCAAAAATATACCCACCTGTTCCAGTGGTATGACACTAAAGTTACTCTCAACTTTGTCATACTTAACTTTGTAATTCTGATAGGTAGGAAATTCTATATGCATTTATCATTTTAAAGATGCAATACCTACAAGACAACTTCGGATAGTAAATAATCAAAACTTTGCTTAGAGTCAAATTATCTTCACACCTATGTATGAACCATGAAAGCAATTTAGCTATACAATAAAATTAATGGGGGCAGCTTACGAAATTTGGCCTGGAGAGCTACTAAAGAATGACACGGTATGGTCTGATTCACAATGGATGATAGTGATCATGACATACAGCAATACTGTCAATATTTTCCATATCTGGACAGGTTTCATTATACACGATGTTCTCATTTTAAACAGAGTACAAGGGAAACGATATCAGGTCACGCTTTATAATTATGCCTGAATTTATAATTTTCCAATATGATGCCCTCCGGATATCAGTGACCTTCCCAAATTGGTATTATATCCGCTGTGCTTCATCACACTGGAAAACATTTTAAATCAAAATGTTTGCACATAATATGGCCGGCTAGTGTATATCATACTTGCGAAAGCAATCATTTAAATGACATTTCGGAATAAACAAACCATAACTTACTCTTGGAATGAGGAGGCCAATATAATGGGAAGGTGCAAGGTTCAAGGAAAGCACGACTCCTTCGGCAACAGTTTTCAATAGGGCCTTCGAACCTTCCCCCCCCCCCCCCCCCCGACAATGCATCTCTACCGATTTATTTTGTAACGATACTATGCGATACGAGTCTGCTACGGGAGCGCAACAAAAATTACGCAACTGAAATTCGTGAGGTGTTTTAATATATCAATAATAATAATGGTTCTGGTGAAGGTACAAATTCCTTCCAAGAATCGTGACAATTCTTTTACTTTTTTCCCAGCCTTACAGGTTAGATTTTACCTGGATACAAATCGGGCTTTCACTTGAGATCAACAAGCTCTCTACCTTGCTGCAAGAAACACACGACTGCTGCGTAACAGTCATCGTTTCTGCCATTATTTATTACTTCCTCTACCAGATACTCGAAGTACTGCATTTCACCCAAAAATTTGATATCGAAATGCCACTGGAAAAACATATATTGAGACTCTCTGAGTAAAAAAAAAGTCTTTGTATGCACCTATGTGTCTGTAAAAGCATAACTCGAAAACAAAACGTCGTTAAAATACCTAAATTTGCATTTACTCCCTCTAAAAATTAATCCATCCCGAACCAGCATTTATATAAAATGGTATGTTTAATTTTATAAAAAATGACTAATGGTTTTCATTTAAATATCACATGATTAAGATATTTTTTCCACAAAAGCACTGCGTAGCTTGAATTTTCTGGGAATAGCTTTCTTTATTCTTAGTGAAATTTACCAAACTTAACTCGTAAATGAGAGACAAAATTTTACTGACAAAGCACACTACTTATGCTACACTACCCACACCTTTTTTTTGTGGAGTTAATAATTTAGGAGGTATTTCTTCTTATTGATTTAAATTTTCGAATGCTTTCCTCAATTGGAAGTTATTATTTTACCTTTTCTTGACAAACAGAATTAAATTTCGAGATTATGACAGCCTTAAAAAATTTTACAGCGACTTAAGTCTACTGTATTCCCCGATTACGACGCTATCGATAATGAAATATTAATAAAACTATTTCTATAGAAGTAGAGAAAAAAGTTTTTGTGTGAATAATTTGTGAATTCTCAGAGAATGGTTTGTGAACGTAACATCAGGTTTTTTTTTGGTGTATTGTTTATAATATACCTGTAGTTCGTTCTTGCTGTCGGGCCTAATACTTACAAGTATGTTGGCAAAATCATTGCCTCAGCAACCAACAATGTTCAAAATCTATCCCTGTTCTCGTGTAACCTGCCACGAGATAATGCCACCAAAGGAAGAACAAATACTATCCGCTAATGAGTGCTACTGAACCGATATTCAGTGTTTACTCGACAAGACTTCATCTGCAAAATGCTAAGCCCTCAAACATGAATCAGGAAACTAATGACGTTCCTTCCATGAAGAGCCATGCTGTTACAGGCTTTAAAGCGTGAGCTGTATGAAATAATGACCATGAATATTTTATCATTATCCTTTCTCTTTCTAACCCATTCTCTTGCTCCCTCTAGTTTCTGATCTTCGGTGAAGTTCTGCGTGTTTTCAATTTATATGCAGATTTCTGTACGTTCTCTTTCAGACTTCTCATTACTATGTTGTATCACAAAGTTCCTTTCTTAATACAGTAATGAACACAATCTGCTGTGCTTTTCTTTAAGAGTGTTGCGGTTAAGCACCTAAACGCAATCTCTGAATAAATTCACCCCGTCTCTTAATGTAAACATATTTACTACATGCGAAGTATATGAAATTTCGCAACTTTCTTATCGTATTTGCAAAGCGGTAACCAAGCTAAAACTTGCGAGAATAATAATATTTTTTATGGAAACCGATGAATATACATTTACTAGCCAGACATAATAGCAATGCGTCCAGCAAGAACAGCAACTAAATAGTTATGGAACTAGTGTGCCTGGCATTGGAGGTAAAGAAATCATCCCCAGTCCCGAGTTGCAATTGACGCTGAAGGTGCAATATAGTGCTCCGTTCATTGTTCTCCCATTACCGCCGTACACCTACTCCCATGCGTTTGCTAGCCTTCATGACGTTACACATTGTCAACAGAACAGTGTTGCCCGTGTTGTCAGTGTTGTTAATGCACTGATATTGTGGCGACTGGTACACAGAGAGGATATGATCTTGTGGTTCTGGATCGTTTCTGAAGGACAGAAAATAACAATGGATACAGCATTTAGGAACGCGGCATTTCAACACTGCAGCCACACTGCCTATTGCGCCTTCTGAAACCTCTTAAGAGGAATGGATGAGACGAGAGAGTAATAAGAGTTTTCAGATCCAAAGACATGCCAAAAAGCATGGGGTTTCTAATGTTTCCAGACTGAGCATTCCCTGATGTCTTTCGATGTCTTTCCTATCTACCCTATAGCGAAAGGTAATATGGCAGTACATCCCTAGCATACGTCGCCCAACGATTCCTAACTCTGCTGTCCCCAAACACTAGAGGGAATGAAATGAGAGGAAATGAGGCACAGTACAATTCATGGTAGAGCACATTTTAGCGACTTACGAAATACGGTTAGTACACGAGGATACAGCTTTAAGAGGTGAAGTAATCACCTGGGTGTAGCGCTCGGGAAGGGTTTCAAAACCAGAGCTCCAGAAAAGAAACTGGGTTTTTATTTATGTACACTCTCTAATTTGTTATTCTCAGCGTCCTGTTCCCTATTAGTTGTCAAAGATCCCTTAATTTTTACTCAGATGCCTCTTTATAAGGCTTGAGTTTCTTTTACGTGCCGTAAGTTTACGACACGGGAACACCGCCTTTACTTCTCTTTCGAAGGAAGCCATGCCCAAGATTTTTACGCCCATAAAAGTCCAGTGCCCTCCGCTGGGTTTGAGACCACGACATTTGAATTTGGATCTTATTCACAGTCACCGCAATGTCCCGCAGGCGTTCTTTTACATGTCAGTAATCTACTGACAGACTTAAAAACTGTCTGGTCGGATTTGAACTCGCGACCATGGGATCAGTATACCGGTGCCAAATCAACTGAGCCATTGCACTGTCACATATGACATACAAATGATTCCCTTAACTTTGCAATTTTTAGTCACTTCTGAAACTTGCTTTCAAAAAACGAAACCTAGGTGTCCAATTGAAATTATTCTTCAAAAATATTCATTTTTAATCTGAAGCGCATTTCCTGTTACGTGCTACAGCCGCTATCATTCTTCTGCGAATACTTTTGAAGTTTCGATTTGCGGTAGCAATTTTATACGTTGGATGTCTTGAGTGAGAGGAAATATAATTTTAGAAATAACTGGATTTCCATTTTTTTTAAGGTGTGGCCACTTTTACACTTTCTGGTTGCTAGATTGAAGAATTTACTACCTCAAAAAGAATTTTAAGCTTTATAAAAATCATTTGTAGCAACCGGAGACCTGCGCGCATATTTCTGAATTATAGGATCTCCATCATACTTCATGGTGTAATACTCGTGATTCGAAGCTGCGGACTGGTACATGAGCTTCTCTAGGCTGCTAAAGGCAGCAGTCTGAAACGAAGAAGATAAGCACGCAGTTCCACTATTATCTCTTGAAGTTGCAGAGAAGCAAGATCACAGAGCATTACCAGGAGTCCCGTTTTCCCAAATTCCCATCATGAACAATAGTGGGGCCTAGAACGGAGGTCAGCAATGAAGTACTTATCATCACTGCATTGTGTTGTGAGAAAACAGACAACAGCAAATTAGCCACGAGTGCAAACCATGTTTATGTAACACCACTTTAGCGAAGGAGACAAAGGTTTTATGCAAACACTCTACGTTTAAAGGAAAGATAAAAGCTGAATGTAAAACACAGATTTCCCCAGAGAGGCACAGCTTCCAGAACAATATCATTTAGATGTAAAACTAAGGCTAAGGAATAAACCCATACCAAGGTCTCAGTGCCTCTTATCTTTCCAATATTGGCATTTTCAAACAGTGCTAACATTCTCTCTCCGCTTCTAGGAACTATACTGCAAGATTTATTTCAGGCTCTACGTATAATATATTCCATTTATTTTATCAGTTCCAGAATTACGGCTAGAGAAGGGTCACCAGTTACTTTCTTTGCTCTTACCTATAGTACATAAGAGGAACTCTATTCCAACCAAATACTTGAAGTCGCGATTTTATCACACATACTTTGCGGTCTACTGAATGAGTTTGGTCTCAAGCGTGTGTGCGCGTTTATGTGTATCTCCGTACGTGTATATGGTGTATGCATAACTAAAACATCATGTCTGATAAATACTAAACTGGTTAAGTCCATTATCTTACAAAAATGCTGCAAGTCTGCCGTGAGAAATTAACAGTAGCTCAAGGTCAGCTAATGTCTGATGTCACAAAGAGGAAAGAGTTGCCGTGAGAAATACACGTGAGTACAAGGGCAGCTGATGACACGAAGAGAAGACCTTAAGCGACTGTAATTCCAGAGGTTTCTAATTCCAGCAAGATCTATCGCACCCGCCACTTATATGAATGCCGATGCAAGGACAACAGCAGCCAATAGTTAGTAGCTGTGCCATTTTGTCCACTCCTCAAAAGGATTCCGTTGGTGCTGTAGCCATTTCCCAGGAAATTCTTCAGCTTATGACGTCAGCCCTGGCAAGAGGAATCGCCTATAGCTTTGGCACTACATTAGCGTTTCTAACGACAGAATCAGAAGATCCCGAGACAGCAAGCCAATACGAGTGTGGACTACGAGAGACGTACAAGGCATCTAATAGGGGCGACAGAGGCGGGGCTACATGGCTAGAATTATTTTCGGCCTATTCGAAATTCTCCTTTTCCATGTATTTTTGGGCGACTATAAAACAAAATTTTGTAGTCCACTTCGCTAAAGCAAACACTCAGTGGGAGAAGGTGCATAAGAACGTATAATTGTATTTTTCGGTCAAATGGGGAAGTTCTAAACCAGTGAACGTTGCAAGTAAGAGAACGTTGGAAGAGAATTACAAGGTTATTTCAAATGAATCTCTTCTATTTAATGAATTCCTGCTCATTCCTGGGATAGGGTTTTTCCTTGTGAGTAACCAACATGTTACATTGTGAGTCGACCGCAGTCAGTGAGTTCTACAATGAGTTGCATGGGAGCAGTGAGATGCTTCGAGTTTAGTGTGGTACGTCCCAAGTTCCGTGTTCGGGAGTCGGCAGGCCGTGGAACGGGCAGGAAGCAGTCCATGGATCAGTAAGTGCGGCTCCGGATAAGAGATCACCGAGCTGTGGAACCGGCAACGAACCAGTTAACGTGTGAATATTGGAGTTGTGTTCAAAATTGGTGTGTAGAGGTGGACCTGTGTGTAGGTCAGAAAGACTACTGCAACACAAAATCTCCAACAGATATACCCCAACCAGGTGAATAAGACCATAAAATTATTTTACTACTCCTAATGTATATATTTATATACATTATAAATATGTATGCATATTTAATTACATAGTTATGTTTATATTTTGTTCATTAACTTATTTTCTCGTTCAGTAAATATCGCTATATACCTACGTTCAATTTTAATAGTATTCTCATAGCATGATGCTTATTAATTTTATTGCTTTAATTTTTAACCCCAGCTCTTGTGTAATGAATTTTTTACATTCTTATGCTAATTATATCTGTTAGCTTGATTTAATTTTTATTTTACTTACAATTTGTTTTCTTATTACAGTTCTATTAATTTAGTTTGTTGTAATTCAGGATCTCTGTGGCACCGTTAGATGGCAGCTGATGAAAAAAAATCTTGATTATATATAACATATATACTAATTAAATTACCAATTATTAAAATAGTAGTTATAAAACCTGAGTACAGTCCGTTTTTTATGATTACTGGGCGCATTACGGAACAACACAGCTGGCGACAGTACTGGGAAGGCAGGAAAAAGGTAAGGTGCAAATGCCCCTCGAGTTGATACAATTAAAACGATAAATCTGCAAGATAGTTACTTGGATAAGGTTTTCCCGGGGTTTTTCCTTATCCTGAGAGACGAATGTCGGGTAAATCTAAGCTCTATGGACCCTGGGCTCATTTGAGCATCATTTCACCCATTCCATTCATCGTCCGATATGACTTAACGTTGGAGGACGCAAATTAAAAAAAATGCAAGCATACCTTCAACGATTTCCCTTCAGGTTTGTTTTACAAACTAAAGTATGGTGTTTAGCAATTTTCTACTAAATTGTTACTAGCATTTAGGATGCCTTTGACTTTTTCATCTAAAGGACTATTAACTGCCCATTACGCGGCATTTACTATGCCTGAGGTAGAATGTATTTAAAAAGTACTGACATCTATTTTTACAGTATAAGAGAATGCGTGGAAGATATCATTTAAACATGACCATTTAAGAAAAAATTACTGAAAACTTACTGAAATAATTTTCTACGATGTTTTCTGGTGTAGTATAAGTAACTGAAAGCTAATTAAAAGTAATATTTGTAACAGAATAAGAACGAACATTTTACGTTAAATAGAGGGGAAAAAAATGCGCATACAGAATAAAGAAAACTTATAAGCGCTTTGTACTTATAAAAGTAGGAGCTACATCAATTTATTATTTTTTAGAATGCATTTTGCTAACTTGAGTAGTAATATTTAATTACGTTTTAAAATAAATAGTTCAGTGATGCTGCAAAAACAGTCGTATAATTCAATTCACTTATGTGTTACTACAAAAGTGCTGCAAAAGTGTGGTTTAGGTTATAATTTTTCTTTTGAAAAATGTTTTCAATTTCATGACAGCTTAATTAGCACTTTGCTTCAAGAAGAGCTCGAGCTATTTCTGACAAAAGTGCAGGCGGCTTGCCATTACTTACAGTTTTCCATCACCTCGCCTTTTTATTCCAAAGTAAGATGGGAAAAACGTGAGGGTCGTTAAGTTTATTATGTAAATACCACGATATGATATTTGATATTTACTTGTACAGATTCAATTACAGTTTCACTACAGTAAATTCAACATCGAACAAGCACTATCATGCATCCTGTACAAATACATGAAATTGCTGATTCAAGAATTACTTGCTGACTCAGGTCCCCTGGCCATAAGCCTTTGGTTTTCCTAAGCAGCTAGGTGTCATTTTTTCTTGACGTTTGCTTCTTTTGCCCTAATCCACTTTTCTCTTAACATATATAAAAATTCTCCTATACATCTATTTTTCTTTTCACCCATCCCTGTTAACATGAGTAACGTCACTACCTCTTTCCTCACACTGTCCCATTTCTTATCCCATATTTTTCTCCTGTAATTTAACTCCATACATTCTATCAGGTAAGGAACAGTGCTTTCTTCATCTTCACAAAATTCACATATCCCTACCTCATTACTTCTCAACCCCTTTAGATATATTATTCCTACTCTCATCCATGCTATGTCTTCTCTGCCAGTTTTGTCACAATGATGTATATATTTTGCCCTGCCCCATTGTGTCTTTAATTGCTTATAGAGTTTCAAAGATTTCTTTTCTTCTATACTTTCCTATCGCCTGCCTACCTTTGTCTTGTACTCTGGTTGTCACTTCCAAAACCCGCTATGTTTTGACTCCTCTGCTCTTCGTAAATCTCCTATGCCTATCTTCGATACCGTTCTTTCCAATTCCGACCACCAAAAATACCAGGAAGTAACGACGATATACTTCACGGAATAACATCCTTATATTTTCAAATAATTTAACAACTGCTTTTGAATGCCTCTAGTAATAAGCATTCTGATAAGCTTCAGATAAGCACCAAGTTCCTTCCAAACTATTACCTACTCTCCATTAAGAGAATTATAAAACCATTCCTACAGAAGCCTATTCCTTTATCTACTTCCTGCTAATCGAGATAAACTTTAATTGTGACAGTTGGACAGCATTTCATTATGTCATGACTGGGCTCGCCTCGGTAGCGTAGATGGTAGCATGCCTGCCTCACGTTCAAGAGGTCCCGAGTTCGAATCTCGGTCAGGGTGACTTACCTGGATAAGGTTTTTTACGGTGCTTTCCGTTATCCTGATAGAAGAATGTCGGGTAACTCCAAGTTCCATGGACCCCGGACGCATTGAGCGTCACCCAAAAAAGAAGTATAAAGAAAGGAGACAAAATGCCAATAATAACTTACTATTTAAAAGGAAACCACAAAAGTTGGAAAATTCAGACAAATAACGAACAAACATCTCGGACAACACAATTCAACACAATTTCACCAGCTATTCTAGAAAGTTCAAGATATAAATTCATCATGGAAATATCCTAAACGTGTAGCATATTAATGAAAATCGATAAAACAGCGTTCAGCGAATAGGATATCCTCTTGGAAATGTTTGCAGTTTTTCTAAAATATTGAAATATCAAGCTCTATATTTAACACTTACAGACGCACAAACCTTTTCTGAAAACATTTTAGAAAGCAAAGGAACAATAATTACATTATAATTATTTTTACATCTTTAAGATTGTCCTTCATAACGCCAAGCTGCAAAGTCGCAGAATGTAAATTCCGTGCCTGAAAGCTCGAAACATGTAAGCAGGCTACAACAGATGTATCCTAAAATTTCTCCTCGACACCCTCCATTCTTAACCTTTGCAAATTTCATATATGTTACCGTTTAGTTTAAAAGCGTCCTATTTGGAAACATGTTGATTAAATGGTTGTTTTCAAGTTTGCAATAGAACAGTAATTACCTTTAACACGAAGTATGTGCCTGATGGAAATGTAAATTGAATGCATCCGTTGATAAATTGTCCGTATATTCAAATTCAAAGGAGCTGTCTTAAAAATAATTTTGCATACCACAAATTTTAAATTGTTTTAATTCACAATAATTTATGACACAAACATTTAAAAGAGTTTATATTGAAACATCTAAGAAAAACTTTCATTTCTGAAACAGTATGCTCTTCACAAAAGAAACATAAATAGTAAAATACAGAAGCAAAACACTACTAAAAGCAATGTATATAACATTAGCACAGTCCATATATATGTACCTCTAATTGTTCTAGAATACTTTCAACATTTAAAATATAAAAAAATGTACAAATCTGCTATGAAAGGGATGGCTTAGGTGGTTTAATGTGTGGCCAGCATCCGGGAGGTCCAGGTTCTTTCCCGTGGCCGACCTACCTGACGCATGGGTTTTTTCAAGGGTTTTCCCGGGTCGCCAGGCGAATGCTGGGTAGGTTAATTACATCCCCCGAATTTCTATTCCTCCCTTTCATTTCCATTATCATTTCACGTCATCTTTCATCTGGTGATCTCTTTCAGGGTAGAAGTGTCGGCGGGTGTCTATGCGGTGCATGGCAGGATAATATGATGTGCTCTGAGTAAACCACTTCTTCCTTCGGTACTTCGGTTGCCGGTCTCCGAACCCAGGTCTCGCGGTGGAACCGCTTCCGAACCACAGAGGGATGGTATGTCCGTTGTCCTGGCCTGCCGGGAGAGATTCCCATCTAAGCAAGATGTAGGGACACTGTCCTCTGCACTGTCTCTTTTCGCCTCATCCTTCCTTCCGGGTATGCCCCACTTCGCGGCATAGGTAGAATAGATCAAGACTGGTCGCAGTGCCCAATCGGCTCCGTATCACTACTATTAGATGATGATGATGATGATGATTATTATTATTATTATTATTATTTTTATTATTATTATCATTAATTATCATTATTATTATTATCATTAATTATCATTATCATCATTATTATCATTATCATCATTATTATTATCATCATTATTATTATCATCATTATTATTATTATCATCATTATTATTATTATCATCATTATTATTATTATCATCATTATTATTATTATCATCATCATTATCATCATCATCATTATTATTATTATTATAAGAAAAGGCGATAATACATTTTCTGTCACTGAATTGAGGATATTACGGTAATTCATTACTCAGGTTTAAGCATTTCCCTGTTCCGGTCTCCAACCTGTTTCTACCTTTTTTTAGGAGGAAGGATTCCCTCAATTAGACTTCGTCCTCTAGTTCTTAGGCTTCTTTACGTATTCTTTCTTCTGGCATACTATAATTTTAATGTTTAATCCATTTTTACATGATGTGGTTGTTTAATCTTCAATTCTTTCCAAATTATCTCGTTTCTTCGGTATTCTCTCTCTCTCTCTCTCTCTCTCTCTCTCTCTCTCTCTCTCTCTCTCTCTCTCTCTCTCTCTCTCTCTCTCTCTCTCTCTATTTAGCATTCTCAACGTTAAGTCATATCGGATGATGAATAAGATGAGTGAAATGATGCTCAAATGAGTTCAATGTATACGAACTTAGAGTTGCCCGACATTCAACTTGCAGAATAAGGGAAATTCCCTAAAAATCCGTATCTACGTTACACAGTGACCGAGATTCGAACTCTGGACCTCTTGAGTTGAGGTAAACACGTCACCATCACATCACGAGGCGGGAAATATTCTTCTCTCGTTCAACTCTTTACGGAATACAGAAACCTCATTTTAACTTCTTACTGTCTTATTCTTCTTGTCTTGTTCATTGACAGACTATGCTGATAGCAAAATGCTTTACATCATATTCACATATAGGTTAATAAGCCTTACATGTTATGTTACTTCCTTATCCCTCTTTAAAAATTGTGCACCAGTTGGTAAACGGCCTTCGGACGATACACCTGGTTACATCTGAGCGGAACCACGACCAGGTGCTGGGCATCCAACATAATGTTGTCCTCACGAGAATTTTGAAAAAGTTAATATACTCAAATGAAAAGACCAAGGAAGTAAAGTGATGCCGACTTGGCGATAGTGGGAACCTTTATCGTTCAAATTCTTCTAACCATAACATATGAGCAGATTTAAAATAATTCTGCACAACCTTTCTCGGAAATGCAGTTCTGATTAGCTATTGCAATCTAATAATGGGATACAAAAAATCTAAATTTCAAAAGATGCGCACATATGTAAATGAAAGCAGTAGTATTGAACGCAGTTCAAACTTCAAAGATAAAAAGTCATAGAAATATAATATTGAAAGTTTAAAATATGAAACTAGTTTTTCTCTCTTCCTAACCATTCACAGTATTCTTCAAAATATACGGTCTTTTCCAATAAGTTAGAAACACAAGGATTCCCCTTGAACATACGTAAAGAGACAAGCAATGTAGCAGTGCATGCGTGAGAATATGAAACTGCAATTAACAGTTATCATTCTCGGACTACAATTTTATCAAACACATACATCTGTTAGAAATTCTGTAGTTTGTTAACATTTTAGCAAAAGTTAACAAGAACTGAAATTTCTACCAAATTTGTACGACCAAACAAAAAAATTAGTCAACAATGATTAATCACACTTATTTATAAATGCAAAATCGATGTTTATTCACTTACACACAGATGTTCCTTCTAACCTACATGTTCTATTGAGACGATGAATACAGGAGTCAGGGATATGACTGTTCTTAACAAGCCATCTGCAGTTTTATTTGCGTGAAAACTCTGGGGAGAAAGTCCTTCACTCAGGAAACACTCCACAATCCCAGTTCAGACTATGGGGCAAGCGAAAGAAAATAGATGAGAACTTGTCCTTAATTAGGATCATCCCTTAATCTGATTAGAGTGCTTATGTATTAACGTGAGAGTAAGGCCTGCCAGTTAACTTCCTGGTTTTACAAGGACAGCCCTTCAAGACCCGCTTGTACTGCTTGTTTCTGTCACACATGCTCAAAATCCGTCTGATGCCACAATAAACATTAATAAAACAAAACACCACTTCCTGGGATATACACGGATATCCAGGTTATGTTTTAAGATTCGCAATTAGAAAAACCTTGCAAAAATAATGTGAAATATATTCCACAGCCATAAACGGGAATAAAATAAGCAATGTTTCTACAAGAATTCACATCTTCCATTGTTTGTGTGTATTTTACTGCTGATTACTAAAGATAACTAGCTGGTGCTGAAATCGCTTTATAAATTCTACACTATGGAGTTTGTTGCAGCACAGTAAATGACTAGATCGTAATGAAGGATATGCATCCAAAAAGAGTGAGGTGCATCATTACACGATAATTAGTGTGATACATATGCAATTTTAATTTACAATGAAATTAAAGAGACTGCTTTGACATATCAGTAGGAAGACCTGTATTACATGGGAACTGATTACAAAGCTGTAGAAACGCCTCCGTTGACTCTCAAACATTTTATTAACAAACCGCAAAATTAGTCCTTTTATCTTTCTTTTTCCGACTTCTGAGCTGATATTTTAACTTAACATAGAGCCAACTTTCGGGAGACCATCATCTTGGCCAAATACAACAGTTATTGGGAGCGGAGAATTAAAGAGGCTTTGGCCAGTTCCTCCGAGAGGAGAACGCTTAACCATGATGCTGGATTTCAGTTCAGCTCCTCTTGGAACTCGGCCTTGAAAATGGAAATCCGTCGACTTATGAAGCACAGATCAATACAGCTTGATAATCAAGTTAAGTAGTTGCGTTTCTTTGACCCAATTAATTTACTACACTCACGCCGCCTCCTGACCTGGCATTTAATTTACTGAAAAATCCTTTGTTCAGTAATGTGGTTATAACATTTAATAAATATCCTGATGATGGGAGAGATGCACACTCCCGAAACGTCAATTTCTAATCGTCTCTTCACCTGGCTTGCTTCCCGAGAACGACTTGAGCATATTCGTCGCCAGGAAAGCTCCAGGTCTTATTTTTATTATTAATAGCTTCACACACAAAGTGTTATCACACAAAACAAACAGGTTATACTGTAATACAGATCATTGCAGCTTCTTTCTTTTAATATTTGTAGGTTGGGTTTGGTACCTGAAAGCCAAGTTTTTTCAGTCTGGAATTCTCTTCCGGCAGTAAAAATCACAGACAGTTATATCCTTTCGCTTCTCTGAATTTCTATTTTTCCTTCAGTGGTTGCCAGGAAAGTTCGGACATTTGGCAACTAGTCTACACCAAACTAATTTCTGTTTCCTCTTATGAAACGAAGTATGCTTTAAGTTTCTGAGGGTAATTTTATTGGAAACGTTAATTCCGTAGTATAATAGTACAAAGTATTATATTAATGTATTATATTAATGCCCACTCTTGGCTGATCTGGAATTTATCTAGAAACCGGAATATTCAGTTTTATTTCTTATTATTTCTCACAGCTTGAGAGAAAAGTCAAAATATATCGTGACCAATGTCCGGACAATATCATATAAAGCTGACATACGCTTCCTTTTTGCAGCACCGGTTTATGAAAACAAAATATATAAAATGAGCTTTGGTTAGTATATTCTTTTATCATTTATGTTCAACAAAAAATCTATTCAACCCCAAACGACACTCAACCGGATGTGTTTTTTTAAGCACGCTAGCCGCGTCTGAAGAGAAAATCACAAATTCTCAAGACGTCAAACTGGCATGGGATTTCCTGCAAGCAAACGAGGATAAAATCAACTATGACTCAGTACCTTACAGACAAGGTCAGCGTAGGGTCAGGGTCTTCGAACAGGATTTAAATCCAAAGATTACACGCTGTTAAATGTACCTAAAGGTCGAGAGTCCAGTTGATCTTTGAAAATTGTATCAAATTCATCCATATAATTCGGTAGATTACTTCCTTGATTAAGTGATCACTAGAGCCCAGATTTCTAAGCACAATCAAATGGTGAAATAAGCAAGCATATAGGCACGGAAAATGAACCAAATAAGCACCAAAAAATGAGCAAGTAACAATAAAAATGTAATCATAAACATATTGTTTCGAAGAATTCCTTATTACTGTAAGCTTGTTACAGTACACGAAGGGGGTTATCTTGAGTTTTTCTGGCGTCAATCTTTTGTGTTTGTCAGTGAATCATATTGTATACAGTGAAAAGGATCTCTGGACGTCGCATGACGTTACTGTAACATGTGAAAAGCACCACAGTTCTTCTTGAGTGAATTCCTCTTCGTTATGCGTTTCTATACCAGAAAGCTTTTTAGAGATTTTACACAGTGTTTCGCAAGCAGCGGTTTTCCTTAATACCTTACAGAGTTTCTCAAAGGTCGTTTCAACAATATCTTGAATTTCTGAAGACAACGTTACTGAAATTTCACCTATCAAACAAGGTGAATGTGCCAAGGTATTAACTTCGAGCTTCCAACTGTGTTATAATAGCAGGTATTTTGGAGAAACAGTTATAGAAATACTACCTTATCTTGGATGCCAAGAGCAAACAGGTCTGTGCTGTGGCAATTCTGCCTACATCTTCTGTATCTAATGAGTACAACACTGTTTTTACTTCATTGAAATGTTCTGCGTAGTACCTATGGCACAGCCTTTAACCAACAACCCCGTCGAGTTAAAACTGAGTAGATAAAGACAAATTTAGAAGGAATTCATTAATTTTTTTAACTCTTATTGGTGATAGTACAAACACTTTCTTTATCCTAGAGACAAGATGACCCGCATCTTTATATCGGCTCCTAGCTGTTTCAGCGACACAATATAAACCATCTGATGATAAAATGACGGCTAGGCGTGAAAATTGACTTTTAAATTTACATGATTTGGATAAAATGAGCTATTTTAATTAAAAAGTATAAAATGAGTAAGCAGCCCCGTGTTTCAGCAAGAAAACATTTATAAGCATTTTACTTAGAAATCCGGGCTCCAGTGATCACCAATTGCCTTCCCAACTGAGTGGCTCTGACTGTATTCTCTGCTGGCGCAGGAGTTTAATTCTATTTAAATAGAATTAGGCCTTGTCTTCCCACAGTTTGACCGAGCGGGATAGCTCAGGCGAATGCTGGTTAATTACAACCCTCCTGCCCCTCCGTTTCATCTCCATTATCATTTCATACCATCTCTTGATAGCATCTCTTCTCTGGTGGTCTCTTTCAAGATAGAAGTGTCAAGGTAGAAGCGGGTGTCTCGGCGTTGTATGGCAGGATGAGATGTCCTTGGTGAAAGTTCCTCCTACGGTAGGATGGTCTAGTAACCCAGTTGGTGGGGTTGTTTCCGGACCACAGTAGGGTGGGATGCCGGTTGTACTGGTCTGCCGGGGCGTTTCCAACTGGTAAACTGTAGGGGTCTTGCCCTTTGCATGTCGAGGCTTTCTGGAACGGCCCCCCTCTCGCCTCATCCTTCCTCCCGGGGGTGACCCACTAGGGCACAATAGACCAAGTCTGAACCTCCGTGCGGAATCCCCTCCATAGCGTAGTCCAATCGCGTCCCACAGTTTGAAACAATGAATATGCGCTATTTAATCGCCAAGTGAACAATCTACATATACCCTATAGTTCAAAGAGTTACCGACATCATAGTTTGTTCAAATCAGAAACGCGATATGACACACAAAACGAGTACATTGCTGAAGCATTTCATTAGGAAGGAGAGAAAGAGAGAGGGAGAAAGAAAGAAAGAAAGAAAGAAAGAAAGAAAGAAAGAAAGAAAGAAAGAAAGAAAGAAAGAAAGAAAGAAAGAAAGAAAGAAAGAAAGAAAGGGAACTAATTACACTGAATTTTTAGTTCATTAACAATGGCATACAAAATAAATGCAAAATATATTTCTTAGATAAGGACAGCAGGATTAGAAAACGAGGGGAAGGTTCCCATGGGAAAACCTTCGTTTATACGAGATCCGATACGTAAAGTCAATGGTTAAGTCGACGAAGAAGCGTTTACAGGCTAAGGGTAAGCCCGAGTGCGATTAGAGCGTATCTACCCTTGATTGGGCTTAATCACTTGAGTTGCTGTGTAGCGGGTGTCACTGAGGTAGAAGGGTGCAAAGAAGTAGCGAACTTGCTCCGCCACGGCTGCTGATCAGGATGTAACGAGCACTGGTGCGTTGATTTCCCCCAAAATGTCGTATATTTTAGAAATCTAAGCATATCTTGGAGGAGTGTAAAGGAGCTCAGATTTTACTGCTCATGGAGCTTTTTCTGCGTTAGCGATGTACCTACCTGCCATTTGGAACAAGCGTTTAGATGAAATTGACAACACCGCCCTCCTATGGTCAGAACCAGGCAAATATTTGCACCCCTTTGTCATGACACTCAAGATAGAATGTATGGAATCCATGATGAGAAAATTTCACGATTTAATTAAATGCTTTTAGGAATAATTGTATAGCATTTATTGAAAACACGGATAAATTTGTGGAGTTTTGCTTCAATGTTTACTACAATCTGTTGTTTGCACAGATCATACCGATATTTTGGTACGTTTTTGCAATAAACCCGTTTCTACGTAAAACGTCCAGCAGGAATGTTAACAATCACTGTTTACGCCAGAAGGAGAAAGACAACATTTGAACAGCGTGTTAAGGACAGAAAGCATCCGTGGTAACATTTTTGTCTCGGTCAAGGTTGTGGATCAAACTACAATGAGATTGGTCAGGAGGCAGAGAGATCCAGGAAATAGTGTGTAACAAAGCATATGTTTCCAGACCGCAACGCAGCTAGCTACTTCCGATATGTTGTGGTTTGCAATCCTTAGCACGCAAAGGCAACCAGCAGCAGTGGTCACTGCCTTCTAAATGCCAACTACGGAATGCTCTGGTAAATCGACATGGTATTTGGTTGGTTTACGACTCTCCACAGTGAGAACATATTCACAGAATTTCACAATCTAACATCAACAGGTAGAGGGAAGCGTGTAATGATGCTCTGTTCCTAAAACAGAAATGGAAACAATTAAATGTTTCACATACTGTGGAACGGTAGTCTTGAGCATTCCTCACATGCTTCTGACCCTCTGAAAGCATCTAATCTCTCATCTACATTTAGGGATAGCTCCACTTTCAGCTGTGCCGTGCTAACTTAAAGCGAAATTAAACGTCTCCCACCAACTTATATCTGTTGAATTCATGGTCCATTATTTCTGAAACTATTCACATGTCAGTTTACCATTCTATCAGAAATGCGGTACCATTTTAATATTATTATTACGTATTATTATTTGTTATACAAAAGAAGTAACCCTCTTTTACCAGTAAGGTATGTTAGAGTTCTAGTTACAACATACAGTAATGAGAAATTGAAAACATATCCACAAAATTATCCTAGAATGAAAATATCGGAATATATATTAGCTTTAAAACATTGAAATCCAACTTGCAATTTGACTATCTTGCAAGGTATTCGTTACAGCGGCGCCACTCTAATTCGAATATTTGTGTCACACCTTTTACGCTCGCTAACGGCTTCTGTTGGTAGTACTGGGAGTCGGTACATTCGGTGTCGTGGTCAGGAACTTAAAACTGCCTGCTAGCGCCAATTAGCATTGACGCTGCTAAGTGTGGCTTCCGTATGCAACACCGTGTTGCCTGTTTAATTTTGTTTGGACCACTCTTATTTTTTAATTTACGCCCTCCAATGCTAAGTCATATCGGACGATGAATGAAATGGGTGAAATGATGCTCAAATGAGCCCGGGGTCCATAGAGCTTAGAGTTACCCGACATTCGTCCTTCAGGATAAGGGAAAACCCCAGAAAAAACTTATCCAGGTAACTCCCCCTGACCGAGATTCGAACTCAGGATCTCTTGAACGTGAGGCAGACATGCTACCACCACGCTACCGAGGCGGAGTTTGGACCACGTGGCTTTAGTTGCTTGCGCTGGTGAAGTTTCTTTTCGATTTTGTGCGTGCGCGAATTCCCATTTTATTGTCCTAAGTCATATTATTATCGCTATTATAATAATATGGCTACTAGTTCGTGAAGTATGCGAATGCGTGAAATATTTAAATTGCGCATTGTTCCTCTGCTTGAAATTCCCGCTAAAGAACTGGCAACAGCCCGCTCCTGCTCTCGAGAAATATCAGAGCCGGAGAACGGCCGGCAGAACTGCAATAATTCACACTAATAAACCATTAAACCAATTGTGTTAGTTCTTTTACATTAAAATTGTTGTAAACGAAAATGGGCTATAAGGCATCTTCTACTTTCAAAGCCTAAACAGGAAGTCCAAGATTTACAGACCTAGATGCTAGGACATAAACACGAAATTTATAACAAACATCTTCATAATAAACACTTCAGTTCCCATTGAGAATCCAAAATTTTTTCCACAGAATATGTGTAAAATAAGACAATGGAGCGGAAATTTAATTCTAAGAATTTGTACGCATGGTCATAATTTAGCAACTAAAACAGAAGACAAAGGAAAAACAAGTCATTTGATGTTTCTATCTATACTGATAGCTTTGATATGTTATTCAAATACTGCAGATGAGTGCACGAATACAGAATTTGGTATTAAAAAGCTTGTATATGAGTTATAATGATCCACATTATGCACAACGCTTTATATAATTCTTCTTCAAAAAATCTTTATTTCATCTGTGTATTATAACGAGATTTGCTACTAATATACTGTCGCTAGCGCCGCAGAGAGATAAGGACGGATAGAGTATCACGGAGATAAAGAGCTTACCTAAGCAGATAAACACAGCGCGAAGATAAAAGGCATGCCAATACAGATAAAGTGAGGTAAATGGAACATTCTAGTGATATCTTGATTGACAGAGAACAGTCGTTTTTCTTGTTTGTTACAGAATATTCCAGAAATATATACTTTTATCAGTAGTGGTATATATAAGAGACGACACGCCAGCGGAACAGTTGTAAACAGTTGTCGTGAGTTATAAGTGAAACTGTGCTTTGAAAGTGGACTCATTGTTGTGGTCAACGACCTTAGAAGATTGCATTTGTGTGTTACGTAATTCTGGTGGTAGACAAAGTGTATTTCTACGGAAATAAAGAACATTTTGAATTTCTGCAACTTGGACTTTTAATTCTACGAACCCCCAAAGTCACATTATATTATGGCTGTAATTATATAAAATGGAGAGTATGCTCATATAGTCAACTACTATTTATAACTAAAGGACGGAGAGACTGCGATTGCATGCGGTACAAGTTAGCTGGACAAAGTACGAATGACGTCAGATGTACAGCACGGCCATCAAATGTGCTAACATAAAAGACAACGTAACGTATTTTGCGATTGCCTTGCAAGTGTATGCAGACGCAAGCTCAAGGTGTAGTTTAACGCGACCGTTTTGTTTCCTCTCGCAGTGAGGCAGTTGTCATGGTCAGGCTCTACACACCATGTCCGAGCAAAAAGAGTATAGACAATGTGCACTGCACCTATGGAAAAACGCACAAACCTCCGGCCTTTATTTATAACTGAAACTTGAAAAATACTTTTCTACGTGGTGATAGAGTTGGGTTAGCGCCTGATGTAATATTTTGTAATATTTTCAGGGACTGATTTTTTAATTAATGTTTTAATTAATTATGACCATTACCTTTATGATTGCAATTAAGGCAAATATTCCAATTCACTAATGGCAACATTTGACCTCTTCGTATTTTTGTATTTGCTAACTTTGAATAATAGAAGGCATCGCTTTTGTTCTTAAGAGTATATCCCACCAAATGTCTATACATGGGTCTTATAAAACTCTAAAACAGAACTTCAAAAGGCTCCTTTAATTGAGCATGTTTATGAATTCACATAACTATCGAAACGTAAAATACAATATAATTAGCTAACAGTTTTTACATTCGAAACAATTCCTCGCGCATTTTATTTTTTCCTCTTCAAATTGGTACTTTAGCGCAGTCGTGCATGTACACATATGTTTAACTTTTTACTGCGCTCTGAAATTTTTATCTTTCCTTTCACACATACTGAATTATATTTGCAAAGCGGGTTAAAAATGTGGTCAATGAACACGACAAACGTCCTCCTATAGTATCAACAGGTTAAAAACAGGGTCCTTCAAAATAACATTCAAATGATAATACGAGTTCGTTCACACATCCGTATCCACGTTAAATGTGGAAAGATAGAAACAGATGAAACATATAAATCCGGACTGTGGTATTGCTGTTTTAGGTGTGATTTTATTTTTCCAGCTTAGCCTTCAAATTGCATATATTGAAAGAACAAAATAACCTGTTTTTATTTTATTATCCATCGATAAGCAAATATGCTTTATAGATGTTTGTTATTGAGACACTTAGTAAAAGTACACATAACAATTGAGGTAGCCGTGAACGACTCCTCTAGGTAAATATGGCAAATTGAGGACTTGAAGTTTGATAGGTATCACTCGTCTGGGTCGTCTGTACTGGAAAGTCACTCAGGAGGTGATCTTGTGGCAGTCTGCGCTTGAGGCGACGTGCTTTGGCGAGTGCGAGCGCCGAGATTGGACGTAACAGCTCCAGGGACCTCCTGGAGATGGTAAAAGAAAGGTCGTGTCAGCCGGCGGATGTACTGGTGAACGGGTAGAAGACCATACTCGTGATGAAGTTGTTGGTTTCTAATGAACCATGGAGCATTTGTAGCTGTACGCAGCGCCCTGTTTTGTAATAGCTCGGCGGAGATTAGTCTTGCTGGTGCCACCCCAGACTGGAGCTGCATAGGTAAAAATGGGACGGACTAGACATTTGGAAAGAAGAAGGGAGGATTCATAACCAAGTGAGGTGCGCATGTTGAGTAAAGGGTACAGTTTTGAGAGCCGTGAAGACGCAGACATGTGGGCGTTCCAAGTTAGTCGAGTGTCCAGTAGCATCCCAAGATGCACTGGCACACTGGTTGGTAACCATGAAAGCTGTTCCCCGAGCAGCTGTAGTGAAGGAGGATCCCTATAAGGACGTAAAGAGAAGATTTTAACCTCTTGTTAGTGTTGAGGGAAATGGCGCCAGTTAGAGAACCAGTGAGCTAGTCGATCTAGGGCAGTTTGTAGTTCATGAATAGGATGATGGATATCGGAGTGAGAATAAAAGAGAGCAGTGTCATCGACATATAAAGCTGTGCAAATTGGACAAATTAACCTTGAAGACCAAGTTTCCTCGTAAAGCAGTTCTTCAAAGCCGTCACCAGTAACTGGGTCTTCGTTGAATCTGCTACCAGCTCCTATGCGATTTTTTTAGGGGGGGGGGGTGATGCATGGGTGCGTGTCAGAATGGACCACACCATTAAATTGGCTAATACATGTAATTGATTGAACGAATTGCTGACCCTTTCAAGATGTAGAACTGTTTCGCATTCTCGGCAACTATTAAGATGTTAACTGCTGCCATAATAACATTTTTTTTATTGTTATTATTTCAGAACTGTTCCAAATTACAATGGTTTTCCTTCGTACACAATAAATTTTTAGTCTCCAAATTTCCCTGTCCTCAGCAAACCTGACTGCCAGTCCCCTTGTTCCATGCTCCTTTTACGGCATTTACCCACTTCTCTTTAAGTCTCCCCTTCCACCTTGTCCCTTCCATCTCCCATTCCAATATCTTCTTCGGTATAATTTTATTCGGCAATCTTATGACATGCAATTGTGCTGTTGCTTATTTTCTCAATTCTTATTTCCTGGCTGCTCGTCTCCAGAAATAATTTATTCGCTTGTTGTCCACCAATTGTCCAAGTCTCTGATCCATATAATATGATACTCTATACCAATGCATTATATAGGTATCAATGTTTTGGATTTCAGATTAATATTTTTCAGAAGAATTTCTTGTTATATATTATTAAATAATAACATGCGTAAACTGAATCGAAAAATCCTATTTGGAGGAGTGGCCTTGCGGCATAACCATGGCACGGTCTCCAGACGCTACGAAATGCCGAGTCTGTTATGGTAAAGTAATTCTCTAAGGGTGTACAACATAAAAGACACAAATTTTAGAAACACGCGTTCTTTTATCAATTTAGCCATGATTCCCCACTTTATGTTGCCAAAATCGAACCTTCTCATTTCTCTATGAAACACAGCACGAATGTACTGTAACTGTGCTGTAGTCAGCCTTTGCACCGTTTTTGTATTAAGGTATATTTTGAAACAGCATCTAAATTATTATACAAAAGAATTCTTGAAACACTGAATTCTATATTACGCAACTGTTCATTACTTTCACGGCCAGCCTTTACTCAAGAGTTGCTTACCAGTTATATGACGTTAAAAAGCAGAGAAAAATGTTAATATCAAAAGGAAAACGAAAGCTCACTCTGGATTGCATTACTTATTGTGATTTTTGCCTGGGAATGTAACGTTATATGACCGTATACGATTTCAGAAGTCATGCATCAGGACGTAAGTCAACATCCTTCAAAGCATTTCGCAAGCAGCATGGTACACTGCGCATATAAAGTCTATGGTAGGTAAAGTTTAATACATCAAGATGGAGAAACCCTTTATTAGTGGAGTTCAACGGAGTAATTAAATCTGATTGAACGGACAACTTATAATGGAGTTACGTTGTCACAGCGCACCGTAGGTTATGCACCTTGTACGTTTAAACAGGACTGTCTAGTCCGTTTAATTTTAGTTTACGTATCGGAATAGTATACCTAACATTAGATTCTATTAGTTCATAAAAGTTTTATATGAAAAATAAGTATTTAGAGGTCGAATTAAGCATTTCGGCGTAATCCGAGTTTGAAATACTAGATTGAGTGCGCTAAAATTTTTGCGTACGCGGTGCGTTCAACGTCTTTCAGTAAATGTTCCCTAAATTATATTAAATACAATAAATGTTTGCAAGTGAAGTACTGTATAAATATAAAAGGCATAGCCATTTGTTGACATAATCTCACCGCCACCTAAGTCCACAGAGCTGTATCAACAACTCTAACAATATGACATGCGAATATAGATGGCAGTGCTTATTCTGAGGGCCCATTAGTGAACAAGCTTGTGACTGAAAACATTGTTGAAGTTTCCATAGAAATTTCAGCATGAACCAAAAACATTGACTCGGAGCTAAAGCCAATAAAATTTCGACTGCGGAATATGAAGGAATAAATTGCATTTAAAAAAGGCCTGACAATTTTTGACCATCTGGATTTCGTCTGTTACGGAGCTGAAGCGCCCTTTTGGATATGTTCAGAGTCCGATTATGACCTCGGATAGTCAATAAATAAATAAATAAATAAATAAATAATTAATTAATAATAATAATAATAATAATAATAATAATAATAATAATAATAATAATAATAATAATAATAATAATAATAATAATAATAATAATAATAATAATAATAATAATAATAATAATAATAATAATAATAATGTCAGCATCCCATCCAATCATAACTTAAGGAAGACACAAATGCATAAATTCAGCAAATCCCAGAACCTGGCATTAGAGATCAAACATATCTGGAAATTACAAACTGTAAAAATTATACCAATAGTTATATCGGTGGAAGGTGTGGTCTCAACATTCTTAGCACAGAACATTTAAAACATCGGAATTTCAGTGAAGATAATCAGAAATATACAACAAGCAACAATTCTCCAAACATGCCTCATTGAAAGTTTTTGAGCTGCTAATTAAATACCAACAAAAGTTGTGAAATAGTGATAACGAAATAATAATAATAATAATAATAATAATAATAATAATAATAATAATAATAATAATAATAATAATAATAATAATAATAATAATAATAATAATAATAATAATAATAATAATAATAATAATAATAATAATAATAATAATAATAATAATAATAATAATAATAATAATAATAATAATAATAATAATAATAATAATGTAAGTCTAAGAACTTCATCCTTCAAATGCTTCAATTAATTTTAAATAACTGTTGTAACAAGTATATAACACAGTTGTAGAATGGTGTACAAAATACAAATTCAACCAACAGCAGATCAGAATACGTAGGAAAATATGTATATGAATATGTCGATGTCGATGAAAAAATGTGATACAATTCGACCAGTTATTGTGTTGAGCATGTAAGCTGTGTGTGAATGTCAATGCTATATGTCAAATACTGTAGGTTCAATAGCATTATTATTTTTACAGTGAAAATATGTACTGGTCGCCAATTATCCACTTAAAACATCCAAAGCCAAATGTGTATTGTGCCTATCATCGCATTATATGGAAATGCAGAGGTAGATTTATTCCGAACAGGAGTGTCAACTTCCGTTTCAACGTATAGCGGACCATGTGTCAACAGGCATTTCCTCAACGAAAGGCTTTGCCTTTTTTGTGAAACATGTCAACCTGATGCGTTTGACAACTGACAAACTCCACAAGGGGAACATCGACAATATACCTATATTTCATCAAGGAAATATTTTGACTATTTGTGAAGTCCATCAAGAGTACGAATAGTGAGAAATTTAACGAGAATTAATGGAAATATCGAAATGAAAATTTGGTGTATTCTTCCGCCATTAACAGGCGGATCTGAAAATAAAAGAAAGAAGATAGGGCTTCTGCTAAATGTATATAGATTTAGAACTCGACTTTCAAATTAAGTACAGTGTCTTATTTTTCACTGGTGGCCAGCCGTCTGGAGGGCAGTTAGTGCTGTAGAACTCACGCTGCCGCCGCAGTAAGCACGCTGCTGCCGCGTTGGCTATTTAAATTTTAGCGGTTAGGTTTATCATGCAAATTACAATTACTTTAAACACCTTTCTCACAAAAGGTGTTCTTGTGCTGTCACGCATGTCTCACAGCTTCGAAAAAATGAATGCAGTTGTCCCGATGCCGTTTACTTTTTTCAAGTTCCACCGCGATCCCCAGAACTTATGGCTAATATTTATGGAGGGACTTAAAAAAATATAAATGGTATCGGAACAACCTGCAAACGTTGGAAATCTGAAACACAATATCAGAAGAGGAATTATTGCAATTTCAGAAGATGAATTAATGTGTGTGAACAGAAATTTTCTTCGGAGGTGTGAGACATTCGCGGCAGTACAAGAACATAATTTCCAACATCTTCGTGACAAAGGTATGTGATTATTGCAATTGTATTGCGCTAGAATTTAAATATTCATCGCGACAGCAGTGTACCTATAACCGCCGCCGGCCAACCACCAGTGAAAAATAAGGCACCGTATTTTTTCACAGACTTTTAAATAATTATACTAGGGAGCTAAAATAGGAAACATTTTCAAGTGAGCTTTCTGATGACAAAAGACATGAAACCGTAACATAGCAGCTTATACAGTGATTTTCTAACTGTTGTGCTAGGGTCCCGAGTTCGATTCCCGGCTGTGGGGATGGGGATTTTTCTCCGACCAAGATAATTCCTCATCTTTCCCAGAGTCTGGAAGTATGAGAGTGCGTGATCAAATGATTAAAACCCAACGAATACGAGTTAACACCTTCGATATGTTCCAAAGGAGAACGGTCGCCGATATGATCGCGGGGTATAAATGGGGAAAAAGGTGATTTTGCAGTTACCGAAACCATCGTTTTACAGTTATAAGTACTAAAGTTTTCTTTCATACAATCCAATGCATGAAATCTTAAAGGTATATGCGCAGTGGTTTATGTTGCTAAGAATGCTAAACCTCTGCCAGGCATAGTTTTAAACTGTTAACCTGTCTAACACACATCTTCAAATGTTTATTACACTTCCTTCGCCCGTGGGCTTTAATTCGAGTCCTCCAGTCCTCCAGGGACTGCCGTAGACAGTAGCAACAAAGCCACTCAGGTGAACTTTTCTGTACCTACTTCTCCCCTTTCGCCGCTCCGCTAGGTTTGACCTTTGTTGGCAGGCTAATGCGTGTGTGTCAAATTTGAATTCAAAGCTATATGAGAATGGCTTTCCAGAGCTGTTTGGAAGCAGATAAAGAGATTCTACTAACATTAAACAAAGAAATGCTCTCTAGAACACCGGAACCATCGGCACAACTCCGTGCACTTGACTGTAAACACGGTGCTAAAAGAACGGAGGGAGGCAGAGCTCTGGGGACTGAGATATAAACTAGAAGATCAATACTTGATGGATAAATGAATGGAGGGCGGCATGAATGAACATTTCCTTGAAGCGAGATTTGACATCGAGCACGTATCCGACTTACTCGCACCTCTTGGGATCAACAACCAAGGCCAAAGGTCGTTGAGAACCACGGTAAGGCACTTGTGCTCTTCCTCACTAGGGTATCTTTCCCTAAGGGCTGTTTTCCTTTACGAGATGAATCACCAGGCCAGGAGGGGGAATACGTAGCGACAGGTCCTTCTGTTCTAGACGGCTCGGTTGATAAATGGCTGGTTCGATCTCCCCCTGTGTATTACCTCTATCGAACACAGCTTCAAGCTCCGTGTATCAAACTTGCCATGGACTGCCCATTAGGTATAATAGCTTTCCAAACGTGTACACGTCTATGGAGGATGAACCTAAGATGAAAGAAGAATCCAAACTACAGCAGAATAATTCGAAAATTGTGTCAAAATTCAAAACGAGTGATTGCACTTTCGAACAAGAAATTCTATGAATCGCAAAAATGAATCCCATGTTACTATATCCCCAAAACTTTCTAATAACATATTCAGAAAGACAGAAAGAAATTTTCTCACAGGGTTCAAAAATCCACTATAAGAAAACTTCAAACATGGCAGTATTTAGAAACATACGTATTAGGAAATATCTAATAACATATTTAGGAATATTTTTACGCCAGAGAAAAAATTATGTCAAACAGAAAAATTAATATGGGAAGGTAGAGTCAGACTGAAAAATTCAATGTCCTAGCCGGGATCTGAACCACGGATCTTTCGGTCTCTGTCCCGTTGCTCATAACCACTGAGCAACCATGGCCAACGTGCCAGGATGACCTTAAATTCTCCAACTGACTTGTATTTTTCTCGGTAAACCACTAGGAGTTATCATAAACACATGAGACAACTACCTTAATGGCGACTTACTACGACGTATGTACTTTAAGGCCCAGGCTTTATAGTTCGGACTAGTATTAGGTAAATTAATGGAAATTAATCGTTCTTTTACACTAGTCGTGTTTAGGACTACGTATGGAAACTACAACTACCATTAAGGTAGTTGTCTCATGTGTTTATGAAAACTCCTAGTGGTTTACAGGGAAAAATAGGAGTCGGAATTTAATGTCATGCTGGCACATTGGCCATGGTAGCTCAATGGTTAAGAGTAGTCGGACGGAGACCGGAAGATCCGTGGTTTAAATCCCGGTTACACATGGAAAATAATAAAAATCTATAAAAGTGAAGATCTATAAATTATTACCTCATCCCAAGGCGACCGTTTTATCGGGGAATAATCCCGCAAACCAACAAAGAAGTCATTGTGGTCACCAGGAGTCACGACAGAACGGAGGGGAGGGTCCCTACAATTGACCAGTTGGGAACTCCTCGGCAGGCCAGAACAACCGGCCAGTCCTCTAAAGGCGCACCAGGCCGAACCGGAAACCGTCCTACTGGAGAAAGAAACGTTTAACAGGAGCCGTCATGCAGCGCCCAGACTCGCGCCGACACTTCTACCCTAAAAGAGACCACCAGATGACAGATAATGTGAAATGATACTAAAGATGAATGGGAGGGATAGGAAATTCGGGGGGTGTAATTAACCACCCCCGGAAAACCCATTGGTCAGTAGGCCAGCCACGTGAATCGAACCCGGACCTCCCGAATGCGGGTCATAGCCTAAATCCTGCTCGGTATTCTGAGTTTCCGGAATGTTCTAATTTTAGTATACACATTGAACATGTCGAAGCGTGAAAAAGAAACATCTGAATGCCTTCGATGCATGTACAAACCTAAGTCAAACAGATCCGTGAACACATAAATCCCGCTGTCTGGGGACATTTTCATGTCAGTGGATGCTAGGAACGAGTCGTAATAATCATTATGAAGCCAATAAAAGTTAATGCAGCGCCCGGAGTGGAGTGAGTCATTCGTTACAGCGCAACCATTGTGTAATCAGGAAGACAGCTCACGCTATACCCAGAAGCATCCTGTCGAGAGAACCACCTTCATCAGAACAGACAAGACAGAAATGCACTTCTCATGTTATAGGGAGCAACCTGATATAGTTAACTTCGCAAAGTTTACAACCTCTCATTCTCATTTACGGCCTTGATAAGAGCACAATGACATTCTGCGTAAAAACAAGTGAAGCTCAGTCATGAACAAACAACCTTTATATCCAGATAAACAACTTGATTTACTGTGCTTTACTAAAAAATATGATGATACTCTAAAAACTGTAGTTATATCTACAGAAGTTATATCTTTCCTAAGTTCTGTATTTTAAAGAACCCTACAGTATTTGTAACATGATTTTGCCCATCTCTTACGATATACCAGTTACGCAACACCATTCAGAATGCAGAGGAGTCATAAGACATTCTGGAAAGCTAAAAAAAAAAAAAAAAAAAAAAAAAAAAAAAAAAAAAAAAAAAAAAAAAAAAGGAAATTCGAAATATACCTATTTAAAATATGGCACATTAATCAAAATCATTAGAGCCACTTTTGAGAAAAGAGCAGAGCCACCCATTTTCCAGATATTTTTTATTGTTGGTTTCAAACTTCATATACTTCATACTTTTCTAAAACATAATGTCGTTGTTTGCTTTTATTTTAACGCAGTTGTGTACTGTATATGCACCACAAGAGGGCAAGCGGGGCCTCACAATGGAGAGGGGTTTACACTATTTATCTGCTCTGGTAGTGAATCTCTTTCCTACAAAAAGAGTGTAATGAGAGTGCATATGAGTCACCCGTCACCCATGCTGCCAGGTCTAACGCTCGATTCAGTACTGCAGTGATAGATATTGTGCACGGGTGAGTTATGTGACAACGCTGTAGACTATATATGAACCTAGCATTATCATATCTGGAAGTCCATCATAAACATCGTGCGGACTGCAGGAGTGATTACGTTACACATTCCTCTGTCTTGCCTTCTTGTGTTGGGCACAGAGAACGGAACTTCTAAGTCATCACATAGCCACCTGCTCTTAGAAGATTTCACTCTCTCTTTGCTCCCATATTCACATTGTCTACACATTAAAATATTTGTTATCTGCCCACCACAAGAAGGCAAGACAGAGGGATGTGTAACGTAATCTCTTTCGCTTTCCGCATGATGTTTTTTTTCGCCGTCCGGATACGATAAGGATGCTAATCCTTGTTTCCCATAAGCTTGCCCCGTATCTCTAAACGGTCATGTGACCTTATCACCTCTCGTTGGCTGCTATTGTATTGACTGCTGTGCGGTAAAAATTAGTTCGTTATTTAACATGGTGACATATCTTTATATCTTGGAAGAGAATTGTCAAATTTATATTTTCGTAACTGTTTGAATTAATTATATTATCATATGTTTATATGACTTTTATCACTGACCTTGTATGTATAATGGCACAGTCTACTGCCAGTTTTTCGCTGAAGCATCGCAAGGGAAAACCTTTACAAAGCGGTGAAAAAAGAATTGTGGTGCATGTGTTTAATGAACTCACAGAGAAGAATCCGTCTTTGCCAGTGAGAGAAGTCGAACAGCTGTGCTCTGAACTTATAGGTGTGTTAGATGCGTAGGAACATCGCGATATGAAATTGAGACAACAGGAAAACTTACCACTCCAGGGGCGATATTGCTGTGTGGCGAAGACGTTATTTAAGGACAATCAGACTGTACCGGGCTACAAATAGCAAAATATATATTGGCGAAACTTGGGTGAATGAAGGACACACGACAAGCATCGCGTGACACGACTTTTAAGATTGAAAGACAATCATTTTTGCAAGGTATGTGTGCTGGTGTTAAAAAAGCCAATGGAAAAGCCCGAAGGCCTTTCATTATAAACTTGTTTCAATTTCATTGCTCATTCATTCAGTTTCAACTTGCTCAGTTTCATTATAAACTTCATTATTTTTGCGTGCCTTCATATTCATATTGGATAATTTTATCTAGCTTCCTGGCAATTATTATGACGGTTACTGCAGGTTTAAATATGACGAGAAGGCACCGCCTGTGGCCTATGGCACGAAAGCATTAGCCAATTAGGATGAGGGGGAAGGTAGTTGCACGCGGAGTCATACAGTCAGCGGGGCAAGGTTATACGAAACAGAGATTAGGCTTATCTAAAATACGTACACTGTATTGTTGCATAACTCATCACTGCAGCTACTGAAACGAGCATTAGATCTGTAAGCATGGGTGACTCACAAGCACTCTAATACACTAATTTCCTAGTAAACAAATTCACTACCAGAGGAGATAAACAGTTCAAACACCCCTCTCTGTCTCTCTTCATGCCGCGCTTGCTTTTCAGTAGTGGGCAGACTAGTACTAAGACATATTACTGCTAATATTTATCAGTGGATAATTCAAGTTCAAACAGTAGAAGCTACTTCCATAGGAAATTACCCCTGTGTCAATTAAGTTCAAAGTAACATATATGAACGGGGAACCCTTTTCAGCATTAAAAACTTCTGTTAACCGTAAAAAGTTGGAAACTTACATCATGAAGAGAACGATAACTGTAAACTCCAATTAAATTACAATGATTGGAGCATGAATGCATGTTGTAAATAGGTAACAAAATGTATAAGCTTTAACATTTTCGTGCATATTTTTCGAAATTGAGTATATTGTAATGATTTGTTTATTAAGGTAACAGTCGCTGAGTGCACAAGCGTTATACAGAAGTGGCATTTAAAAAAAAACCGCTGGCAAATTCACGAAAACTTTTAATAATTTTGAAAGCATTAATGCAACACTATGTTACCTATTTTAATGCATACAAAATACGATCTCTCGATAAAATTACAATCTCTCGGTGGGTAGAATAATAACGCAAGAAAGGGAAAACTATAAAATGTAATTTTCACGAATATAAATGTACAAAATACGTCTTTTGGAAAGATGGTCATACATCTTATGTAATCTTGGTACAGATTTCCTCTGCTGTACGTACATTAGATAGCGCGCAGGATTTAATTCCAACACTCCCGCTTTGGATGTTCCAGTTTCACAATGGAACAAATTCGACTACGTTTTATTCTCACCTCCAACTCTCAACATGTAATAAACCTGATGCTGGACATGTTCGCAGTGTTGCTGAGTTCAGAGCCGGAAATCTTGCCGCCGTGGGATCCGCTGACACCTCAACTAACACGCAAAATGCTACTGCTTTTTTTTTCTTCCTTTCTTCCTCCCCCCCCCCCCCCATTGGAAAAATTCTCATGTATTCACTCAATCCTTTCTCAATTCACGCTCGTAAAAACTAATTCTTAAAAACATTTCTTTTTCTGCCTATCTCATATTATCTAGATAAACGTTTGTAGAACTGGTTTACTTCCTTGCAGGTAATCAGAATGGGAAATATAGCACACTGCCACAGTCAAATCATTTAAGAGCTGGTTGCTAAATGATGGATTTGCATTTCATTCCTTTAGTTCGGCCAGGGAATAAAAGACAAAAAGTGACTTCTTGTTTGAACAAAAAAAAAAAGTATATCAACCAAAAACAAGAAATATACCGTAAATACGCAAAATGAGTGTAAACTGTGGTCTTTAAAGAGATCAACATGATTTATGTAGTAAGATTTTATCTTTGCGGTTTACCAGTTAAGGCTTCCAGAATTATGATGACTTCAGAGGATATTTCCAGGAAATTCACGTAATTTGTCGCAAAAAAGCTTAAAAATGTGTTATTTTAATCAAATCGTTAGAGAAAATTAATGAGAATTTAGGAGGAAATACAAATTTTGAAAAATGTTCTTTTTAAAGGATAGTTTCGAATGGAGGGATTCTTGAAAACCTTTGTGTTCATTCTTGGTAGATGCTGAACATACCAAGTTTGGTACTAACCGAATTTTTGCTTTTGAGTTATACTGTATGTACAGAGAGAGAGAGAGAGAGAGAGAGAGAGAGAGAGAGAGAGAGAGAGAGAGAGAGAGAGAGAGAGAGAGAGAGAGAGAGAGAGAGAGAGAGAGTTTAAATTCAAGGGCTCCCAAAATAGTACTTGTGAAATCTCGATATCGAATTTTAGGGTGAAATGCAAAATTGTATCTACAGAAAGTAAAAACTGTTTAATGAAATGTTACAATTTGAAAGGGGATATTCAGTTAAGAGGGTTTGGAATCAATATTAATTTGTGTTATATTTAAGACCCGTTATCTCAGTAACCAATCAACCTAGAGGGATGAAACTTTTAAAATAAATTATGTACTGTTTTTTTTTGTAATTTAGACAGGAGGAATTTGGACTAAGGTGAAAAATGTATATATTATACATTTTTAATATGACTCAAAATATTGAAATTAAAAAAAATGTGTTTCTTTTTTAAGAAAATAATTATTGCAAATAAATTTTTCTCTATCTAAAGTTACATGTGGTAAAAATTGTAGCTTGGTATATGATAAAGAAGCTAAGATAATGGGTCAGAAATTGCGTTTGAAGTTGGTAGTAGATTTTATCATTCCTTAGTGCATCCCTGGGCCTTATGATGGGTTATCTGGATCTTCCTTCTCTTCAAACATGGCCATAGCATGTTATACATACAACGACTCTAAACTTAAAGTAGATATCATTATTACTTTGTTATACTATTTACAGCTCATGTTAATCGTATAGGAAAGTGGGCTGATATTTACAAAAAAAGTTATATTTACCAATTCCGAAAGGACTCTGATATTCTTAAGCATGGGCAAGAATTTGACAGCAAAAGAGATGAAAATTGCTGAGGGCCATTGCTTAATTGATCTTCCCTTTTAATGAAAGAAAAGTTTAATGGCAGTATCTTGTTAGCTTAATGGTCACACACACTGTTTAAGTTTCTCACCACCTCTGGCTGGCTATTGTTTCATTGAAAAGCACACTTATTCGTGCTGAAATAATCTTCATTGTAAGCTGTTATCAAATCGCTGCGGAATTGCTCTTGCTACTGCCACTAGCATGCAACCTTGACAATGGCTGTCAAGGGAAATCCGACAGTTGGGGAGCCATTTAAGGAAACAGTTTTACGGCAATGTACCTGCAAAATTGTGCAATTACCTGGAGAAGAGAAAGAACATTCTTTTGTTTACACTCCATACACTTCATACTTTTATTTGACGCATTTGATTTACTAATATCGGCAATATTTAAAGGTCTATGCGGCCGTTAAAAACTTTTCAACACAGTACTGCACTTCACACTCCAGTTTTGAATATAGTTTTTCTTCAAACATTTGTCTTAGTATCTCTTATTACTTAAAATAGCTTATGCCAGACGAATAATCATTTAAGGAACTCGCATAACCGTTTTTGATATATCGTAGTTAAAGTATTCTTGGTAAATATTCGTAACTTTAATGCCCGATTTCACCAACAGATGTTAAAATCGACGTTAACAAATGAAAAGTAACAATTGTCACAGCGCTAAAACTAATGTTACAGTTCTTGCATTTCACCAACCTGTTTTCTTAAAATGTTAACAAACCTGTGTTAACGCCAAGAAACGTGTAAATATCACAGTTATAGAAGGCTATGGATGATTTTCTGAACGTACTCCGATGCGCTTTTGTTTTCATTTTCGTCTACACAAATGGCGGATGAACAAAATCATAAATAAAGCCGTGGGACATATTTCTCATCGACGGAGAAAGAATTGTTAATTGAAATGGTGACGAAGTGTAAGGATATCGTGGAAAATTAAGAGGACGGATGCAGTGAATGTAAAAGAGAAAGATGTCGCGGGGAAAATATTGGAAACGAATTTAATTCAAACGCATGTGTCACTACTACAAGCACCAAACAAATTGTCAGTATCACGTAAATTTACGTAAATGCGAAGAACAAGTGCCTTAACCGTTTCCGCCCGCCTCGGTAGCGTGGTGGTAGAGTGTCTGCCTAACGTTCAAGAGGTCCCGATTTCGAATCTCCGTCAGGGCGAGTTACCTGGATAAGGTTTTATCCGGGGTTTTCCCTTATCCTGAAAGACGAATGTCGGGTAACTCTAAGCCCTATGTACCCCGGACACATTTGAGCATCATTTCACCCATTCCACTCATCGTCCGATATGACTTAACGTAGGAGGACGTAAATTACAACAACAACAACAACAACAATAATAATAATAATAATAATAATAATAATAATAATAATAATAATAATAATAATAATAATAATAATAATAATCATAATAATAATCATAATAATAATCATAATAATAATAATCATAATCATAATAATAATAATCATAATAATAATAATAATAATAATAATAATAATAATAATAATAATAATAATAATAATAATAATAATAATAATAATAATAATAATAATAATAATAATAATAATAATAATAATAATAATAATAATAATAAATGTTTCAAGACGGGAGGTGAACAATGTATTATCCACATAATTCAGTGAATTATAAAATCGCAAAGTTATTAATACTTGAAGCAAAGGCGAGATCGGCATATTCCTTTCGATGGATATTCTAACTTATTATTACGTAAATTTATAACGAGGTGCGAAGAAGGACAAGTGACTTGAACGTTTCAAGACGGCAGGTGGACAGTGTATTATCCACATAATTCAGTGAATTATAAAATCGCAAGGTTACTAATCCTTGAAGCTAAGGCGAGATAGTCATATTCCTTTCGATGCATGTTCTAACTCAGTATTACGTAAATTTAAAACGAGGAGCGAATAAGGGCAAGTGACTTGAACGTTTCAAGACGGGAGGTGGACAATGTATTATCCACATAGTTCAGTGAATTATAAAATCGCAAGGTTATTGATACTTGAAGCAAATGCGAGATCGCCATATTCCTTTCGATGCATTTTCTAACCTCTCTTGTTCTTCCGCAGTAACCTTCATAGCAACATGTTTCGACAGTCTATACCTCCGTAAAACAATTTTTTTCGGATAGTTCCTCAAAATCATTTCTCCTCATAGGCTGTACTCTATAATGAATGCCATTTAGACCTTCTTAAATATAGCAAATCGACATCAACAGCTGAATTCATGCTCGCCATCTTTACTATTTACATTTGCTAAGGACTTAACATTAGAAATTCGGATTGTTAGTTTAACATGAGATTTAACACGAGTGCTACGTTAACACTTGTTAGTGAAATGCAATTTCTGTTTTAACTATTGCTAAACTCGTGTTAAGTCTTAACATTTGTTGGTGAAATCGGGCATAAAAGCATTAAATAGAAAAAATACAAAATATAATAAATTCTGCCATAGTTTCGTTGGATATTTAAGAAATACTGTTTCTTATAATACTGTCAAAGGTAGAGTGCAATTTTGACTAAATGAACATCTTTAACTGTTTGATACGTGGACTATTTTAACTCGCACAATTATTTACGTTAATTGCATTCAGAAACAAAAAAACACTAACATCTCGAAAAAAGTTTGAAATTTGGCATCGGGTCTTGGATTGGATTACTACAATATGATAAACTTTTCAGGTCGCTCAAATGTCAACAGCGAATTTTTATGTTTTTCTCAGGTGCAATGCCTTAAGTGTTACACATTGTGTAGCACGTTAGTTACTAAGTAAATAAATATTTCACCATTATTAGCTGCAGAGCTGTTAAGCACAGTCACTTGTCAAAAGCGCTTTAATGGTCTCCGGAGCCCACGTTCTGTAATATCTCACCGTTGCGCATCTTACAAAGAAAGGCGCACACGTTCATAAAAATAATTTATAAAGGACTGGAATTGCCTTACTCATTAAAGCTCTCTTCATTCCTGTTTTTCAAGTTATTTCTCCATTCCGCAGTAGTTTATGCAAAAGAACCCGACAGCAAAAAAGCGCAGCTGTCACTTTCACTTAAGCAAACAGAACAGCATCCAGATGCAAACGTCGATCCCATGACCTTGTAGAAGAAGCAATGAACCGGCTTCCGTTCGATACAGCGTCTTTTTTCTGCTATTTTCGCTCCAGGGAAGCCCTCAAAGACGATTTATAATAAATCTATACTGCACCTCCTTTAATCTGCGGCACATCCGGTTCTTGATATTCACGAGGCTGCTCTGCAGCGGTAATTACCCGACTGCAAAAGTTTTAAGCGACAAGAGCTTTTCTCTTCTTTTGTCATGCATACAAGCGAAAGAAAGGGATTCCAATGAACAATGCTTCACCACTTCTCAAACTTTTGGCAGTCGCGACCTACTTACAGAAATTAGACGTTAGAGGGATTCATCAATTACACTCAACTTTCCCTGTTATGTAGAGAAAAAGGTTTTTAGGCAATGTCTTTTGTACGTTGGCTCCGTGGCCTAACTCCAATAATTATAGTGCAAGGTCCTCCGACGGACATTTATCATGACACGTTCCCAGGGCCATTAACTGCTCCCTACATCTGTGGGCACGTTCTCTACATCGATATAGGTAAAAGTCTTCTATTTCACCCTATAAAAATGCATTGGCAATGAATAATGCAAATACAGAAAATACTCTAAGTACTTGGAAATCAAAACTCGAGACGTTGGCCTATTTAAGTTTTATACCTAATGTGTCGTTAGTAGGCTGCGGATTTGGCGTATTTACACGTCATAATTAATCCTTATGCCGCCCCCTCTATGCACAAATGAAATATGTAGTGTTTAACGCCCGCTTTTACTACATACGGCACCGCAGGCGGTGACACTGGTGATACATGAGATGAAGATGGAGCACCAGTGTAATGAGATGGCGGGGGAAACTTGAGGTCCCAGAGAAAACCCGCCCCAGCGCCGTGTTGTCCACCACAAATCTCACTTTGCGGTCACCTGGAATCGAATCCGGACCGCCTTGGTGAGAGCCAAGCGGTCTAACCACTGAGCCACGGCGCGGCCCCTCTATGCAGAGGGCATCCTTTTCACTCAACCGCAACTTTGAAGGAGTACAGGACGGTGGCAGACATCAACATACCGACTCAAGAGAGTTAACAGACACCCTGACCTTTCAGGGTCGCCACCTTTCCATTGAAATAGCTACTACGACCTTCCAGCGGGGAAAATATCCCATGCCGGTACAAAGGATCGAACCCGAGTTCCCCATGTCAGAGGCATAAGCATTGCCACAACTATTTTTCTTAAACTTCAAGTTACTCATTTAAAACAAACACATGTCTCGTAGTACATAAAACTTTATAACGTGTACTTATACAGCACATTATTGCATTTTTTTTACTAAATTAATATGCGAAAATTACTATATCAATCTGCTAACATTATCTGAGTTCACTGCATTCAAAATGATTGTTTATTAAAATTAATTCTTTAAAGCACTTGTGTAACTGTATTTTAAAATAATTATATGTATAAATATTTGAAAAATAATATTTTAGATCCCGCAAAAAATTAGACATGGCACAGAAGATAAACTTACATGTTTGTGTCAGTGGAGAAAACTACAGTCTTCTGCAGGAGATATGCAGTAAATGTAGTTGTGGGAAAAATGGATTCTATTGTCGACTTTTAATATTAGAAGTTACACCTATATAAATGCTTATTTTCTCCGTAATTAGTTACAATATTTGTACTCAAATACTTCATTTTCTGACTTCAAAAATTGAGGCCCATACTAATTTAGTAATACTGGTAGCATATGACGCACAAATTCAAAGTGAAGGTTTTCACATAGGTGCACACTTCAAGACCCTTCCTTAAATAATTACCAAACTCCAAGTGACTGCTGCATTTGTTGAATACTGTCACTATCACTTTCAGAAAAATATCAGGATCAGTGGGAAGACTTCTAAGAAAAAAGAGGAAATCTGGGAAAATGTGAAAAATTTAGTGGTATTTTGAAAGGTGAGACTACACTTTCCAGAATTACATTAAACAGAACAGCACTGCGTATGCTGAAAGCATGCAAAAATATTCCTCAAGGCATACATCAATATCCAGTGTTACTTCAGCTACTGTTGCGTGTAACGAATACAGGTTACTGCAATGTAAACAAGATTACTGCGCCGCAAATTCGGCGATATTGCTGATTTTACAAGTAAAACACGTTCTGACGCGTTCTTCTTGAAATGACGGAACTGTTAGGCATATAGGCGTGATTTTAATGTAGCTAACCTAACCCAAACTTATTTAAACTGTATAACTTAACCTAACCTTTCGCAAATTCTGGCCATTAGAGGGCCCATCAGATGCTATATAGAATAAATAATACAAATATAATAAATAATACAATACGCCGACACTTCATGATGAGCTCGGAATCTATGCGAAATATAGCCAAAGATATCCATACATTTAACTACTTACAAAATCCTATCAGCTTCTTTTCTTCATTATTCAAATTCTATCTTTGCTGTTTCTCTCTCATTTTTTATTTACCCGTTAAGTGGTGCTCTGAATTAGCTATCTCAGTTTTGCTTTCTCCTTTTCCACTAAAATCATCTGTGACCAGGAAACGACGAGGACCTATTAAAGGAATTTAGATTCTAAATTAACAATGGCTTATCGGTTGGAGTATGGATCAGATATAAATAGATGCAATGCAAGGAAATGTTTGTTTTGCACTCTGACGTAAGTTACCATGGGATTAAGCTACTGCAAGGCCTCAAACGATTGCTCTGGAGTCCTGTATAGTTCTCAGCATGACTACTGTAGCAATTTTCCACTCCCTCGTATTCTAACTTAATGTAAATAGAGGAAATATTTAATTTCATTCAATAACTTGATCTCGAGATTTAAATAAAATCCACACGTTCCTGAATAAAAAGAAGTTAAGGAAAAATGGCACGTGCTTGTTGCTTATATGCATATGTGCGAACGTGTGGGGGAGAAAAGCTAGTTAAATAAAAAATGTGGTACATATTAAAGATTACTATATTTTAGGGAAACAACAATACTTTTATGAAAATCCCCAACTCCAAATTACTCTTCATGAGGAATTTGTTTTACATTTTTTTAACAAATTCTATTTTTAAATTTTGATTTAAACACCATATGATAATTATATTTACATGCAAGTAAAAAGTTTATCTGAATTTTCTATAAATAGCTTGTGAAATTCTCTTCATTGTGAATTGATAAACCCTAACATTTAGACGAAATTCTATTTAAGAGAAACTTAGGTATCGTCAACATACACATGTTGAATAAACTTTCGGCGGCGTCAATCATTTCCAAGATATTCTTTGTTATTGCTTTAATTTTCTTGTGGTCATGAAAAGAACATGACATTGTAAAGCAATTGTACAGCGAACCACTGTTTATTATCTGACCAGCGCCTTAGCCTCCTCTATCTTAATACGTAAATGCAAGTTAATCTGAATTAATACGTAGATGAAAGAATCAACTTAAGCATTACTTGCAGAAGAATAGAGACAGATGTGTAAGTGTAACACTGTATTGCACTGACGATTCGTTCTATGGACAACAACAACAACAACAACAATGGTGATATATAAGGGCGCTCAACTACCGCGGTCATCAGCGCCCTGGCAAGAGCCAGATATAAAAGTTTCTAAAAACTATACAAGTGTAACAAAACCTATCAAAAATACACGTACATAAAAAAAAAATCTATCAAAACCTACTAAACCTTTCGTTCACCTATTTCACCTTTTTTCACCTTTCCACCGACACGGGTCTCCACGCACGGCCTACACGTGGGTGGGCCTGTTGACCGTCTCCCTCAACCACGAAGAGGAGCCCACACGAGGGAGACTGTTGGCTCGGGACCCCGGGTGCGCCAAACCCGTACCTACCAAAGTAGGCCCCTGGGGGGTCGTTCTATGGACCTTGGGCTCATTTGAGCATCATTTCCTTCTTTCATTCACCGTTCGATGACCTCAATTGAAGGACGTTACATTAAAACGAATACAATAAAAGTAAACAAATAACTTAAAGAAGCTATTCTCCGTCGAGTTGCAGGTTTAAAAGTTTTTATTTGTTATTGTTTTTTACCAAACAACTTCCAAGGCATGTTTCATTTGGGATTTTGACAGGGCAAAAATAAATCCTAATCTATTGAGAATTTAGTTACATTCAAAAAAAGCGGATTATTGTAATGTGTAATCATTTGGAACTTATAATAAGGACTATTATTATTATTATTATTATTATTATTATTATTATTATTATTATTATTATTATTATTATTATTATTATTATTATTATTATTATTATTACTATTATTATTAATTATTATTTTATGGTAGTTTTTTTTCTATTTCTGTAGATGGCACATTTCGTTGCGCTCAAATCAATCGTTCCTATATTTAAAAGTGCAGAACAGACATTTCGCTAAAAGCTTTAGTTCTCTTACGCCACGTATTATATTTAGAAAAATACTAACATTTATTTTACGTTATAGTTTTTTTATCCTGAGAAAACCTGTTTGCTTCTTAGTACTTGCATATGTTTTTAAGCAAGAAAAGAAAGAATTACATATATGTCCTTGATAGGTTGCACATACTTAAGTTAAATGAACAGTACATCAAATGAGTTCTTGGAATTTACATGTGTCAATTGTTTAAAGTTCTAAAAGGATCCCTACGTTTCCTACACCAATTTATGAAATCTCTCCATAAGTTTTGAGATAAGACCTTGCAGTTGGTATCACTTTGACAATGCTGTGAACGTATGTGATTAACGATCCGAGGGATAATGCCCCATTTATAAAACATAATACAGAGGATATTTTTATTTAATTTTATCAGATTATATTATTTAATTAAACAAGTAAACCGCAAATACATTTTAGAGAGCATGTTTTACGAGGCAGGCTGAGAGAGGCGTTCCTTTAAAAATCACTTATTTTCTCCAGGGCGTTATACTTTTGTTTCTTATTCCGCCTTTCTTTTCAACAGTTTGTTTTATACTCAAACAGCTTTATTAGAAGTGGTGTTATTAACGTTGGTAAAAATATTTTCGTTCCTGACCGCGTTTTCCAATTAGTAAAGCAATCAACGGCCACTGGCAAGGAATTGTTTGGAAAATAATTAAACACGCTTTTGTTCCAACAACTGCAAGCGACAAGCGAAAAACGTTCACTGATAATATTTTTCTCGATCAAGCTTGCATCGGCAGCTGTAAAGCAGTTGAACAAATAAAAAAATATAGGTGGGAGACGGATCATCCCGTGTTATATAACTTTCCTGTTCTCTAAAGCCCTCGAATGGTGAAGGTCTTTTTCTGTCGTACATTTTATAAAGTAGTATGTACGGTGATATTTAGCAATCATGCTATTTCAAAAACTTAAAAGTTTTTAAAATTGGAGAACGAAGGAGTAAACTCAAAATGTTCACATTTGCAAACACATCTATAATTTGCAAAGATATTTTAAGCCTGCAATTAAATGCATCCAAACACATTTAGCTTAGAAACAGAGAAATTTAGCGGATATTACCTTGTGGCACATGAACTGGAACCATTAAACATAAAACTATCAAGAATTGTCTAATATTAAATATTTAACAATCTAAGGATCTTTCTGCAGTTAAGAGTACATGTGAATTTAATTTCTACAGTTTTTGCATAGTCGTGTTGTAAATACTGTTACCTATTCCCTTTGATGTGTAACTGAACATGGGTATCCGATCCTTTATACTGCATGGCAAAGCGAGAAGGCGTATCGGAAAAAATTCGCAACACAGAGATTTTTACCTGAGCTTATCGCACATACACGGTGAGTCCAGTGTACGTATACTCTGTTCAGATATAATCAGGTCTTCTGGACAGCAATGCGAGACGGCAGGTGCGAGAAAACATACAGACACGCAGCTTCCAATCGCTCTCTTTGTGTTTCGTAACTTACTGTACGCCAACTTAATGATATTTCACTCTTCCAATCGAACAGATAAGACACGATAAGGAACGATCGCAGCGCTGGTCACTTGAAGGTCAATACGCCTGAAAGCTCCGTCGAGTAATACTACGTGTCCTTACATATTTAAAATAATGGCATTTTAAGCGTGCAGTCAATAGTAAATAAACAAACCTCACAATCATAAATATTTTATTTCATGGGTAATGAATTACAATATTAAACAAAAGCAGTTGAAGTACTAAATGGAACACAATACCAACTAATAATTCTAACGCACAGAGTTCATATAAAACCATTCAATATTTATAAGTTAAACTATTAATGACGCTTTATATTACCTGTGTGACAATTTGCCCGAAATCCAAGGAGAGTAAGCTATTTTATATTACGTGTTCATTAGTGTATTAAATTTCAGATCAGTGACTTTGACCAGTACATACATATTGAACAAAAATATTTGATCTACCAATATTAGCTCTGTAGGTTTATTTACCGACAAACATGGGCACTAAAGTTCTTTATATGCAATAACAGCCAAAAGGTAAGTGTATCTTTTAATGCTTTTTCCAAGGCTGCATTTCTGGAATTCAGTGACCACCAATTGAACGCAATGAAGTGAAATCTATTACGCTAAAAACAGATATAATTTCAGAGGCCAATAACGATAAATAGAAGTACATAAATTGAAATTAGCAATAAAATAGAAACGTACGTATGTAAGAATAATTCGTAGAAGAGTTAATAGACAAAGTTATATTTGTGGTACCTACCATTAAGATTTTTTAAGTGAATCGATGTAGAAATATTAAATACCTACTTTTGAACACATACACTATAGACGTTAAAAAGTGTTGGGTTCTGGAAACGTCATATACAATTAATTACAGACGGAAAAACTTGCAATGGCTTTTTTTCCCGCACTCCTCTGAGGTCAGAAGAAAATTACTGCGCAACTGAAATGGCAGATACAAAGGACAGTGAGAATGTCCGGAAGACATCACATGAGTGCGTGTTTCCCACCTACCAGGATGCTCCTGTAATCAGACGTAAATTCCGTTTTGAATTCGCTGAAATTGGTGGACCTGGGACACATTCAAACAAACGCAATTGCATTTCCAAGATACGGAGAGGTTCAAACAAAACACTTGTAGTGCAGATGTGACAGTGACTATCTGGATGGAGAGGTTTTACCCAAATATTGCACTATTAAACAAGTCTATAATAATTATTTACAGAGGAACATGCAACTGTGTTATAACATCTGTACCATGCCCGTTATATTTACAGTTAAGGTCTTTCATCATTATTTGTTTATTTATGTCTCGGCTCCTTTGATTTTATAGTATCACTAATCCTTGTTTCACATAAGTTTGCCCCATATCTCTTAACGGTCACGTGACCTAATCCTCTCTCATAGGCTGCTGTTGTGGTATAGACTGCTGTGCGGTAAAAATTAGTTCGTTATTTAACATGGCGATATATCTTTATATCTTGGAAGAGAATTGTCAAATTTATATTTTCGTAACTGTTTGAATTAAATATATTACGCAACAGTGTTAATTTATCTGAAATGCATGTTAATTCCTAAACGAAGTAAAGAGGAGGTTCGTTTGCTTTAGCCCGTCATTCAGATGACACAATATCACGTACTTTAGTGGTAGTGGTGACATATTTGTTTATATGCCATTTATCACTGACCTTGTTTTGAACTGGATTAGTCAAGTATTGCCATTCGAAGGTGTGGTGTGCCGAATGCGAGAACTAAATTATTTTACTGATCTTTTATTGCGCATGTACTTATTATATGTATAATAGCAGTCTACCGCCAGATTTTCGCTGAAGCATCGCAAGGGAAAACCTTTACAAATCAGCTAAAAAAATTGTTGTAGATGTGTTTAATGCACTCACAAAGAAGAATCTGAGAGTGAGTGCGCTCTGAACTTACAGGTGTGAGTGTTAGGTCCGTAGGAACACAACGACGTGAAATTGAGACAACAGCAGAACTATCACTTCAGGCAAAAGCAGAAATAAACAAAAGCGAGTGCTCGGAAAATACTATTCGTGAAAAGTACTGTAGGTCGTCATGTGCATAGTTTTTCTTTAGAAACGAACTCCCTAACATAAATAAAATTTTATCTGCTGTAAATGAGGATGCAGATTTACCAAATTTCAGCAGATCTAGTCTGTATAGATTGCTTATACAGCTGGGGTTTGTGAATGAAAAAAGGGGCAAGAAAACTGCGCTTAGAGACAGAGGCGATATTGCTGTGTGGCGAAGACGTTATTTAAGGTCAATCAGACCGTACCGGGATACAAATCGCAAAATACACTACCTTGACGAGACTTGGGTGAATGAAGGACACACAAGCATGGCGTGGCACGACTTTTTAGATTGAAAGACAAGTATTTTTGCAAGGTATGTGTGCTGGTTTAAAAAATCCCAGTGGAAAAAGCCGAAGGCTGAGTTGAGTTGAGTTTCATTATAAACTTGTATTTTTGAATGCCTTCATTTCCTTATTTGTATGATTTTATCTATCTTACTGGTAATTATTATGACGTTTACTGTCCTTTTAAATGTGACGGGATGACATCGCCTACGGCCTATGGCGCGAAAGCATTAGCCAATTAGAGTGAGGGGGAAGGTAGTTGCACACGGCGTGATACATGTCAGCGGAGCAAAGTTACATGAAACAGAGAATAGGTCTCATAACTTTATTATGTCACTAATAGTTCTGCAGTTTTCAAAAGACTGAAGGACTTAGCAAAATTATACTGTCGCGTAAATTATTATTACCATAGTTACATTAATATATATTATTAAATTTTCTCTTAATTATTTTTCAGGATTTCTTTCCAGTAATCTTTGTTGTGTTTTACAGCTGAGGTAATACCTGTCCATCCTGTTACTCATTTCAATTTCATTTATGATTATTGTATTTTAGTTTTATTATTCTACTACTATTAACTTATTCTGGTGCTTTTTCGGTCTATAAAATTTAATGAAAGAGAAGTTTAATGGCAGTATCTTGTTAGCTTAATGGCCACAAACGTCCTACTGGTGCACACCCCACAGATTTTATTTAAAATATATAGCTCTTTAAAATCAACTGAGCTACCAAATACACCAATAAAGTGTTTTAAAGTGGCTTCCTAATAAGGCAAAAGTGTTTTGGTTAGCGTGACAAATTCACATATATCCGTTGGACATTATTGTATTCATATGATGAGTATTTAAGTGTTTATTGTATCTAACATGCTCTCTTGCATTCGAAACTCATTGCAAGCCTTCCAGGATTTCAATATCTTATGAAAATAATAGAAAAAATCTGTTAGGATTTGCAGAGCTAAAAACATATGGCATTTCCACTGCAGTGCCGATGCATATGGATTTGGATGGATTATAGTGCATCTAATGCAAACGGCGATATAGGAGAAAAAATTTAACTTTTTTTTCGTCATTTGTATCATGTCCTGCCCAACTTATACATATGTTGTAAATAACTTGAGGAATACCAATTTACAAGACAATATGGACATCTTATATAACTGATTTTTTTTTAGGATACTGGTACCATTAGCCTTGACCGGAAGTTCTATACATGATATCCGTCTAGCAGAATGCTCATTGTTTCTATTTCGCTTGCAAGTGTTGGTCACGCACCGAAGTCGGTTTCATTACTAAACCTTAATGCAGTTGTAGCAAAAATGTTAAAAGTACGTACTTCAGCAATATTACGCAGGTTGAGCAAGCTTTCCTTTTCAGCATAGTCTGCTGTGACAAAATAGCTTCATATTCTCTCAAAACACTCTAGAATGATTGAGTGCTTCAATGCATTACATGAATGATGGTGCAAACTTTACCTAAGATAAGCATTTTCAAAGTAAGATAAAACTCCAAATTAAACCAGCGTTCCACTTCGGTAACGTAAGTTGCAAGAGAACAGCATTTGCTTCATAACTCCGCTGTAAACACAACATATGCAAGTTCACTGTTTTAGATAATTTATGGAAAGTACGTATACGTATACCATTTCCATACAAGCTCCTTTTAAATTTAAAAGCCTTTCAGAATTGCTGTTTGTTTGTACCTCTTCTACAAAGCACTTACTAGGCAGAGAAAGTATTGCATTTCACCTAAAAATGAGACAGAGATTCCACCGCGAGTTTTGAACTCCTCTGAATTCAAAGAAGCGTTCTTAGGAAAATTGAATTTGTTGAATTAACATATCGAGATTAATATTTGCAGTGGGCGATATGTCAGATCTTTTAAAAGATAGTTACTATGTGAAACTTCGTTCTCTTTCCATTGCCAATGGTTATAAAAACCTATTATTTCTATTCGACGTAAGTATTAGTACCTGGATATTCACATTAATGACTATATATAGAGTCACCGCCATTGCCGGGATTTGAACCACAGATCTCCCGGTTGCTCTTAACCATTGAGCTACTATGGCCAACATGACATTGATTCTGCAAGTGACTTGCATCCACATCTTAGCCTACACACGGCTGGTATGGAAGAATGTCCAACTTTCATCAATATATGTAAATTGTCAGCTCCACAAAACATTTTATTTCACCTAACTAGTGTGTCTTACAATATAACACATACACAAGTCATCCAGAATGAAAAGTTTATATCCAGAAAAGTCAAAATAAGCATTATACTCGTATATGTATTTAAGATAAAGTATATTAATCAAAATTGTTGGAGCGTTTTTAATAAAACGAAAATTTTCCTATGAAGCCAGCTTGCACTAGGAGGAATTGCGTGTCGCATCCTTGGAAGATGCTGAAATTGAACACCAATATTTTAATCGATTTTTCGCTTTAGAAGGTATGGTGTTCAAACACAGAGACAAAACAGCAGGTCTCTTTCTATTAAATTAATTCATGGAGTCTGAAAACATTTATTCTCGTGAAATCTGGATATCGATTTTTTCTGTGGAATATTATATTCCAGTTTACCATCGGTAGGTAGTACAGAAATTAAGACAGGTTTGTGTAGATAACTCTAGAATGAAAAGTCTGATAAATTGGGAGAGAGGAAGAGAGAGAGAGAGAGAGAGAGAGAGAGAGAGAGAGAGAGAGAGAGAGAGAGAGAGAGAGAGATATGTGACAGGAAGAATTTCTATAAAATTCCTAAAATCAAAGTACCCTTTACACAGAAAATTTATCCCTTTATCTCAAAATCTGATGTAACGATTTTCATTGAAATATATGTTTAAAATATTTGCTTGGCAAATAACATGTATCTAAATTGATTTTTCTTGGAATGGCCTCAGTATCCTCCTTATTTTGACTTTCATATTATATGAACCTTACAGATAGACAAAACTCTGCTATACAAAAAATGCAAGTGCAGTTAAACACACAATTTATATAAAATAATATTGTTGTGGCGTTAACTAATTATGCGATTATTCTATTATTGTTTTAAATTCTTAAATACCTATCTTATACTTTTCTGAACTGCAATTCTCTACGATTTTATCTTTCTTTTTGTCCCTCTTTATTGCACCCTTATACATATAAACAAATTTGTAAATGCGAAATTAAAGTTTATCTGGATTAAGAATCTTACAGACCAGTAACATGTTGTAAGCACAGCTCATATGAATGCAAACACACCAGAGTTTTCAAGTAGCTGGCACTCAGTTTCCCCTACTAATGGAATGGGAAGATTTCATTATCAGGATACAGTAAGCCTGGTTTTAATCATTTTAGTATCGCTTGTATCCTCTTTACTAAGGAAAATGATTTCTTTTTCGATTGATACTAACCAAGTAAACAAATAAGCTCTCATTTATGTTGGAAGTTCAAGGCCAGTTCTAGTGGTTTATGGGATTTAAACTCCAATCTGTAAGGGCATTCAGCTAAGTCGTTCTTTACTTTACTTCTGAATAATTGCCTTGCCCAAGCAGCGCTTATTGAATACTTTTGGACCAGGTCTGGCAGAATCTACTTTACCATAAAGTTGCTGTAGCTGTGGAAGGAGTTCTAACTCCTCTTAAAAAGATTTATATCTCTAAAATACATGTTTCATATGTCTCCTACAACTCCCTTTTTAGCGCAAAAAGTTTCCGGCTGTGCCTGGCGAAAGGAATGCAAAACTTTTCCATAATCTCTGAGTTATGTCACGTGTTTATTCTCGGCCAGTTTTTTCTGGAGTATCAACAATGCCCACAGCTGTTCAGGACGATTTAAAGAGGAAATAGTATTTCCACACCTTTTTGAATAAATAACCGTCACCAGCTCATAAATCAAACTTGCTGGCTTGGTAAAAGGGAGTATATTTCCTGAACTAGTAAGTACAATGGAAGTCACGCGTCGGGCTCAACGTCAAGCGTTGTCACAACGCAGCCTGTTCCAAGGAAACTTCGACCACTGAAGATGTCCACCGCAGTTATGAATGAATATCTGAAATATGTCTCTAGCAGGCAGACCATTGTCTAACAGCTCGGAAATAACCTACAGGTATATTGACTACGGCCAATGTAATCCATTGCATAACAGCTCACAAATGGACCAGAACCTGCCAACCTGACTGCCGGCTTCACGAATACGCAAGGCACAGTTGGGCGATCCAACCGATATGGGGAGATGTGTTAGGCATCACAGCACTCCATTCCGGAAAGTTGGCTTTCTAGACCAGGGTTTGCTATCTAACATTACTCCTCAATTTCCTTACGATGCCGAGTGGGCACCGGTCCTGAACCCGGGACTTAAATCCGTACCCTCTAGGGGTGGGATCTATCCCGGGTGCATTCCGTGGCAGGGAACCAAAGCACAACGCTACGGCGCAGGACGAAACCCTACCATCTCTAAAAGCATTTTTTGTAAATGTTACTTCGACTACATTAATCAATGACAAACTATGTTAATAATTTATAGAAAAGATAGTCTCAGTGAGACATCTTCCTTCTCCTTTTGCTCCATCAGGGATGAGGACTCGTTTCGACTCTTGCCTTTTAGTATTGAACTGTTAAGAACTGTTTCCAGTGTATGCTGCACTTTGTTATAATAGTGTTTAAGTTTTCAATAAAGTGTTGTCTTATTTAACTATGTTTTTATAACCTATCGTGCATCCTGTACTGATTTAATTTCATTTCTGATTATTGTATTTGAGTTTTATTATCCTACTACTATTAACTTATTTGGATATTTGTTCCGTCTACAAAATTAAATTTAATCAACTTTTGTTTATATTCGTTTCTATATTCAACCAAAAGAGTTATAAGTTGCATATTTGTTCACTAATTTGGTTTTTTAATCTATTTTAGTCGAAAATATGGGCGGGTCGTTCCTTTTCCTCTATAGAGATTTTCATAATGCAAGTTCGCTAGCGATGTCTTATTCTGCAGTTCATTGTAATACTCTAGCACTTCAGGTCGCCAGATTGATGCTTTTACGAAGCTACTTTCAAAGTATTTATTTTTAAACTTTTCTTTTTATACTGAAAAACATCTTGTGCTGAATTTCAAGTTCCTGATTAAACATATGTTATTATATATTGTGGTATTTTGTCCTTTGTTCATTTCTATAGGCCCCTTTAACCTCTATGGTCATATTCGAAGGCTTTGACCGAAACATAAGATCCTATATAATGTTATGCTTTTCAATTTATTTTCCTTATCACATATATACTTTCAAACTTTATGAAGGGCAGAAACATTTCTGATTAAAGAAGTAGGCAGGAGATATGGGAAAGTATAGAAGAAATCTTTGAAAATTTATAAGCAATTAAAGACAGAAATGGGTTAGGAAAAAATATAGATAGATAGATTAATGTGACGAAACTGGAAGAGAAGGCATAGCATATATGAGAGTAGGAATAATATATCTGAAAGGCTTGAGAAGTAATGAGGTAGAGATATGTGAATTTTGTGGAGATGAAGAGAGTACTATTCATTACCTGATAAAATGTAAGGAGTTAACAAATTACAGGAGAAAAATATGGGATAAGAAATGGGACAGTGTAAGCAGTAGTGACGTTACGCATGTAACGTCATGGGTGAAAACAAAAATAGATGTGTAAGAGAATTCTTACACAAGTTAAGAGAAAATGGATTAGGGTAAAAGAAGCGAAGGTCAAGAAGAAATGACACCAAGCTGCTCAGGGAAACCAAAGGATTATGATCAGGGGACCTGCCCGCCTCGGTAGCGTGGTGGTAGCATGTCTGCCTCACGTTCAAGAGGTCCCGAGTTCGAATCTCGGTCAGGGTGGGTTACCAGGATAAAGTTTCTTCCGGGTGTTTTCCCTTATCCTGAAAGACGAATGTTGGGTAACTCTAAGCTCCATGGACCCCGGGCTCATTTGAACATCATTTCACCCATTCCATTCATCGTCCGATATGACTTAATGTTGGAGGACGTAACTTAAAAAAAAAAAAAAAAAAAAAAAATAGGGGACCTGAGTCCGTGAGTAAATGTTGGGTCAGCAATTTTATGTATTTTTACAGTATGTATATGTCTGTTAAAGTCTGTGTAGTGAAATTTTAATAGAAACTGTACAAATAAATATCATATCGATTAAAGAAAACTTCCAATCCCCCGACAAGAATATTGAGAGACAGTGGCAATCGGGTGGCACATATTATTTCGTAACATTTTGAGACTCTTGCTCTATTAAACTATATTTCACTGGAATCGGCTATAAACAAACTTAACTTAAATGGTTGAAACTACTTGTTTTCATAACGTTTCTCTAGCGATGTTAATGGGGATTAAAAAGTACATAATGTTTATGGGGGAAAAAAAAACGAAGGTGAGAAACTGGCGACAATACAACAGAACCACATAGCAAAGTCACGCTACCTGTAAAACAGCCGGCCACGCACGTGTCGGTCGTCCATGTGGGGAGTCTGCACGCGTTTCCAGAATTAGCCATACTCTTTGCTAAGGGTTTATTTACCTTTAGCAAGCACGTGTAAGAAAACAAAGCACTCGCGTTAATTGGTGTACACAAATGCCTTAGACGATATTAAAACAGCCGCGTAAAGAACAAAGGGCTGGAAGGAACTTTTTTTAATAATCGAGTGAATACCCAGCGTTCATGACGCGATGTCTAGACGCACTTTCGATCCGGCGCCGGCGGAATTTGGCTGGATGTCTTTCGTCTGTAACACCGACCAGCAGCATCTCTGCAGTTCTCATTAATGTCGCGGTCAAAGCATGCGAAAAGTACTTCTTAAACAGACTTGTTCTATATTCCATTTAAGGGGAGATCCAAAGTCTTACGCCAGTATGTTAAATCCTTCATTTAATAATAAGTCTACTGACTAAGCAAAATAGAATGCTTTCTTAATAATTCCAGAATTTTGGTTAAATGTACCAGAGCTTTTAATAACCAAACAACTAAGTATATCCAAAATAACATAAAGACCTTGCTTTTATCAATCTTATATTTCATCTAGAAGATGTTTTAATAAGATGTACATTTCCTATGTTGTAAGTAATGTCTATCTTGAACAGATTTACACTGATACAAAATTCATTCAAAATGAAAAGGCCTTCACAGACGATTCAAAATAAACCGATGAAATAAACATTATTTGTCGTGAAATATCTTAAACCTTTTTTGAACATTTAATTTTAAACATTTTAATCAAAACCTTTGCTGCCATTTTTCACAAAGTAAAATTAATGAAAACTTGTAAAGAATAGCTCAGGGGCGAAGAACTTTCTTGAACATCTTCATGATACATCCATGAAACTTGAAATCCCAAATTTGGCGTTCAATTCTTATTTTCGTTTTTGAGTTACGTTATTCACACAGACACATACTTTTTTTGGAAGAAATGCTTTGTTTTTCATTTATTCACGCAGCCTCTATACTATTTATTACAAAGTTACAAGTGGCTGCATGAAGCATATAACGCTGTACTTAGACAATCCTAAAAATTATTATAAAATGGAAGAAAAATGTAAAAATGAACTACAATATTGCCATTCCAGTCTCTCTTCTTTAACTGGAAATCAAGTCTTTGCTGGAATCGACAAATTTCATTTTTAAAGAATGAATTAATAATCACAATTTATGAACTCCTATATGTGGTGCGAAGTCTGTTGATGTAATTTATTTACATTTTAAGAATGTCTTTGTTTTAGCTTAAATTTTAAGACAAATGTTTGCGAACTCGTAATTCTGGAGCGCTTAGTTTGAGGTACTTGAATAGATGGGTTTAGCTAACACAGCACTGCTGTACTGCTAACTTTTAAGGATGTATAAGAGGCACTTGTGCCAGTTTTCGGAATTGTAGGATCTTTATGATGCTCGGCAGACCCAAGGGCCAATAGCTCATTCTCAAAGAGAATCCAATAACTCCTCTTCAGTACCCTCGAAAAGCTGGAAGGTAAAACTCTTAATATATGTTTTCCGCCTCTAAGTATTTCATATTTTGCACATACCTACTACCAAAATGAAAAGTGTGTGTTCTCTCAGCACATTTAGAAGAGATGTCACGTATTTGCACACCCTAACGTCCTCCAAATGCAAAATGTAATGTAATGGAAAATGTTTCGGACACAAAGTTATTACTTGGCGCAAAATTACTATTTTTATTCCAAAAACAGGAGCCCATCAAAGTCTAATAAAGATATGAACATCTCATCCCAGGAATTTTATTTAAAAGATACCTATATTACTCACCCTTATTTTCTTCCGTATTCCATAACTAATTGCAACTTCCAAGCCGATGCTGTATAGTTATGTACCTAATCTTTTCTTCAGCGATATCGCAATGAGCTCAAAGTATCGGATAATGCGTGTCGAAAAGTAGGCTTAAAACGTTTTTAGCTTGTTATCTTGCATCTTTAAGCTTACTGCATATATATGCACTATATTTTTTTTATAAATGACTTTAAAATTTGAAGTTGCGTTGGCTAACAAGATATTAAAGAGCTTATTTGAACCTTCTATCAGTCCCACTCGGTTATTGTATATTTCGTAGCATCTGCACCTGTGTGCTTGACCTGAACACTACGTTGCTTCACTTCTGACGTAGTCCAAAAAGCTGGTTCTTCGCTCGTCGCAAAAGTGTAAATAGCTAATGCATGTTTGTTTGATGTGTTTGATGTTCAATTAAAATGGTTCCTAAACTCGTTCTTGTACGCAATATGTTTTAAAATTTAATTTTAATTTGCAGAATATTAAGTAAGAAAAGCATATATAAGTTTGTGTACTTTTAAAGCTTAAAGTTATAATAACGTTTATTCAAATACTCGGAAAGAAATGCCTTTATTACTAATTTTCAAAATAAAATAAAACCCGTGGCGTGACAGCCCTATGCAGAGGTTGGCCTACCAACCCGACTGCCGGCCTCACGCTCACATACGCACGGCAGAGGTGGACGATCATCCAACTGATACGGGGAGATGTGGTCAGCATCTCGGCATCCCCCAGCCGGAATGTTGGTTTCCGTGACCAGGGCCACTTACCTAGCGTAATCTCCTCTAACTTTCCTCACGATGCTGAGTGGGCACCGGTCCTATACCCGGGACCGAAAATTCCCACCACATGGGTGGGCATGCCTTAGCCCGCTACACCACGGCGCAGGACTATTTTCAAAATACTACATATAAAAAGCAGAAGAGACAAGGAGGATAAAGAGAATGGGAGAGTTGAGAGGGAGGACTTATGGAGAGTGAATATATATCATAGTTGGGAAGTATGAGATGGTATAGGACAGAGCCCTGAGAAAAGAAAGATGCAGAAGGTAGTGGAAAACCTCCATAGTTAACGCACCAACGCGAGCGGAGTATGGATTCTGTTAGCAGTGTATATACCTAAACGCTCAAGGGTATCCTCGTCTAGACTTTACGGCTCAGAACAGAAAACGCGATGCATTAGCATTCTGTGCAACACGTTAAGATTTCTCTTGTATACGTCAAATAATTTCATAATGCACAGATTCCTGAACAAAGCTAAATAAACCAGATTGAAGCTCTCAAATTACATACTAAAACATAATCCACCTTACGAATGAGTGTGTTCTATGTTTTAGGGTCCGTCGACAGCGAGGTCATTTGCGCCCGCTCACCCAAAGAACTACCACCAAAATCGTTATAATGCGTTTCTTAGGCAATGTTGCTATACGAGGACTACCCGGAGTCCGTAGGCTCCCCTCTAAAACCAGAACCATGGCAATTCTCGTGGGTATTTTAATTAGGGCAATACCTTATTTTTTAAAAGTCCCCGCTCCCTTTTCTGGTGGAAATAGATACGCCCTACCCCTTCAGCTGCCATAGTGCGGGCGCTCGTGGTACTTCTGGCGGTACTAGATACGTCGGGTCGAACATTCGACTTCCTCCCAAATGGGAGGTTGTCCTCGATGGGACAGTGGCTCCCGACACCCAAGGTTATTGGTTATGTAGGCGAGGCCTAGGCCGACCAGATAGAGTGTTGTCTAAAAAGTCCCGAGTACTAGCCTGAAGAACTAGTGGTATGGTACGCTAAATTGCCGGCGACCCTACCAAGGTTTTTCGGGTTGTTCCTTGCGTTTCTTAGGCAGCCAACATAATAAGTAATAAGAAAATATCCTGCCACTGAATTGAATAAAACATAATACTCCTAGATTATTAGCTTTAATTCGTGGCAGATGTGACAATAAGTATCCAGGAAGCTCGTATTGTTGATGAAACAGGGATAATTTAAATGAAGTAATTATGGAACCACCCGGAATTTTACACGCAGCGGAGAGTATAAGTTAGGAATTCTTTCACAAAAGAGTTATGGAAACAATATGAAATAAAATAACCAGTTTCTTCAATGTGCAAGTTAAGAAACCAATTATAACAAAAATATGCTGTTAGCATATTTTAAAATAAAATCAAACAATGGTCAACACTGTGGGCAAATTACTCAATGAACAAACTGACAAATTAGTAAACACTATGAATATACCTTATGTTTTTTTTTAATTTATTCATCACATTGTTGGCACCAAGGCTGAAAAGAAACAAGGGAACATAACAGATATGCAATAGGTAAAAGGAAACTAATTCATAGTCTATGATTTGTCAATAAATCCAGACATTTGTCTTACAGTGTGTGATACACATGGGCAAAGCAACTTTATTCTGCCGTAGACCTTTAAGTCTTCTCCCATAATGGCACTTACATACCAAGTACAAGCTTTCAAAGCCCTAAGTACATAAAGTAGGTGCTTGCTCCCAGGATGCTCTGGTTCACATTCAGTTAGTTGATCTCGGTGATTTCTGCCGAGTACAGCCTCAGCGTTGTCATGACGACCGCATGCCGGGAGAGCGAGACAGACGTACCAACGTTGATTGCCGAAAATCAATAGTTTCCACTACATCCATTGATCAAAGCGAAAACGTGCTCGTGATTCAAGGCATGTTTGTTTTACACTCCTGCGTTCATTATAGCAAGTGACATCGACCAAAATCGACCAAATGAGATTATTCCATGCCTCGCCGAGGGTTTTCGTTCTGGTTCGGTGTAATTGCTACTCAGCATTCTTTTGGATCAACCTAATGGCTTATATCTGAGTAAATTATCGTCATTCACTACTCCTCGATCTCTGTGGCCCCTGGCATTTCTGAGAAACATTTTCTTAGCTTTGTTTTTACTGCCAACTTCTTCCAATCTCCTCTTTGCAGTTAGCCTTTTCTATTACATCCTACCATTCTTTGCAGAGAACAATCTTCTTGTCAGGCGATTTTCACCCATTCTATATGGTCAACCTATAAACAAACCTGTTGATTTCATTACACCTTGCTGCATCCGGTTCATTACGGAAGCCGTATATCTTGTGACTAACTTTGTCTCCATAGTCCCTTACCTTGTACTGCTCCTAAGATGCTGCTTAAGATTCTACTATCAAATATGTCTAATCTGCTGTTTTTATTTAGCGCCCATGTTTCTTAAATATGCTACTACGAATCCTAACACAGTATACATTAGTAATTTTGGTGCTTTTGAAAATATATTTCGAATAAATGAGTTTACAATACAAAAAATACCTTCTAAATCATACTGATCAATTATCCACATCTTTTTCCCATGCATTTGTAAATTTGATTAGAATTTACAGTGTTTTCAGGCAAGAGCTCGTTTTGTAGTTTCTCGTTTTATAATGTTTTTGGCCGGATATTGCTTATAAAGGGAAGTTAATTGTCAGAACTTATATTCAATTATTTTTTCAATACATTTCTAAAATGCTCTTAAACGTATGGCATTTCGGTACATACAAAGCAAATTTGAATGTCGTTTCTGATTAGTAAAAAACATTGTGACTGCAACCTTGTCTGCAAATTGTTACTAGCTTAAAACTCATATACTTTCTCTATCCACTACAGTTTATTTTTGTATCTCTGTATCTTTTCTACATACAAAATGGGGGTGAAGAAATGGGTAATATGAAATGTGGGCGATGTGTGATGGATGAAACAAAAACTGATTATAAAGATCATGGAGCAGTCAGTGAAATGAATGGCGGGGAAAACCAGAAAAATCTGAGAATGTCCGCCCAGACGCTGCGCTGTCCACCACAAATGCCACACGTGGTCGACTCCCTGCTTCTAGGCGAGAGGCAAGTGCACCACTCGACCACGACGCCACCGCCTGCGTTAATCGTTCAACGTTTTCACAAATGTTTTCATTATATGCTTGGTTGTGAGAATACAAAGGGGATACAGGTAGCCGAAGTAATGATCAGACGTTAAAATGCGCCCTACTGTATGCTGACGTTGAAATTCCAAATGGCAAATGCATATAATGATGAGTGATGAAAATCATTTTCTGGTTTGGATAATTTCTTTTGTTTGACGTAGACAAATATGAAACATTCAACTTTGCAAGCTCCAACTTCAGATTTAATCAGTAATTGTACTTTATATTTACGTAATTCATTTTGAACGGTTCCTCTAAAATACTTACAACTAACGTACGTTTAGTTATGCCTATGTTTAATTTAATGCTATTCTTTAACTCACTCCTCCGATGGTAAGTCATAACGGATGTTGGTGGAAATGAGGCCAAATGAGCCCAGGGCCCATAGAACTTTGAGTTACAGTTTGTTTAGTTAACGCATGTGTACGTCGGCCGCCTCCTTTGACGAACCCTTATAATCGTTCTCAACCCTTGCTCTCCTTCTCCCAGTCCTTTCTGCGATGTTGCAACCTTTCTCAATACGTCATGCGTATCGTACGAGGTTTGGTCTAAATAAATTATCTTACGTCCATTACTGCGAAACTTCCTTAGTTTTGGCAAATATATATAATCGCCAAGATACAACTCTACTGGATTCCATAATAAGCCTTATCTTATTCAAAGTGCGGTATTTGAAACCCCGCTCCTTTAGGAGACCGCGAAAATTGCAGTGTCCATAGTGAAAATCACAAATTTCTTGCAAGTGTGCAACCAATTCGTCTAAGTTGGGCGCTCTCCCTTTTGCATAGAATCTATAAATTTCTCGGCGAATTAAATCGTATGTGAAATTATCTACTTTAGAGAAACGTTTCCTTTTGTTTTTACACTTGTTCGGCATCTTTGGTATTGCTTTCGTCACAATTTTTCTTACTGTATTTCTGTGAATACCCAGAATTTATCAACAGGCCCATTGCATGACCCCTTACCAAGATTATTTTTCAGCACACATTTATATGTGTTTAAAACCAAGCGCTTGAATTTGCTTAGAAACAGTTCCCGTTATAACTTTGTTTTTTGAGGCATCTCTAGTAACAACTCGGCCCAGCAACACTTTCCAATTTATTCACACTATTGTCTTCACTTTGATTATTTTCACTTGAATGAAAGTTATCTACTACTTCATTTGCATTTACCACTGTATTTACATTCCACGGCCTCTACATCGTGACACATAACGAATTTCTGCACGTAATGAAACAGATCAACTGGAAGTTTGAACTTTGGCAACTAAGACTCCACGTGGAGTAAACATGCGACTGTCACTTCGAGAAAATCAGGTTGCTATTGGTCCTCAACGACAGTGTTCCATTTCTGAAGTGCGGAGATATATTTATGAGGGTCATCAGTGGGCGGTAGGGCCCGTTTCCTTTGTGAGGCAACTGCACTCGCACTGACTACACAAACTTTACCTGATATCGTTCAGTATAAGAGAAATCCCCGAAAAAATAAGACCTTATCCAGATAACTCCCCCTGACCGAAATTCAAACGTGGGAGCTCTTGAACGAGAGGCAGACAAGCTTCCATCTACAGAGGCGAGCAACTTTTATTGTAAATGGGTCCCAATACGACACCACAACATCCATGCCACTTAGGAAGGGAGACGTATGTTCATAAGTGTTGAGAAAACGGGAAACACCTGCACTGATGCAGACAAATTGCATCTTTAAAAGAGTAATTGGGAGTATTGGGCTTCTGAGTATACCACCATTTGCATGAAGTTTTGTTCTCCGTCAAAGAGAGCTTCCCTCCCCACGAACGGCTATCGTTGCAATTACATAATAAGGTTCATCAGTAAAGAATTATGGCACCGCGATCCTCAGAACCTACAGTATGCGCTTTTTATTTATGGAAGAACTTAAAAATAAAGTGTATCGGAACAAACAGCATACGTAGGAAGAACTGAAAGACAATATCGGAAAAGAAATTAGTGCAATTTCAGAGGATGAATTAATGCATGTCAACAAAAATTTACTTCGAAAGTGTGAGACATGCGTGGAAGCACAAGGACATAATTTCCAAAACCTTCTGTGACAAAGGTATGTAATTATAGTTTGTATGATAAACCTAAGCGCTAGAATTTAAAATTTCAAAATAGTGCTGCAGCACTAACCAACCGCCAGCCGGCAACCAGTGAAAAATAAGGCACTGTATAATCAATCCAATTTTGCTCAAACAAAAAATATATGAAGAGTATCATCCTGACAATCTTAATCAGCTGATGAAATGAAAACAAATAGGTTTTTTTATAGCCAGATTCCCTATATATTCATACAGCGTTCATGGGAGTGTCCCTCTCTTGCCCAAATCCAACAGTATGCAATTTGGGAGTGGGATAGCAAGAAGGACAGGTATAAAACTGGAAGAACTCAAGATAAACATTAAAAATCAACTCATAATCGTTGCTGTGGCTTTACTAAATCGCAGAATACATATTTAACTAAGAAAACACATTTTCTGCAATTATTTGCTCGCATTATAAGAATATACGTCAAAGCACAGAAGCGACGGGAAGTAACATCCGACAGATGAGAGCAAAAAAATTCCGAGAGGTAAAGAGGATTCCAGAGCCTTCGTATATGTGATGAATGGAAATACCATATCAATGAACGATGGGAATAACGCAATTTTAATTTTGTTTACTTCAGCTATGGAGCGTTGGTTAGCGGCACATGTGTTTCAGCCGTGCTTCTTTGACGAAAGTCTGTTGTGACAACGCAGAGAATATTTCGCATATTTCGCATTCATATCACTGTGCCAAGGCACGGTCCAATTCCTTCACGGAAAACAATTATGTAATGGTTGAATAAATTTGCAACATGTAGTAGAGTCTTAGACATTAAAATGGTCCACCTAAAACAGTGAGGACACCAGAAAATGCTGCTTGAGTGAGACAAGCTGTCGTTCAACTCCAGACAATCAAGAATTTGAAACTAAAGGTCTTTACCAGACGTCTTGTAACTCTACAAGCGCTAAAAGAAGCCATTGCTGAATAAACTGCCACCCTAGATGGAAACTGTGTAGTGTTTAACGCCCACTTTTACTACATACGGCTCCGCAGGCGATGACACTGATGATACATGAGATGAAGATGGAGCACCGGTGGAATGAGATGGCGGGGGAAACCGGAGATCCCGGAGAAAACCCGCCCTAGCGCCGTGTTGTCCACCAAAAATCTCACTTTGGAGTCGCCTGGGATAGAACCCGGGCCGCCTTGGTGAGAGCGAAGCAGTCTAACCACTGAGCCACGGCGCGGCCCACCATAGATGGATGGAGACCTGCTGCATCATATGTTATATAGTTTCATCACACGCTTGCAGGAATGCCTGGGCTGTATCAGAGGCCATCTTAAAGATATAATTTTCCAGTAGATAATTCTATGACATGAGGAAAATAAATGACATACTTTCAATTTGTACATTTGTTAAATTCCTCTACTATCTGAATAAATAAGTATAGGCGTTCAAAACTAGGGAGTTTGCTGTGCGTCACCCGGTATAACTCTTCCCTTGATGCTTCATTTCTAATTTGATCTTGTCTTGTACATCTTACTGCTTGTGAATATTTCATTTCTGCCGCTTGTATTTGGCTCCAACTCTTTTTACGAGGCATGTCTCCGATCCATACACTAAAACCGAACAACCGTTGTCTTATAGAATTTTAGATTTGTATCCTTTTGGGTTTTTATTTCAAAAGTACGAGCTATTATTCTACAACGATGTTGGAATTTATTCACTTTATGACTTATTTCTTCGCTGTTTATTTTAAAGTTTACAGTACAGCTTAAGTAACTGTTTTCCAACTGTTCTAACACTTCAATGTTTTTATTTGTTTTCCTGTAAGTGCCATGATCTTTCATGTTTCCACTGATCTATTTAAATCATAATCCTGGATCAATTTTTATAACAAGTATCTACATATTTATTTACAGCGTCTTGTATTAATATGCAAAGAGAAGCAAATACACTGCGTTATTTTTTATCTAATTTTATCCTTAAAATGACGTCCATATAAACGTTTTTATTCCTGTATACATCTGTCAACTGTTTTGGAGAACCTTTCCTACCTAACACTTGCCTAAGTCTAGTCCTACCTACCATATCAAAAGCTTTTTCTAAATCTACAATCTAAAAACTCTGTAGGAATGTGATGTTAATATTTTTTTAAATAGTGAATTAAAACTGAATAGTATTCAGCGTTGAAGTCTGTTCAGCTCTTATGCCTTAGCTTCAAACGCATGCAAGGACATCTTACAGACAGTGTACTGCGTGTAATGGGAGTAAATGAACATGATATTTGCATCAGTATGCACGCATCCATGGTTCACTGGGAATCCCAACAAGCACGTACCAATTACCAACTCAGTTCACTGATTGTCAACAGTTACAACTCCAATATTCAAATTAATTCACCAAGACTTGCTGCCTGGTAACAACTTCTTTTCTTAGTCAAATTTACCTCCGCGTTCAAGGTCATATTAGTACCGTAACTCTATATTTTGCTTGTTCACACGCCCGTACATACAAAGACGAATGCAGAGCTCCTGCGTGTTAACTTCTCGTGAGGTTAACGGATATAAATGTTTATCACTCCTATGGTAAACCTTTTAGCAACATTCCTTCAAGGAAACTTTAAACTAGGTAGGCAGAGACCAGTACTCCGTTCTGGACAGACAAAATATCATGTGAACCAATCACATACCACTTTCTCTACCAATTATTTATCTTCATAACTATTATATGTTACTCACATAAACATTCCCCACATATTTTACATTACCTAATGGTCAAATCGAACGGCGACTTTTTAGACATTGTTCATCTCTTGAAAGTGTTGTAGATATTTAGTTGTTTCTTGCGATTTCACAGGAAGAGTATGAAATTTTAGTTCCTTATATAGCGAGTGAACATAAATTTGATTAACTCTAACTTTCTGGCCACACAAAATGTGTGATGAACTTGAAGATAAATAAGCTTTTATTAAAAAATTTTGTAAAAGCTGTATAAAATAACTGATATTTGGCAGAGAAAGTCACCTGAATATGCCCTATATATAACTATAGGGAATAAATCACTACTCTATGAATCAAATACCAAATTTCTAGGAATATGGTTAGATGAACATTTAAAATGGGAAAAACAAATTCAGCAACTAGAATTGAAACTAAGCAGAATTACATTCGCTATTAAATCAATGAGGGAGTCTGTAAACACAAATGTGTTGAGAATTATTTATTTCGCTTATTTTCATTCTGTAATGTCTTATGGTATACTTAGCTGGGGAAATCAAAAATATTTAGACTGCAGAAAAGGGCTATTCGTTATATAGTAAATATTCCTTTCACCACCAGCTGTAAACCATATTTTAAACTACTAAAAAGACTTCCATTACCCTGTGTGTATATATATGAAGCTCTAGTTAGGACAAGAATTGTACTTGCTCAATTTGAAACAAATTCGCAGATACATACACATAATACAAGAGGTAAATCAGAGCTACGCATTATAAGCCACAATACAACTTTATTCACACATAGCTTTCAACATAAAGCACTATTACTATATAACAAACTACCCGATGGCATTAAAAGTATAACATCGGAAAAAAGGTTTAAACTGTCTGTAAAATCATTTTTAAGAGAAGGTTGCTATTATTCAGTGGAAGAATACTTAAAACATGATCAAAATATCAATGCTTCCTAAAATGATGTATGTGAATAAATACCTGTGCAACTTCGGAGGTGATACTTGTAATATTCAGAAAAGCTGTAAAAAATATCCTACTAAAAGTAATGTCACAGACAACAGATGAGTTTCTAAGAAGTATAATTAAATAATAAAGTAAATATTGATATTTTTTTTTTGGTAAAAATTATGTGTCTTACAGCCAAGTTCTTAAAAATGTAATACATTAAACTATTATGTGACCTAAGTTGCATTATTCTTAATTACTATTTGTATTATTATTCTGTTAATTACTACTGCATTACTTTAATCACTATTGTATTATTTAACTACTATTGTATTATTTAACTACTATTGTATTATTTAATTACTATTGTATTATTCATAATTGTATTACTCATAAGAAATGTATTATTCTTATGGGTACAAATTTGACGAAGCCATGAATATTGTATATTCCTAAGGTGAATAAAACTATCTATCTATCTATCTATCTATCTATCTATCTATCTATCTATCTATCTATCTATCTATCTATCTATCTATCTATCTATCTATCTATCTATCTATCTATCTATCTATCTATCTATCTATCTATCTATCTATCTATCTATCTATCTATCTATCTATCTATCTATCTATCTATCTATCTATCTATCTATCTATCTATCTATCTATCTATCTATCTATCTATCTATCTATCTATCTATCTATCTATCTATCTATCTATCTATCTATCTATCTATCTATCTATCTATCTATCTATCTATCTATCTATCTATCTATCTATCTATCTATCTATCTATCTATCTATCTATCTATCTATCTATCTATCTATCTATCTATCTATCTATCTATCTATCTATCTATCTATCTATCTATCTATCTATCTATCTATCTATCTATCTATCTATCTATCTATCTATCTATCTATCTATCTATCTATCTATCTATCTATCTATCTATCTATCTATTTAGCATTTAGCTTCATACGCCATATCATCAGTCAACGTTCCACTGTAGACTACACCACTCGTCTATTTGCTCAAATCTGCTGAAGATGGCAAACATCGTGCTCAAAACTGACCAGTTGATCATCATGTCACAGGAAGTTATTTCAAACTGTTCCTCCAAATATCACCACCTTTTAGATATGGTGGATGAAACAATATCTCGAAGTAGGCTATCAAAATCAGAAAGAGCAAACAGAAAGAGGCAGGCTATTCTTTGAAGATTTCCGTTGGTGGCCCTTATCAACTCCTTCCTCTAAGGTTCTGTGTACGCCATTGCTCGCGTCAGCAGAAATCCCTAATGATGCCCACCATGGCGAAACGTCGAACTTCCAGAAACTCGGGCAGCGTTTTGTTTGTTTACTGTTTGGAGTTTCGAGAGATCTGAAATCAGCAGCAGAATCACAAGACAAACGATCTTTCGGTACTGTTAAATCCAAACAAACAATAAAATTGATTCAGGTCACCAGATTTTGGTTTACCAAAAAGATAAAAAGAGTTGAGGTAAACTTTTATGCAGTCAATTTGCAAGCAGTATCTATCTACTGGGCGCACAAGTAAGTGGCCGAATCGATGCAACCTATAGCAAGAAATCATCACTGATGCTTTCCCTTGCTACTTAAGGAAACCACATTGAATGATGATACTGCATTTCCTTACACTTTAGGACGAACATAACACACTTGTATTTAACTTCCTTAAAAAAAATCTCTCTACAATGTAACCTGTACTCTTCTGTTACGTATGACTATGACTTTGCCCTTCCTGTATCTCCTTTCACGTGATTAGTCATCTCTCATGAGTTGCTCTCGTGGAATGGTTTGATAGGTTGGTCTCTGCAGTCTTAAACCGTTAAATAATTATACATAAAACGAATCGTTAGTTATCATTTTAATCCTTATTGCTATTTTATTGTAAATAAATCGATTTAACGAGTGTTAATAGTCCGCGCCGTGGCCAAGCGGTTAGGCCATTGAACTCTCACCAAGGCGGTCCGGGTTCATCTCAGGCGACCGCAAAGTGAGATTTGTGGTGGTCAACACGGTGCTGAGCCGGTTTTCTCCAGCATCTCCGGTTTCCCCCGCCATCATTCCACCAATTGCTTCATTAACATCTTTCCTTGTATCCCTTCGCCCTCATTCCGTCCATCTATTTCCCTAACTCTAACTTCGAGGACCGGGATAAACACCAATCCCAGGATTTCTCCCTCTGACCCATAGTAGTGGCTGCCTCACCGAAATCTAAAGCAATAGAGGTAGAGGACCACAATTGCATAGGACTGTGTCCTATCCAAGAGCAGAAGAGGAAGAAGAAGGGGAACAAGAAAAAGAAGAACAAGAAGATTGTATAAATAAATGCATCAATTCGCAGTCTTCTGGAAAGGCATTCCCATTCATTTGTATTCAGTGCATCAGCTCCCATATTATTATTAAGTGAGATTTGTGGTGGACAACACGGCGTTGGGGCGGGTTTTCTCCGGGACCTCCGGTTTCCCCCGCCATCTCATTCCACCGGTGCTCCATCTTCATCTCATGCATCATCAGTGTCACCGCCTGCGGTGCCGTATGTAGTAAAAGTGGGCGTTAAACACTACACACATTTCATTTCAGCTCCCATATTATGAATTTAATATGGCAATATTTTCACCTTCTAAAATTGCGTTCTCCAAACTATTTCGTATTGTGAACACTACATAGGTATAAAGATTAAAAGGACACTTAGAACTCTGTTAACTAAAAGGTGCTACAGTTGGCTGCAAATCGTGTATGTCAATTCCATGGCACAATGAAAACGTGAAATAATGGCATGATTATAATACGAGTATATATACTCGTAATGCACAGATCTACTGCAGTGGCATTTTTAGAACCACCGGAAGACGAGTCACGTAGGGTGGTTTGCAAGTGCAAGGCTACAGTAAGGTCAAGTGCACTGGAAGACACAGTTTAAACGATTTCATTGGCCTAACTATTTTGTGTGCAATGTATTATACCAGAAGGCCAAATTGTAAATATAACAGTAATCTATCCTATTTCAGGTTCCACCTACTTATAACACTGAATCAGTACTATAAGCTCTTCGTGTCACCGCGATCCCAATTTACATTTTAACAACCTTTTCAGTATACCAGCAATTTCATATCTCAGAAGTAACGACCCGTAAAAATTTAAAGCTATCTCAGAAATTATTAATCGCATTTGAATTATTTCTTCAATGGCAGATGAGGCGTTTTTTTCTGACTTCAGAAATCGTTGTTTAATAATATATTATTATTTAAAAACAAAAGCCAATATTTAAATATCTTAAATGCAGGACAGCCTGAACACAAATCCTGAACACTCACGATCCATATATTTTTTAATGTTGCTAAATTTGTTATGTTGGGGCACTTTGGTTTGGTTGGGTATCCTGATGTAATCATTAGAGCAGTCAAAAAATATGATCATCCTGAAAACGAATAAATAATAATAATAATAATAATAATAATAATAATAATAATAATAATAATAATAATAATAATAATAATAATAATAATAATAATAATAATAATAATAAACGCCTTGGAGTTATGAACTAGGATAGCCTAGCCTCAACGCCAAACAGGTTACGTTATTAAATAATAACAAGGAATCATTGTTACATGTCAACATCATTAACATTTGGCATTTTAAATACCAAATTAAATGGAGTTGATCCAACAAATCATTGCCAGAGATACACACAAGAAGAACACACATAAATCATTTCGTTGGAAACGAGCATTGTGAACTTTTCTTAGGTCATAGAGATAAGAATAATAATCACTTTTATATAGGAATAAACAGAGTAATCATAAATCAGCTGGACTTTGACCTCATAGTTGATGGGCATGTTGTTACAGTAGCTGATGTGCATCGAGCAGCATATCTCAGCTTTAACTTCCATTGTAACAGAAAATCCTCATTTACATAGATACCCCATATCTTTGAAGCTTAAAGCAAGGTTACTTTACTTCTCAACGCATACCAAAAGACGTTCTTTAAGAGGAAAGTATTACGTATGCCAACGCCAGTGATGCCGAGTGATGTATATTAGAGATATGTTAGTCTCAAATAGAAGAGGTCCACTCTGGAACACGAAAACAGGAACAGGGATATTCAGCAAAACAGCTAGCGGCTTATGTAATAATAAGGAGCGTACAAAAACTGAGCTTTAGATGTCTGCTGCTATGCATAGTAGGCAGAGTAAAAACGATGTCATTTATTTAGTATCACATTAACTGCAACATCTACACTGGAATAAAAATAATCCTTACCACTCTAAACAAACGAAATATAATGTTCCTCTTATTGAACTGTTATTTGCCCATATGAACTAGACCATGGAAATACCTCCATTTACCCTACATAAAAATATTTTGATTGGCCAATTCTTAATATTAATTAACATATGATGTACATCTGGAATTCGGTGTTTGGTACTATTCTTTCTCATTGCAAATCTATTTCTTTTAGTGTTAGACATCCTAATTATTTCATGTGTAAGCTCAGTAACTCTGCTTATTGAAGAAAGGTTAGAGGCAATCAGTACACGTACCTTACTCGCAAATACTCACACAAGATAGAAGCAATAATACTGCATTAAAATTGCACTTTATTAGGGTATAGATTGGTAAATTCAGTAACTTTCTGTCCTAAAGCATAAAAGTATTGCACTCCCGTGACTTTATCTGAAAAAACGTTTATCCTCTATTTACTATATGTTAATCGAGATCAAATCGTATTGCTAATTTTCTTGTAGGTGCAAGGGGATATGGGAATATAGCAAGATTTAAGCGATAGTCAAGTCTTTTAAGAGCTGGCTGCTATGTGGTGGCTATGAAATTTCGTTCTCAAGAACAACTCCAATGTGTTGCACACACACACACGCACGCACGCACGCACACACACGTGACTTTCGCTACACTTGTACAAACTACTCTTAGACACACTTATTATCTACTTAATGTTAACCAAGGTAAACACTTGCAAAAATCATCTTTTGCCAATTTTCTTCTAAGTGCAAGAATAAATGTATCCTTGTGTTAAGTGGAACACAAGGCCTAATGAACCGCGCAACCTCGAGGCCCATAGGAAACGAGTTGAGGATAAGAGGTTTCCTGATCAGAGAGATTCCGGGATGAGTGATCAGCCCAACGCTGGAAGTGAAAGCACGAGAGAGATGAGTTGATAGGAAAGATGATGGAGTAATCTCTGGGATGCTGGCGGTGGAAACCGGAGGACCCGGAGACCCATCTTCATGTCTAAGTGCAAGAAGTGATAGTTAAATAGTTTAAACCTGATCGCTGCAAAATATAAGTTACAAAATATAAGAACAATTAATTTCCACTAATTGTACCTAATAGTAGTCCGAACTATAGAGCCCGGGCCTTAAAGTACTTACGGCAAAATAAGTCACCATTAAGGTACTTGTCTCATGTGTATATGAGAACTCCTAGTGGTTTACCGGGAAAAACACGAGTCAGTTGTAGAATTTAATGTCATGTAGGCATGTTGGCCATAGTAGCTCAAATAGGTAGAGCGGCTGGACGGAAACCAGAAGATCCGCGGTTCAAATCCCGGCTATGGCATTGAATTTTTCAATCCGGCTCTACCCATTCATGGTGCGTCCTACACACGGCTAGAGTGAAAGAACAATTAATTTCCACTAAAATATAAGTATTGCAAAATTCAAACGAAAAAGAAATATCTCCGAAATGGTTCACTTCCCCCTCCCCCTCAAAATGCATTTGTCGTAAATTGTGTATTTTAACTAGCTCTACATTTTTATGGCCTACGGTTTGTCTCTTGTAGTTTAACGGTTAGACAACTCATGCAGAATGAAGACGATTCTGAGATCACTCCCAGGAAATATAAGATATAAAGTCTGTCTACTCAACGCAAGTGCACGGCGGCCGCTTTCTTTGAGGAACCCTCATAATCGTTTTACAACATGGACCCTCCTCCTGACGGTCCTCTCTACAATGTTGCAACATTTTAACATCACCGTCTTGCACCTAATGAAACAGAACAACAGGAAGTTGGAACTTTAGCAACTGAGACTCCACGCGGAGTAGACATGCAACTGTCATTTTCAGAAAATCGGGGTTGCTATTGGTCCCCAACGTCAGTGTTCCATTTCTGAAGTGTGGAGATAGATTTATAACGGTCATTAGTGGGCGGAAAGGTCAGGTCCTTTGAGGTCCCTTTGAGTGGAAACTGCACACACGTTAAAAAAACAGACTTTACCTACATTTCTTTGGGACGAAACTATTTTAAGTATAGAGAAATTTAATGAAACTTAGTAGAAATTTTTATAAAGTCATTTTTTAAAAATATACCATGTAAAGCGTAGTCTGTGTTGGTAGGAATTGCTTGAAAATATTTGTGTCGCATTATTGAAAGACGCTGAACTTAAAATATTAAATGCTGTATTTAATTCACTTTTCGTTTTTTGAGTTATGCTGTTCACACACATCTTTTTCTAAAAATGTTATTTTTCAGAATCAGGGCACTTCAAAACGTAAATTTGCAGTAAAATCTCTGAATGGAATCCAATAACTTTTGACATACGTAACAGTAAAACAGGTAAGAATAATGGATTTAAATTTAAATAAGGAATATTTTATAATGGAATGTATATTTATGTTTCAAAAAGATAAACTTAATGCCCTTCCGAGAAACCGACAATGGAATTCAGAAGTCAAAGAAAAGCAGAGAAAGATGGGAAGACACTACAATGATGCTTGACATCATCGCATTTCAGCGGAAAAACATGAAATCGTTCTGTTAAGTATCGATTTGCTCAGTAGTGGCTGTTATCAGGCACTTGGCTTACACCGGTACTTTGACGTCATAAGTCAGCTCGGTAACAGACTATGCGCTGTACCTGCGACCTATATATTCGTTTAATTGAAGAATAAAATATTAAACAGCAAAGAAAACAACCATTTATCTTGTCGAACAGTATTAAAGCGACTTCAAAATATCACTGCAAGCATATGCTAGAGGGTAAACTTAGTATGTTTTATATTGAAAAAGAGCACATGGTTTTCATTGTATTACTCCAGCTGCAGCTTCAACAATTGAAATTATTCAAATTCCTAAAAAACTTTAAATAGTTTACATCAGAAGAAATGATGATGATGTGTCTTTTTATACAATATAAATTCTTAGGAATATAATACAAATTTTTAAATATAAGTGTAAACACGAGCTTGTACACTGCACTGTTTATATGCAACATTCATTATGTATGTTCACATAAACAGGACTCTATCCCAATCTATAACGTTTTCTTTAATGGATTCACTCCATGCTATGTAAAAACTCTTATTCTGGTGAAAGGATTGACTAAGACTGGCTAATGTTTCAAAAATCAATAAGAAAACCCATAAATTCAAATTTGTAAACGTTCTGTAGTATCAGCATTTCTGGTTTATCTTTAAAAATATATCAACTTTAATTTCTAATCAAAACGGCATCCATAACAAAAATGATCCCTTTGCACTTTAAGTGAAATATGCATTTTTTGGCATTTATTTATTGCATCTTCTAAATTCACACTGGGACATTTTTGACATTTGTTCTAAGTATTTAAGGAAAATAATGCTGCTTACGACAGAAAGAAGGCTTAGGATTGACTACTGCTGCACCTGCTTTATTTTTGAAAACGTTTTTCCCATAATCCTCAATTAGGTATTACTGTTTTTCTAACGTAGACTTTGGAAACCCATCACCCCGTCCCCCACCCTTTATTTTAGGTTGCCTTAATTACATGTTAATGTAACTTCGGATCTGCTATAAACAAAGACAAAACACTATCAAAATTCGCATTACTGAACAAAAGACTGTTTTCGGTAAGTTAAATGCCAGGTCAGGAGATGGTTTACAGTTGTGTTATATCCAGTATTTCATTAGTGGTTATAACATTTTATAAATATCCTGATGATGAGAGAGATGCACACTCCCGAAACGTTGATATCTAATCATCTTTTCACCTGGCTGGCTGTCCGAGAAGAAAGTGAGCGTATTCGTCGCCAGGAAAGCTTCAGGTCTTATTTTAACTAGCCTTCTAGTCGTCTTCCTTATACCACACCAGGTTGCTTCGTTATGCCTATAGAGAGGCCTTAGAACTAGGCAATTGTACCTCTGCTTCTTTGACGAGTAATGCATATTCCACAGAGACTTAATGTCATGCAAATATTCTACGTGTGCCAGGCAAATGACATTAGCTGCTTTCGTTATTTATGGATAGATGGCAATGAATTTGCTACTACCATCTACATAACATGGGAATTGGGTTTTTTTTTGGGGGGGGGGTAATTTACATTATATCGGATGATGAATGAAATGGATGAAATGGTGATCAATGCGTCCGGGGTCCAAGGAGCTTAGAGTTACCCGACATTCGTCTTTTAGGATAAGGGGAAACCCCGGAAAAAACCTTATCCAGGTAACTCACCCTAACCGAGTTTCGAACTCGGGACATCTTGAACGTGAGGCAGACACGCTACCATCTACCCTATCGAGGCGGGCAGGACTTTAGGTCGCCATATTAAATACGCAGTCCGTTATGTTTCTTGGCAACTTCACAACTTGGAGGAAAAAAGATAATCAGCCTACAGGATTTGAGCCCTAAATCTACCAAATACGAGCAACAGGCGTTTTCACCTGAATCATCTTACTTGGTATCCATGTTCTCTTTAAACGTTTAAGAACGCTGAATACACGGCATTTAACATGCTTTGTAAAACTTCAAAATACCTGCAGATTTGGTTTAAAATTATTATTGGTCAATAACAAGAAACCGGTCTGCAATTTGATCTGAATACCTCTGTAACACTTCTTATGAATGGCTAGCGTAGAAAAGCGGTGTTGCAATACCGCTCCATGACTTGTCAGAGGGTGTGAGCGTGGAATTGGAGCGTGCAGTAAGTGATGGCTACTGTGCTTATAATCCTTCAAAGGACCGGCCGTGCATTTCGGTAAGAACACCGTCACTGTTCTAGCTTATGAGTGAGCAGAACTTCAGTATGACCATTATTATGTATTTATGAATATCCTAAGGTTTGATGAATTCATTACGGAAAGAGTTCTGTTTCAAAATATAAAACATGAATTTTCACCCTAGGAACATTTCATTGCATATGCGTACATTTTTCTGCTATAATAAGAAGTCATAAAAATTCCTAAGTAACATTTAGCCTTCACACATGATTTTAAAGCTTCAAATTTAACTTAGTACCTAGTTAGCAGCAATTGTTTGCTCTGTTATCAAAACTTTTATTTCTGGCTATATGAATGGCTAACGTACCAGTTTATTTTTTTTTATTTCTTTATTTTTTTGTTATTTTTTTTTTTTTTTTTTTTTTGCCGTTCTTTACTGATATCCACTGAAAATGAGGAATTACAAATGTGAATTTCCTAATATACCGAGAGAGATTCCCATCGCCGACCACTCTGACTTTTGAGGTTTTCATGGTTTTCCGTGATACGTAGGCGAAATTTGAGATAGTTTCTCATTTGCCAAACTTGCTTTCCATCATTTGCCTTTAATTATGTTTCCTTCTCATGTTACGAGTGTTTCTTACATGTTCATGTTTTTTTTTTTTTTTTTTTTTTTTTTTTAGTTTTGTAATTTACATCCTCCAACGTTAAGTCATATCGGACGGTGAATCAAATGGGTGAAATGATGCTCAAATGAGCCCGGGGTCCGTAGAGCTTAGACTTACCCGACATTCGTCTTTCAGGATAAGGGAAACCCCCGGAAAAACCTTATCCAGTTAACTCACCCTGATAGAGATTCGAACTCGGGACCTCTTGAATGTTAGGAGTGTATTTCTAGGTTTCGTTGCATAAGACGATGCCGGTCAAATGGAGCGTATGCTTGGTCGATGAGTCGTTCGTCATTCCGTTTAAGTAGCTACAGCAGTGGAACAGGTCTTAAGAGTCCGAAATGTTTAGAGACTTCCGCGCGTCTCTGCAACCTGTCTGCTGCGGCCTATAATCTCCTGTGGCTCCATTTCGTTCTAGGAGGGCGGTAGTCACAACAAATCTATGTAAGTCACAGTGCACAAGGTGACTCCCTTATAATCTCAATAGTATACCTCAGGAAAGAAAGTCTCCGGGGAATGAGACGCAAGGGGTTTGGAGAAGGTTCCTACACCCTTCATCGACAAGTTTATGACACTTCAGGTCAATACAGTTACAGACCATTTAAAAACATTCTGACGACTTCTACTTTTGTAAATGAATCTTCTCGGTTTTAGTTTACAAAATAAATAGGGCGCAAGTTTTATTAATGCTTCTGCTCCTTGTGTGTCACACACATTCGCTGTCCCTGTCCCGCTGTGTAAGGGTGGCGTATACCTCTCAGGGACTTACTTTGCGTTGGTGGACAGTGTGTGTACCTATAGTACGGATAAAAAATGCGATATCGTTAGTGCAAAGGCAGCTACGATAAAATTAGCTACCTACTAATTATGACCTATAATAATGCCTAAGACAATTTTCTAGCACCAGGAACATGCTCTCTTTTATGATATGTTGGTTTGAAAATTCTATCATTTCTGGGCAGTTGCTAAACTCCATCAATTACGTTATCTACTTGATTTAGCAAACAACTTAATTCTATTTATTTCTATTACTATATTTAGAAAAAGGTTGTTTTGTACACGTTTTGTAGTCAACACATGACTGGAAAAACATGCACGTGAGTTCTACTTACATAACTTCCCAGTAAAAATGCTGTTTTAGCCGTTGCACATAAAAGGTTGATTAGTGTCCAGCGCAGGTCTTATGCAGGCCTTGAAATCCCATGAGTTACAGTTTCCGGACTACGAGCACTGCTGTGCAGTCATATATTTTTACTATAATGAACGATTTAGTACATACCGCAATGAATCATTGCAATTTTGTTAATTATGGTAATAGCACCTGTTGATTTATTACGCGGATATGGCCTATCTGTGAAAAGGGAGATATACACATAAAATATTAGTTCCTCTTTTTATTTCTCTCCCAAGTTGTGAATTGATCTTCGTTACCGTATATGATGTTGATGCCTGCAAATATATAAAATTACGACTGCATTAAATTAAACTGCTGTGAACAGAAATAATTCCTTTTGGGTAAGAAATATGGGGTTTAAAATGCAACATTTCATTCTGATGAGACATCACTTTTAGTCACGCTCAAACTGATTCATTATTGATAGTAGGTAATTAATTATATGTGTAATCTTTAATGCAAAAAACTGGTGATATGTAAATGTTCCTTTCAAAGAAAAACAGGACACTCCAATAACATATGAGCGTGTAAAAAGGAATTTCAATTTAAGTTTATTATAATAAATATTAAAACTAATGTATTAATTAAATTAACGATTTTCAAAAGGTCTCATGGGTCTCTGACTACGTGACAGTTTATCTAAAATTATCTAAATATAGCCCGAGGGAAACGAAATAATTAGCAGTTTCAGTAGGTATGAAAGAAACAATATTTTTGGAGCATCTCGAAAGGCTCCAAGTTTTTCAAGATATATTAGTTTTTTTAAGAACACAATTTAATGTTGATATTTATGTTCACAGTAAATATTAAATTAAAGAGGCATAATTTCATAAACTGAACTTAGTTGAAACTAGTATTTGTAGTGATGATTCTTAATTCATATGTCACTAGAGATGGTGGGCTTTGATGATGCAAGAAATGAAAATTTGGAAAAGGAACTTTCTGAAAATAAATGTTCCAGGCATAAAATAAAGCACCTCTCCAGCATTTGCCATTGCATTAAGTCAGCAAGCAAATGTTTCCGTATCAAAAGCTTTTTTTCCTCCCACTGAATATGTTCGATATTTTCCTCGATATCACATAGGCTATGAATTTTGAAATGTTGCAACTTATTTAAGTAATGGTTTATTCACTCTCATATCACGATGCCAGGCGTCTTTTTTAATATACCTGTGGACAACAGTTCGCTTATTGGTATTTTATGGTTCACTCTCATCAGTAGAACTTGCTGTTCAATAAAGAAAAACGGTTGTAACAGAAATGACAATACTTCCATTCCTTGAAGAAAATGGGATAACTATGTAATATCAAACTTTTATAAAAATTGTAACTTTTCTACTCTACTCTTTCTTCAACTGTATCCTTAGGAAAGCCTTTTCTTCTCTATCTGATTCTGATTAATCGAAGTGACATTTGCAGAATTTGTTCTATTACGCACTTCGTTACATGCACAATGGGAAAACAGGAGGTTAAAGCAACAGCAAAGAGCTATAAAAAGAGGTCGAATGTCACAAAAATGAATATAAATTGTATGTTTTATGAGGATCTCCATTTTCTGTATACTTTAATGGTTTACAGATTATGCAACATTTGTTCAGAATGAAGTGGACTTCGCGGATTATTCGCAAACAATTTAAGATATACATTTTATTATCCATGTAAATAAATACCTTAAACATATAGTGCTCGTGTTTCAAAAAAATATCGTTAAGAGCCATTAAGAAAATAAAATATAACTTTTCCCCCCACCTAAAGGATAGTTTGGTTGGGTGAATTATTTGAAAAATTTCCATGTTGCATCTTTGGAACATGCCGAATTTTTGCATGATGTATGATCATATACACACTTTATTTTCTAAGAATCTTTTCTTGGATTTAGTGAGCAGCAAAAGTGTATTCCTAGTTAAATCTAGTACCAAATGTTTGAATGGAATTCCTCCCGTGTACAATAGGTAAGTAACAAAGAACGTAAATAGGAAGTAGATTTCTATTGTTACAAAAACAGCCATATAATGGAACGGAAGATTAAATCCTACAAAATAAAGGGGTGGCTTGGAACATTTTGTCCTACTGCCTGGTTTAGTAATAGATTTTCTGGTGCACCCTGTTGCGGCAGGTAGCATGTTCAAGGTGTTCCACCTATCCCGGAATAACAATAATCTGTCCCCTAACCACAAAAGCATCCCTGGGGGGTGTACAGGTGCAGAGAAGGGCAATCGCACACAAACCGTGGTATGGACACACTGCTCCCTGTTGAGGTAACAGTTATTGTATGCGTTCTGGATTTTATTTCAATTCCCGGCCAAGTCATTAAATGTTATTCAATTTATTTTATGACGCCTGACTTGCTTCAACCAATTTTTGATAACTCGTCGGTAAAATAAGCCTCTCTTCAGTAGGAGAAAGTTTCCAAGCACTTAAACGCTAGTTATGAAGATCACTGACCTACACAAGGCATAGCAAATTTAAGATTATGGCCGATGATGCTCTCTAATTCAAGGTCGTTTTATTTAGGTCATTTGTAAACTTTATAAAAAAAACTTAATTTTGAAGGAGACTTCGTTCAACGGATAAATACTTTAGGAAGCTAAAGTGATACCAAATTAACCTAGAGTGTAGCATTTCATTTTGACATTCTATATACTCCGTTACGATTATTGTTGCTAGTGTTATAAGCCCAAATTCCTCGTTAACGACCACAAGCCTTTGATCTGCTCTGAGACATTTCATAATCGAAGTAAATAAATGGCTACCGAGCAAGATAGCTCCGCGGCAACATGTAAGACTCGTACTTCGGAAGTACTGGGTTCGATTCCCTGTAACCACACAGTTGCGGTTTCACCGGTGCGTATTAAATGATGGGGTAGTTTCTTTTATACCATGCAACCAGGCGACGGCGATGGGCGGTTGTGGCTGGACGGTGATGGTGCGGTCTATGAAGGTTTCTGCCTGGTGTCTGTCAAACTGTTGACGATCAAAATGAGGAGATATCCTTAAAGGAGCTCCAAGGGCTCGAAGCCTTGTCCAGGCTAAAACGGCGTCGGATATGTTTAATCTGAAATCGTTAGGGATCTGCCCAAGCTTGCGCACGTAGCCTCCCAGATTTGTTCAACCTTTCAGTGTTTCTCTCACACTGCTCGAAACGCAAAGGGTCACATTGACTTAGATGCGATGGTCTGCCCCAATTTTGGGGGTATCTCTATTACATGTACCCCTTCTTTTTTTAACATTTATATATAGTTCACATTTCAGGCCCTCGCTGTTCAACTACCTGTGGAGAACGCTTCTACATTGCGACATTACAATATAAAAGCTCAGGGTAGTATTATCGATAATGTACGTAGCGTATTGTACAGCTGAAAGACAGCTGCAAATACTGCTTCCAGTTTATTTTTGCATTATTTTTGTTGTCCACTTCTCAACTTCCCAGCAGACAGTGTTGAAGCGGTGCCCAAAATAATGTGCACGATGTATCACAGGATGCTACAGAAATTGCATTAATACAATTAAAAATCTGTATATTATTGTTTTCGCATAAAGTTGGAGAGAGGACCATAAGCTAGTATTATTTTATAACTGGAGCGGAGGTTATGAAGTACTGCAGATGCGTCACTCTTGATTTATGGTTATTGATTGTGGTAGGTTTTTATACAGTTTCATCAGGAAATAAGATAAATGCCCTATAAATATACATTAGCTAGAGAAGCAAAATGTAGATAAAGTGTTAAATATTTTGTATTTTTCAGACTAATCCAGATTAGCACCAAGGATTTTTGGCAAGGCGACGACCTATCCTTGAGCGTATTGTTGAAACAGACTCTGAAGACTCATTGTCTACCTAAAACAAAACGTTCATCTCAGACTGCCATGTCGTTTACCTGATACTGGCAATGCAGGATAGTGATGTCAGCTTTGATACTTCATAGCTAAATTTAGCTTTACGAAGTATACCGAGTAATTTGGGGGTGGGGGTGGAAGAGAAGCCCATTAAAGGCATGTTCGGACGTTTTATAAACTGATTGAGGCAATTTGAGCCATTTTTACTTTCAGTACCACGTACATAATAGGCAGAGCAGGTATTATATTCCACCCAAATGGTCGTATTTCAGTGGGAATCGCGTAATGTGGTCCCTGAATGCAAACCAAGCATTTCCAGAAAAAGGTTTGTGCGTTCCTGTCCATGTGAGCATGCGTACATGTGTATATGAGCAGCGTAACTGAAAATGAACATTTGATTAAATACCAAACCTGGTGTTGTAAGTTAGCACCTTCTATGAATGCGACACGAAGGTTTTCAGCAAAATCCTTCCTGAAAATACCCTTTATATACAACAGTTTTAAAAAAGCTTTATGGCCTCAAAAGTGGCTCTAACGATCTTGATTGAAGTATGCAGCATCTGATTCAGATATAGCCCGCCTCGGCAGCGTAGATGGTAGCTGTGTGCCTCACGTTCAAGAGGTTCCGAGTTCGAATCTCGGTGAGGGTGAGTTACGTGGACAAGGCTTTTTCCAGAGTTTCCTTATCCTTAAAAGACAAATTTCGGGTAGCTCTAACCTCCATGGACCCTGACTCATTTGAGCATCATATCACCCATTTCATTCACTGTCCAATAAGACTTAAAGTTGGAGGACGTAATTTACAACATGTGCTTCAGATAGTTTCGTGACAAATGAAATGTATATCTTGAATTTTATGGGCATGTATTCAGCGCCCTCTTCATTCTGATGACTTTAGCATAAGAGATGGGCAAAATCGTATAACACAAAAAATGCAGAGCTCAGTAATTTATGCCACATACTTGTTCTCCTTGCACCTAAGAAATTAAGCAATAAGTTGATTTCTGTAAATTTCAAATCAGGAAGAAAGGCAAGAATTTTTTTTATTTTTTAATTTTTTAACAATAGTAGAAATAGTCATGTTAATGCTACACACCCGTATTTCTTGCAAAATATGCAACACTTTCTAGACATTTCAGATTCCTTTTCATAATTGCCAAATTAGAATCGTTATGATATTAAAGAGAAGCTGATTAAATACACATTAATGAAACACGAATCTGTGATTTAAAAAAAAAAACACAAGTCACTATTATTTTTTTCCAAATTTCCACACAATTTTGTCTGGGCAGAGAGTGACAATAGAGAAGTTCTGAAGCAATGAGTGTGCTGCCATACCAGAGACAGTTATAAGTACATAACAGTTTTGATAGATGAATGTTTACCTACATTTGACATGTCACAAACAATATGCATGTCCAGTGAATGCTGAATTCTCAAGTTTCTCTTCCCATTAAAGTTTTTGTTTAGCATATTCAAACTACAAATGGGCATTCTGTAATGAAAAGGCAGAAAAAAAGCTGAATTATAGAGATCCCTTTAACAACTCACAAATGGTATATGAAAAGGCTGGGAAATCTCTGCCATCTCTCTAATTAATGTCAAATCTCAATTCCTTCCAATTAATGATTATTGATTATAATCTCATTTATTCTTAGCATTTCAGGGAGTCACTTTCATCGCCCAGAGATAAATTGTGTGCTCATGGAACCAGCTTTGAAATACACGATATGTTTTAGTATCTAAATACTTGCTCCAGGTAATATGACATTAAACAACATATTTTGACAGTGATTCGACCATAATCTACTATAATATTTGATGCAGTTGCTTTCAAACTGGCAAAGATTGTATTTTTAACTGGGCAATTAAAGATATATTTGTTTTCATTTTACATGAAATCCGTATATTTTGATCTTTTTCAGTACCCACAATAGTATTGTAATGTATTATGTATCAGCAATTTAGATTATTTCCAAAATTTAGATTAAGTAAATCGACTAAACCATGTGTTTATTCAGGTCCAAAATATTATAATTTGTTACCAAATAGACTTAAATGCATGAATAGGAGGAGATTTATTCGTTCCTTGTGTCTACAGCTAGCTGATAATCCTTTTCGTGCGCTAGATGGCTGTTCAAATTTAAATTCTTTAATCTTTTGATTTTAGGACATTTTAAATGAGACTATCAGTGCCTGTATTGTGCCTTACGAGAACGACTAATAAATAACAGAAATAAACATAAGTATCTAGTTGGAGATTTTTTACAGCATGAGGTGGAATGCAAGTTTTTGGAACCGGCCAAGATTAAACGACTTGAATAAGTCCAGATGCGAATGTGTAAATTTGTCACAAGACCGTAGTATATCATTATCATCTCCGAACTGTAATGTAGCCCACGGTGTAGGCTTATCCGTGCATTAGAATGTATCCAGAGTTTCAAAAGGAATAGCTGAGTAAATCTTAATCGGATATGTGACCATGTTTATGTGTTTTAGTTTCTGAAAATTATTTATAGAGTAGTCATGAAAAACTCCGAAATATTTTCAGAACAAGTGGAGATATCTTAAACAAGTAATTTGACATAGGAGTCTTATGACCTGTTGCTTCAAATGTGAAAGTTACGGCTATAAATTTCTGAAGTGACAGTACGCCACTGCTAATGATGATACCATTTAAGTACACAAACACACGAAACTGAAGAGGCGTGTCGGAGCATTCTCTGTGGGGCAATGTTTATGAGGTTAGTTTTCAAGTGAAAAGTAAACGAGTTCGAGTCTTCTTGACGTCTTTTTTTCTTTTTTAATTTTTGTTTGATTGTTTTCTAAATATTTTGTCTAAAATTGTAATTCTTGTATAAGTGTATGCATTTTACGGAGTAATTCCAGTTTGTCAGTGCAATTAATTACAATTCTTTCTAACAAACACTAAATCCTGCTTAATACTTTCACATGCTGTACGTCTAAATGGGAGGTAGTTTAAAGGGTGAACGATTTTACATAAAATAAAAAGCAAATACAATTCTTTACGTTAGATTTATAGCAACTGCTCGAAATGGCGACAAGCGGCGAAGGAAGATTGTTCAAAATTGTCTGTGTATGTGGAATAACTTTATATGGTGCTATTATTCGGACAGTTAGGTCATCTGCTGAGGTAACAGGTATTTCAAACACCACAGACTTGAGGTGATCCCAGAAAAAGAAATCAATTGGTTTGAGATCGAGAGAGCGTGCTGGCCAAGCTACTGGACAGCATAAACATGGTTTAAATCACAATAGTGTTATTGCAATGGCCAATCAGCTTCATGTCCTTAGTTACGGATCAAGGTATTTCTTCCTATTAGGATTTAGATATTAAACACACGAAGAAAAAAATAACTACTTGAGAGAAACCGAAACGAGCTTTAGAGCACGAGTTTTCGGCGTTACAGTTTGTGCCACCACCGCACTTACAGAAATTTGACTAAAGTAGGCTAAATTATGCGAGAAGTCATTAATAGCTGTTTAGTGTCACATGGCAGGTGATTAGTTCGAGATTTGAGTGATGCTAAATGAAAACTAAGAATTTATACGAGTATCTCAATACTCTGGAAGCAGTTTTAAAGACATTCTAATCCAGTAATTTCACTCACCTTGTTTAAATACCTACTTATCAGCATCTGATCCCAATTAGGTATAATACAAAGCTGCGTAATGCATAGCCCCAAACCATGCATCGCCTATCTCAACTTGCTTATATTAGTCATATCTACCATCGCTGAAATTATTTGGGTGTAATTCATGAACACCTGTATAATGTCCCACATGTTTGCATGAACACAACATTAATTTTACAGAGTTTCAGGCGATGTACTCTTGCTACTAATGGAACACATTTTGAACATCTTCCATCTCGGAATATCAGTCATGTTTTGAACCCCTTTGTGACTTACAAGAGCGTCACAGTTTTGTTAATTTTGTTCCAGTTATTTAAGTTCAACGGGTGTATAACCCTTTGTAGGACACACTGTATATAAGGCACCGTATGTGTGTGGGGAAATAAATCCATACAATCTTATCCGTTTTCGAGAATTGTATTTGTCATAAAACGAATGTTTCACGGTGAACACATCTGAGGGGGAAAAAGCCTCGAAGAAATACGATGGGCGACCACCCCGGAGCATATATTTTATGCCGACTCAGCAGCGACTGAAGCTGTCTTGTAAGAAAGCATTTTTTCTGCCAACTCTAATACAAAATATTCTTAAAACGCTTATTTTTCTATCTAATTTATTTTATCGAGAGAAACCTCTGTAGAAATTGTCTAACTATGCGCTTTCTTGTACGTACAAATGAAATTGCAAGTGCTAGTCACTATGTGATGGCCTAGAAATTCTATTCTCTTACACGTACAGGACATCAAATTAATAATAACGATTTCCCATTTGAGAAAATTATAAGTACTGGAAAACTCTTACAAATAACAAGAAATATCTCGGAAATGGTTTACTCAATAAAAATACTTGACATAAGTTACTGTGTATTTTAAGAGATCTGCATTTTTCATATAGTAAGAATTTGTCTTACGGTTTACAGTTTATAACTTTTAGTTGTCCACAGTGAAGAGCAGTTTAGTGGACATTCAAAAAAAAAAAAAAAAAAAAAAAAAAAAAATCAAGATATTCATAAAATACCTTAAATATATGGTATTTTAAAGAGGAGTCTTAAAACAATTTTTGATGAAATTTTTTCGAAAAAGTCTTCCATATAAAGGGTAGTTTAGGGTGGATAATTTTCTTGAAAATCTTTGTATCGCATCCTTGGGTTAGGTTGAAGTTGTATACCAAGTTTGGTATTCAACCGACTTGTCTTTTTGAGTAATGCTGTTCACAGTCTCATGCACGCAGAAGTGATGACTTAATTTTTTTTAATGCTCCATTTGGATTTACGAGACCTGAAAACGCGATTGCCATTAAAATTTCTGTATAATTTTTTTTAGGTGGAATGCAATAACCTCTATTTGCAATTAAGGTGGTAGAGAAAGTAAGCTTTTTCTAAATTAATAAAAAAAAAAAAAAAATATTTTCCCTCTGTCTTTCTATTGTGCCTTTTATTTTGGTTTCTATTCGTATCATATTCCGTTAGGTGCATACCTTAGTGTCACGAAAGCAGCTATATCAATATGTTATTTTGTTAGTGATCATGCGTGAGAACAACTGCTAAATGAAATGATTTAAGAATGCTTTGTACATATTTTTCTTAATCTAACCCTGGAGAAACTCGACATGCGCACTCTTTCAAAATTTGTCTCACATCTACGGGTTATGACATCATCAACTACGATATGTAAAATTGAGTAAGCAATATTACCATTAAAACAATGAACAACTAGCATTTTAAGAGCTGCAATTTTGTGACCTTAACACAGAACCTCTTTGAAAAATCTAATACTGTAATTAAAACAAAACTAAACTTAGCTTCTTAGTACAGAAGGAATAGCAAAATTACTACCTCAACTATAACGTACAAGAAGAATCCTCACTACAGCAGGTTTACAGAGAGGCTGCCTGTACTAGATGTCAGACGGTTTATATTTTTAACTATTATTGAACCACCTGAAGCAGGGCATGTATTGATTTCTGGACGGTACACCCATTAATAATACAGCGAACAGGAAAAGTGTGGTCGGAAAAAGTCCAATGCGGTTTTTTAACGTGCACACTTAGACTTAAAACTATTTACCATTAAGCATTCGTTCCTATGCAGCAGCAGGAAAGTCTGCAGATCTGTTTTCCTCTAAGGCAAGAAAAATGCAGCCAATTTTGTGAGCCTAGTATTTTTACTGACTTTACTGGTGCCTAAGGTAAATAGAGGAAACATTGTCTCCATCCAAAAATTCAATATCGAAATCAATAGACTCCTTCAATAATAATTTTAAAATATAATTTTTATAAAAACGTATGCAGTGTATGAATGCGTACATGTTTCTGAACAGTACATAATTGATAAATGAAAAGTTGCTATGTTGCTAAACATGGTATTTAAATTCAGCATCTGCGTATTAAGGATGGGACACGAAGATTTTCAAGAAAATCATTCTCTGCAAACTACCTTTTATAAAATAAATAAATAAAGAAGAATAAAATAAATAAAAACCTGTATACCCCTGGCAATTAATTTCTTAAACCAGGGCTAAAATGTCCGATTCTTAATAGTTATTCAAACTACATTCATACGTGCAACACAATTTACAGACAAATTTATACGCATTAAAATAAAAATTACCGGATATAACCTTTATAAAAAACAAAAATAAATAAAATATATAAAATAAACACAACTTTAAAATAAACAAGCTTTATCACATTCAATATAAATAAAAACCTACAATAACATGTCATTCATATCAACATCACTCATACAAAACCAACTATTAACAACAAATATATAAAACTAAACTAATATTACTTACTTATTATTACATTAATAATAATTATTAATAAATTGCTAAAATTATTATTATTTATTATTAAATTCATTATGTGTACATAAAACTAAAAGTTTATATTTTAACTATTTTAATATATATTTACATATTTATTACAATACAATGAAAATAATAAAAATTTGCGGGTATTCAGTAAAATATAACTAGTAACCAGTTTTAAAGAAGACTTGTCAAGTTATTAAAAGTGAGATATATTTTATATAAATAATGAGTAGCTGGCATGCTTAATTTTTTAAGATTACTCACTCAGAGTAATCTTAAAAGTCTGAGTGAGTAATCTTAAAAAATTAAGCATGCCAGCTACTCATTATTTATATAGTAACCAGTTATTAAACTAAAATCAAAACTATGCCCGCCTCAGTAGCGTGGTGGTAGCATGTCTGCCTTACGTTCAAGAGGTCCCGAATTCGAATCTCGGTCAGGGTGAGTTACCTGGATAAGTTTTTTCCGGGGTTTTCCCTTATCCTGAAAGACGAATGTCGGGTAACTCTAAGCTCCATGGAACCCGGATACATTTGAGCATCATTTCACCCATTCCATTCCAAACATGCTGACCCTAGCCTACTCCTCTGTCAAAAGCGACGTTACTTTAGAGAATTTGGGCAAAAAAGGTTTGCCGTTTGATACTAACCATGTTACGAAAATCGCCTTTTGTTTGCTCATGCTATTTATCTAGTGGCAGGGGAAGGAGTCCTTTTGGGGAGCTATTATGCTTTGAAAAATTCGTAGAATGAAAATTTTACCCTCGTGGTGATTTCTTGAAAACGGCTTATGATTAAAATACAATATATTTAAGATACTTTCATGACAAATTAAATATAGATACAGCTTGGTTTCTCTAAGAAAAGCTTCCTAATTCCTCTTCATCATGCATGATCTTTGCACAATTGGTGAACCGTAAGAGATAGTAAAAGGCTTACTGCATAGAAAATGTAGCTCTCGTTAAAGCTCATAATTTCAACAAAAATATATTTTAAAACACCTATAGTTATTGTAGCTTCCCCTCGTGTAGATCATACAAAGCGCGATCACATGACAACCAACTCTTAAGGGATTTGACTATCACTCCTATTTCCACTGTACTTGCAGGGAAATAAGAACTAGGACAACTTTGACAAATGCTTTTTTTCAATTAACACGAAGTAGACAGAAGCATAATAGATATTTCTGAGAATAGTATGTACAAGAGTAGAGAAAATAATGTAAGTGGAGCAGACCATATTCCTTTCAACTTCCGAAATTCAGTAATGCTTAAATGCTAATGAACTATACCTATCCATTTAAGACATATATCTGTCATACTGTCTTTCCACTTTTGTTCTATCGAAATATTTTTGCCGTGATATATCTAATGACTATATCGCTTTCACATTACGTTTTGTTTGCATGATTAGGAGAAGAATATTAAATAAAAAAGTATAGTAATAAAGAATATTAGATATTAGTTACCAGTCAAAAGTATTTTACTTACAATTTAAACCAATAATAAAGAGTAATCTCAGGAATGGTAAATGCAATAAACAAAATATATTTTGCATAAAGCTCATCCTTTAACAAGCGTTTTTCTGCAGTAGGTTTATGCATATTTCTTGAGGATTACAAGTTATAAAAATTAATTTAAAATTGAGAGAAATTAATATATTCTCACAAAAATTGATATATACATTTGCTAACGATATAAGTATATTAAACATATGGTATTTTAACCCAAATTATTCAGACAGATTTTTTAATAAAATACATTTTTAAAAATTCACCAAATTCCTGTTTACCCGACTTCTGATTTTTAGTTATGCTGTCCACGCACAGACATCAAAATATGCAAACCCCAGGGGCCTACTTCGGTAGGTACGGGTTTGGCGCACCCGGGGTCCCGAGCCAACAGTCTCCCTCGTGTGGGCTCCTCTTCGTGGTTGAGGGAGACGGTCAACAGGCCCACCCACGTATAGGCCGTGCGTGCAGACCCGTGTCGGTGGAAAGGTTTGTCCTGGTGGTTGAGGGATGCGTATCTGATCTCGTAACAGTGTTTTTCTGAATTCAGGGAGGGTGCGCATTTTACACTACTTTGGCTTCTGCTTCGCCTAAACGGGAGGTTAGGGACTAACGCACCCCTAATCAGTCGCCCAGGTCTAGGTATTGTACCGACCTCCAGGGTGAGTGGGAAATTTTTAGTAGGTTTTGATTGATATTTCGTTGTCTTTTTCTTTTTTTTTTTAATATATATACATGTGTGTGCAATTTTAATAGTTTTATTTATACTTATATAGTTTTTGGAAATTTTTATATCTGGCTTTTGCCATGACTTGTTTTTGTAAGGGCGCTGATGACCGCAGTAGTTGAGCGCCCTTATACACATCATCATCATCACCATCATCATCAAAATATGCATTTTAGTGAAATCTCAACATCGAATTTTTGGGTAAAATATAATACTATCTCTGGCTACTAGAGTACGTAAAAAGCATGCGCGCATTTTTAAAACTTTATTTAAGGAGAAATGAAGCAGACATTGTAAATAGTCGCCAAAGTATTGTGGGAGTAGTGTGCTTGCCTCATATTCCATAGACGAGTTCGAATCTTGGTTGAAGTAAGCTACTGAGGGGTTTGCTCCGAGGATTTCTCTTATCTTAAGAAAATTAATGTTGAGTTATCTAAGCCGTGGGGATCTCGGGGTCATTTGAGCATTATTTCTTTCCAGTCACTCAGCTTGCAATATCACGTATTAGTTTAAAAATTACTGAACTTACATAATAAAGTGAAGTTGAAATGTACTATCTACCGAGGATATACGATACATTGGTATATACATTTTCACATTCTAGACGCTGAGTGACAGTGAATCAGTTTACCTAAAGCTGCGAAATATAAAATAAAGATTTAAAAAAAGAGAGAACATCTTGACCTTGCCGCTGTTCCATTGTTAAAACTTTAGAATACCCCACTTCAAACTCTTTTCCTTTCACCCTCTAAAGAAAGCAGCGCTGCCAGATTCTCTCCATGAATTTACTTTGCCTGTACGTCACGCCGGCGTCTGACTGCCTCGATGTTGATCACTAAAACTTAATAGCAACCTACCAGTTTGTGATTTATTATATCTACACAAAGCTGAGCAGCAGAAGAGGAAAACGAGGTTGCGACCTTCTGTTGTTTTTGTGCCTTCTTCAAACAATACCAAAGGATACGAAACCTGCCCAGTTGTTCCGTGTTTGTGAAGCGCCAAGATGTGCGGGTTCTTTATAAGGCTTGTGTTAAATTTTTCTTTGCTCTGTGATAATCTTTTTCCCTATTCCTTTACAATCATGAATTGGGCTAATGCCTATTCCGGTCTCGAAACAATCCAGTGTTTCCTAGGTCGACCTATTGGCTTCTGTTCTCTTGGTTTATCCAATTTTTTGTTTGGGGATTCTCCCATTCATTCGGTTAATTGATGTTTATTTCATTCCTAATGTCTTCGTTTCTAAATGGGTATTCTCTGGTACGTCCTTCGACAGACCTTACGAAGTGCATTTCCGCTCCTTGTATTTTAGTTAAATCCTTGTACCTTAATGCGCATGTCTCGCTGCCATATAGCAAGTCGGGTAATGCTATGTAACACAAATTGTTTTTATTGTATAGCTCGTTATTGTTTTATCATTTAATGTTGTTTTAATTATACAATTTATTGTTTAAGACGTACTAATTGTCAGGTTTGTGTCATGATCTACTTGATAACCCAAATCACATGTAAGATACTTAACATGTGACGCTTGTTTAATGATATTACTGTTAATTACTTTTTTGGTTTTATCACATAGAATGCCGTTAACTTGTTTTTTTCCTTTTTACTTGAAATTTTCATATTATATTTTACTAAGTTGCTTTTAATTCATAGACTGTTGTATACAATCTACCCTCTTTGACTTCCATTGATAGGGGTTTCTTGATCCTCTATCGCTTATGCCATTGAGCTCTGGATCAGATAGAGAAATCCAGGATTTTTTTTTTGGGGGGGGGGGGTAATTTACGTCCTCCAACGTTGTCATATCGGACGATAGATGAAATTTGTGAAATGATGCTCAAATAAGTCCGGGGTCCATGGAGCTTAGAGTTACCCGACATTCGTCTATCAGGATAAAGGAAAACCCCGGAAAAACCTTATCCAGGTAGCTCGCCCTGACCGGGATTCGAACTCGGGACCTCTTGAACGTGAGGCAGACATGCTACCACCACACTACCGAGGCGGGCAAATCCAGGATGGGTGCACGGAATGAGAGTGAGAGTAGATGAACGGAATGAGGGTGACGTGGATGAAAGATCCCTGAGAAAACCCGAAAAGCATGTGTTGTCCATCACAAAACTCTCCGGGCTGCCTTGGTGAGCGTCAAATGGTCTACCCGCCCGGCCATGGCGCGGCGCAGAATCTATCCTCATCGAAAATTAAAACTAAATAATCACAAACAGTAATGTATTTAATGTTCTTTGTCCTATGTTAATACAATAACAATAGATTTTAAGGGGCGCGGACCTATGACAAACTTATTATTCCCTCTTTTTCCCTCCTTTTCTTTACGTAGGCGATATTGGTTAAGTTCATATAGTATGCATACATGCACTGATTGATGCACTAAAATGCACTGAATGAAAATCACGGATTTCATTTCAGGATAATTCATAACACGTTCAGAAAACAGTAGAAAATCAGATGCAGATGCCACCATTCCATTAAATGCAACATAGACTTAAAGCGAAGCTTACAAACGCTATAAAAGTCCATTAAAGAAAAGTCCAGTAAACGCAACATCCAAATGGGATGTTTTCGTTAGTTGATTACACTCCCGATGCGCCATTCATTTCTTCCGTAACTATTTACTTCCTCTCCTCTCCCAATTAGTCATTTTACAAAGAAAACTGTAAAGGGAAATACAAAACACAATTAATCTCATTGTGATATTATGCCTCAAGATATTTAAACAAGGTTCCAAATGTAGTTTAGCACAATGTTGAGAGTAGCTTTTGAAAATTAAATCCATAATATTTTTTGCATTAAATTTGGTTTATATTTTCTAAGTGTGTTTGCTTGTCTTCACTACAAAATGTAAGGGCTCCAAGAACACCCGTATGCTGGTTAATAGAGAAGCATCAATCTCATATCACATATGTCATCGGTTTTAAATATTTATAGTATTCTCAATTTTAAATTACAGTAAAATATATTATATATGATTTAAAATATGGAATAGCTATATTTCAAATCTTTTATGAACATCGGTGGTCGGTATGTGATGGCCTTGAAATGTCATTCTATTCCCAAGGTCAAGAGATAAAAAAGGAATAAACGTAACTCATAGCGTAATAGCCCAAAGTGGGCCAGAGCCTGCCAACCCGATTGCTGGCCTCACGCCGACATAACGCAAGGCGGAGGTGGGCGATCATCCATCCGATACAATAGGGGGGGGGGAAGTGGTCAGCACCTCGGCATCCCCAACAGGGAAGTTGGCTTTCTAGACCAGGGTTCGCTATCTAGCGTAGCTCCTAAATTTAGTCACAATTTTGAGTGGGCACCGAACCTATCCCCGAACATAAAATCAGCATCCCTCCAAGTGTGAATAAAAAGAGTAACCCATTTCTATTTGAGAAAAGTAAACGAATTTAAAAATTCAAAGGGATATATAATCGGACATGGTTTTCTTAAAATGGGTGTCTTAACCAGATCTAAATGTTTGTGTAGTAAGATTTTGCATATCTTACGGTTCACCATTTATGCAAGATCAGGAAGAACGAAGAGGACTTCAGAAGCTATTCCTAGAAATTCAAGATAAACATTTCGACAATTTTAGAAAATATCTCAACAATGACGGAGACAGATTTCTTTAAAGGTCATCCTATCCCACGCATGAAAATACAAGTATGAGTTATACTGTTAACATTCAAGCATATCTTTTTTCCAAAACCTTTTTTCTTCCAGGGAGCCTTAAAAGATATATTTTCGGTGAAATCTCAAAATCTAATTTTAGGTGCAATATAATACTTTCCTAAGTTATTATATATAGTAAGGAAGGTAAAACCAATTCTTTGTGGAACACCAACTTTCCTTCGTGAAATATTCTCCGAAAATATTACACTATACCTTATATGGAAATATTCAAGGCTAATGTCACAGGAATGTACTATATGAAAATGTACGTTTAATGCATATTCATTTGTTGTACAGGGAAGCGCAAATATATTTGTTTTGTTTGCATTACGAAGGAGACCTGTAGAGAAGAGAGAGTATTGCGAATTCCTTTGAGATTCCTTGCGACCTTTACTGGTGCAATTCATCTAGTCGTCCTTTACAAATAAAGTGCTTCTTGCTAACAGTCGGAAACGTCACCCAAAAAGGAAAAGCTCCGAAACGCTTCAAATTAGAACCTAGCGTTAACCGGACGGAAGACAAAACATATCACTGACAAACGCCCTACCCTTTATGCAACGTGCGACCTCTCATGTCTCGCGGACTAGTTAGAATGTCTGATTTCAGGACAAGTGCTATTTAACAAACACTAAACAAGAAAAGTTAGAAAACAGAAGGTAACGCCAACATGCCCATAAGTAATAAAAGTCTGATGTGGCATTCTCACATGAATTTCTTCACAAATGTCAAACTCGCATATATGCTTATAATATTCACATAAAAATGATTCTTTTACACGTGCAGTTACTCTTGATATATTTTTGCTCAAAAGTTGCTTCAAATTAAGAAAAACGTGCCCAGTTACGATTAGCAGAAAGATTATTCAAATATTTATTTTCTAAGTCAAACGATGGAAAGAAAGAAAAAACGAAGAATCGCAGGCTTTCAAGTTGGATGTTCTCATACTTGGGAAAATGAACTTCTAATGCTACGAAAAAACTTGACATATTATATCTTTTAATCATTTTTATAGTTTTTGTTATGCTGGTGGTTTAAAAATTATAAAAATTTACATAAATAAAATTTACAGGTCATTCAGAGATTCAAGGTACGCACGTTATAAACCGTGACGTTATGACATTCCAATCAAAACCATTAAAATGATTTTTGAGAGATAAACTCGTGTAAAGGGCGCAGAGAGTGCTGGAGCCATAGCAGTAGTAGTAATAAATCAATGCCCACTTTGCCTACTCACAAACATTACAACGGCACGACAGCTGCAAACTCCGCCTCCTTTTGGTGCACCAACACCCAAAACGTCTTGGAGTGCAGCTATAGGAGCAGCGTGTGATCAATAGGACACTAATGGCGTCAAAACATATCCGGATTCCTGGGCCTCAGAAACCACAATTTCTATAAAGTGGTTCATCATTAGGTCCCAAGAAATTGATCGCATCCTTGTCTCACAGGAGGACTCAAACTTCCACGCCGGCATCGGAAATCGAACCAAAGTTCCGCCGCTGGAAGCAATGTTTCGTAAATTGATTGTGATTCCTTTGAATAAAAACTGCATTCTTTAAATGTAGTATGTGTCAACCAAGCTCCAAAAGGAAATGTCGGTTATCAAACTTTGTATTTTAACTTCATATCTAAAGGAAACGACAAGAAATTTTCCAAGAAAACACAAATTATATTTTAAATAAAAAAGTTGGTATCCTTTATTTTCTCAAAAGAGGGCACTAAGATGAAAACGCCATAGTTTCAAGATATCTGCATGATATCAAAAATAGAAAAGCGTATTTAAAATATAAATATATTTAAACTTCTCACAGCAACCACTGCGAGAATAATATATTTTGTTTGTGTGAATATCCTGTAAAGTTCGCTTTATTTGGAATGAATTTGCTATATATACTACAGAGTAAAGGTAAGCCATAAGTCATAAGAACCTTGCTATAGAATTAGATTTGGTCAAAACAATACTTTATATCAATTATGGCACTAACCATTTCTGAGATACCAATTTTTATTGGTTTAAATTTGTCATTTTGTTTTCTTTTCCTTCAGAGCTAAGCCGCTATTCGTTTGTTTCTGGAGGCCATACAAAGCAAGTCCATAGTGACCACAGTTTTAAACTTTTCAGTATTCCTTCAGCCTCCTGCATCCTTCCCACAATGAAATCTATCTGTAAAACTTTGCTTCGACAAAAACAAGGTTGAATAATGAGAACTGTCTTTTATTTTTTATTACGTCCTCCAACGTTAAGTCATATCGCACGGTGAATGAAATGGGTGAAATGATGCTTAAATGAGTCCGGGATCCATGGAGCTCGGAGTAACCCGATATTCCTCTAACAGGATAAGAGAAAACCCCGGAATAACCTTATCCAGGTAACTCAACCAGACCGAGATTCGAACTCGGGACCTCTTGAACGTGAGGCAGACACGCTACCATCTACACTACCGAGGCGGGCAGAATTGTCGTAGAGTGGTTATTAAAAAAGGTAATTCAATGTAAAAAGTTTAATTTTTCTTTGTGGTCAGTGTTAAGATACAGCATATATTTACAGTATACTCAAAACAAAACCGAACTGAACACACATTTACGTACAAAATAATATTTTCTTTTGAAAAATAAATTATGGTCGAGACATTTTGTTTGTAAGCCCTCAGCTCTTTACATATTTTATTGTACATTTACTTTTAGATCTTTAACTGATAGATAAACGTTTACGTACTCCTAAAATATGTTGATTTAAAACATTAATGCAAATCTCTTTTATATATGCCTAGAAGTTAAATTCTCTATCCATTAAGTGTAAAACATTTATCCTTAGGTAATTTAAATACACATATGTTAACCACTGGACCTAGGCTTACGACTAAACAAGCTTTTCAAATTCAAATAAGTAGCTTTCCTTCAGTTGTCACTTGTAAAGTCTGGCAAAATTCAATCTACTGACATTGTACGTGCGTAAGGCGGTTACTAACACTTTCTGATGCTCTCTGTGCCAGAAGACCAAAAACGTGCTTGTAGTAAGATGAACGCATTACACTTCACTTCCTCTGCTTTATGGGAAACATTGCTAAAAACATGCCTATAGGAGGTGAGAGTGACGTGAGCAAAGACCTCCAGGAAAACTCATTTCAAGATACCGGGTTACAGGATTTTTAATTAAAATTCCAGCTGACCAGCTCACTCAGAGGTTCTGTCGAAATACCTGCGAAGTATAGGCTACAAAACGTACAAAAGAACGAGAGGGCACCTTTGGATTTGCAGGGCTTATAACAATCAAACTTAACCCCTCATCAAATACCATGTCGTCACTATACGCCCTCTTTGACTGCTTTAACGCCCTTGTTTTATTTTGATGTAAATACTTACATATGCAAGTTAGGCATTTTAATTATACGTGTTTCGAGCTTACCGTTACAACACAGTTTACAATGAAAACAACACAGTTTACAATGAAACGACCAGTTTCAATAAGCACAATACAAAAAAAAAGTCATAAAACGTCTTAACCGAGACGAACGTCTATTACATCTTCTGTCACTTCTTTAAAAAGGGGGTGGCTAGGTCAAACCTAGGGTACAGAACTCATAAGGTGTCAAGTCATGCCCTTACTTCCCCTTACATTGTGACCACCAAAGCGGAAAGCGGGGTAAGTCAAAGAGAAAATCGGTTTCATCTAAAGCGCGTGTAGTACACGTCTTAGTAACTACGGCGGGCAAGGAGGAGACCGAGTACTCTGTACACACCTTCGGAATACTGTTCCCCATACCGCGTTATGTGATTTTTCTATTAACATCCTTCACAATAAAATCATATCGGACGGCGAATGAAATGGGTGAAATGATGCTCAAATGAGACCAGGGTCCATATTCACTCATCTTTCAGGTCAAGGGCAAATACGAAATAAAACCTTATCTAGATAATTCACCCTGATCGAGATTCGAACTCCAGACCTTTTGAATGTAAAGGAGACACGCTACCACAACTGGACGGAGGTGGGCGCGCTATGTGATGGCTTAGAGCTATATCTGCATGACTAAAGGAAAACGAGCAGTGACTCACCACCTAAAAAGGACATAAGAATTCAACCAATAACTAAACTATCTAAAAAAAATGTTTTTTATCAATTATGTGCCTTAATAAAATCAACAGTTTTTCCTAATAAGGCTTGGTCTATCTCTCACGGTTTGCGAGTTATACAAAAATGATTCTAAATAAAAAAATATCAAAAGGTTATTTTCCGCAAATGCAAGTCATATATTTCATTTACGATGCAAAACATTCGAAATCTATAACCATGATAAGAAGAAGAAGAAGAAGAAGAAGAAGAAGAAGAAGAAGAAGAAGAAGAAGAAGAAGAAGAAGAAGAAGAAGAAGAAGAAGAAGAAGAAGAAGAAGGTGTGCAGAGATTTTTATTCTTATTTTAATGTATCCTATAAATATTCTCAGAAGCTTGATATTTAAGGCAACTTTTCATTTTTTTAGTTTTGTTATATATAACGAGTTTGGGAATGCAGCACCACAACGCCTTTACCTACCACAGGTAGGTGCTAGAGATACTAGCAATATATATATATATATATATATATATATATATATATATATATATATATAGCTTTGGTTAAAACGGAAAAGATAGTTTGATTGCCCAATCCACTTTTGTTCATCGTGATACCGAAATTAAGGGATGCAATGCATAGAGAATCGTGATGGATTTCAAAGGAATGTATATTTGTGTGGAACGCATGCAGGTGCAGTTGAGTCGAATAGCAATTGGGTTGAATAGTGTTTCAACAAAAGAAACGTAAGAAACAGTGTCCTTAGCAGAGTTCTAAAGGGTAGCACTTGACTGTTTGAAAAGGTATTCTTCGGACCCTAATAATGGCATGACCAAGACCAATAATCACAATGGACAAAATAGTCACAAAGGGAATCTTTGTGTGAAAAGAGGGTTTCCAGAAATGAAAGTTACACACCCACGCACAGCTGTGTATAGAGTGAGGACAGACAGTCTGCGGCTAGCGGCTGATTCAGTCAGTTATCTGGTTCTGTCTTGGGCAAGGCAGACCAGAAGTGATGAGAGAAGATATCTGTCGGTTCATATATACGTGAAGAACGAATTAAGTTTTATGAAGTAATAAGCATTTCACATACAGTAACTCTAAACAGTGATATATTGGTAACCCTTGGTCGGCAACTTCCAGTTTGATGTGATGATAAAAAGAAGCAGTAATTAAATTAGTTTGAAACGGGCATTCCAGTGTCATTAGAACCAATCCTTCCTCATAATCCACGCATACCCTGAGAGAAACCTCATTGCTCAACCCTAAGCTACCCATATTATTCGTTACAAACTGTAGCGTCAACGTGGAACTGTGCGCCACCCATTTTTATTGCTTCAAACGGCACAAATTATTAATGTATGTAATTACCATGGTTCCTGAAGACTCTCACTTTGGAGACGCTTGTTTTTCACATTGCTCCACTATTTTTACTTGCTATTTATCAGATTTCAGTTCAATTTGTTTTAATATCTGAAATAGGTGCAACTGCTTCAAACAAACTTACAAATTATTATATACTTTATCAATAAAGAGAACCTTATCCACCCTTTCCTTTGTTGCTATATATAGTAGAACTGTGACACGACATGCACTATGAGCTTAGGCCTAGGAAGCGGTTGCCGACCTCACGGCCACATGCACATGGCAGATGCGGACGATCATCCAGCCGACACTAGCAGATTATGTGGTCAGCGCTAGCGGTATATTGGCTTTCGCTACTATCGCTGCTTCTCAAATGCTTTGGGCCAAAAATTCCGCATCGTCGTGGAAGGCCTGACTCTTTGGGTATTCACCGTCTGGTAACCGGAACGCCATGCTACGATGTGGTGTTTTACACTCTAAATTGCATACCAGTTTAATTTTAACATGAGAGTACATTATGAATTTACATGCGATGCTCATTGGAAGGATCTACTTTCGATTACTGGTGCTGGTCACTTTTGACCACAGGTTTCTTGAGGGTTTTACCAGTTTGACAAGGTTAATGTTGGGCTAATTTCTCTGGTACTGTTGCGAATTTCCTTTTATTTCCAATGTTTCGTTTCCCCTTTAATGTTTCAGGTAGGCTTAGGGTGCACAGTGTCAGTGGTGCTGGACAAATGGCGCAGAAGTTTGCGTTGAAAATTTATTCTCGTCAGACGGAACCTTCTCTAATACCCCTACGTTAGGTAGAATTCTCCTTGGTTCTGCCAGAGCGAAGCCATCTTGAAAAGCTCAGCTACATCGTGAGGATTGAGTTATTCATTATTATAGCATTGGGGCATAGTGTCCTTTGGATGTTTGTGCAAAAGAAACAGCTAGCTTCAAATGTAACACAACAAATGGACAACCCAGAAGGTTATCCAACTATATACCAAACCTCTGGCACGTTAATGCCATAGAAGATAAATACACACTAATTCTCCTATATGAGTGATCTCTTTATGTTTTTGAACACACAAAAAAAGAAGAGCGCTCTCACAATAGCAATTTCGGTATCATGTGGATATTACTGAAGCAACCAAATGAGTGTTTTGCGAGTATCAATTCATTAGCATCATTTTTTGTGCTCTTCGTAATCAACTGTTAAATGTTTCCAATGGTGCATTCGACAAACGGGATTGGTTTTTGATTTGAAAGCTTCTTTTTTATATCTATTTCAATGCAGGAGTCCGTAACTAATTATTTAGTCACACAGATACAATTCATTATGTGATGTACTGCACGCTGTTAAATCAGAAACCAATTTAATACCCCGTATTATTAAATTAAATGTTTTCCATAAACAATTTTTTATTTAAAAATATGGTATTGATATACGTAAGTGCTCTGGTTACAAATTCATTAAGAATAACTTCATAAATTTACACCACAACAGTTTGAAAAATATCATCACTTTATACTAAAAATGGAATTACAACTTTTGTGGAAAATAAATATATTCAGTGTGAGTATATCTAGAATACATGCATCTGTAATGCATCCTAATTCTTATGTATGCTTAAAAGATTTTACCAAAATGCATATATGAGCACTCTTACTTTAGGCTTATGTTAGAGAGAGGTAAAAAATACTATTTTCGAAATGCATTTCAATTAAATGCATCTTTCCTTTTCTCTTACTCAAGCATAATACAGTAAGTACGAGAAATAAACTTTTTTTTATTATTATTTGTTCCATTTGTCTTTAACTCCAATGGTCATTTCGGCGGCCGTTCCCCATTGGTACATTTCGAAGGTGTTAACTCGTATACGTTGGGTTTTTTAATCATTAGATCACGCACACATTCGCTCTCTCATTCATACTTCCAGACTCTGGGGAAGATGAGGAATTATCTTGGTCGGAGAAACATCCCCACCCCCACCGCCAGGAATCGAACCCGGAACCCCCAGCACGGGGCCAGCCAAATAAACGTTCTAAGACACCGTAAAAGCAAATATGTACATGTCCTGAATGTGTGAACAGTATAACTCGAAAACGAAATATCAGTTATATTCCCAGATGAATTTACGTTCAGCAACTACCAATGACACAAGGCTTCAGATTTTCAGGAAATTAATCTCTAAAATTGTGCTTGCTAGAATCGTATCTTGAATTGTTTGTAATAAGCATTAACATTCACCATTCTTTCCAAACGCTTTATAGCACTGTCTCAATAACTTTATTTATCTAACTTTAAAACAAAATAATAAATGAATTTGTTAATCTACCACTGAAATCCGATTTCTGTGGACCGTATTTGGCTCCTTAGCCCTCCAAAATTTTACCTAGTACGCAACCCTGAATTACGAAGGTAAATGTATATTAAAGTGCATGAGGGAGGCGATGTACTTTTGCAATTAGTTAATTCGTTTGAAGAAGCGAAATTGGACCGAACTTCAGTATAATCTTTTTTAGTTTAAAGCGAGAGTGTCACCAACCAGAGTCCAAACTTTCGTAAAGTGTAATAAACCTAATTCCTCCACTGCAATTAACGTTTTCGTAAACTCAATTGCTCAAGCACAGCCTTAGCTGTTAATAACTGGTCAATAATTTGCGGTACTTTGCTCCTGAATCAATGCTCTTCAACCACGTCCTAGCAGCACCACAAGCTATGTATGGAAAATGTAAATAAGCATAACTTTCTTACATTTATAACCAAAGCAGTACCAACTGTGGCTATCTTAACTCGACTAACAAAACCAACCAACTTTTCAAAAACAACTTCATATTGTTCGTTCATTCACGTTTTAACTAGTGGCATAGGGTGCCCTTCCAAGCTGGTGGAGGTTCAGCTAGTGGTAGGAGGGAGTGCTTACTTAGTCTGAGGCAAGTGAGGGTTAACAGAGTGAAAGAGGCATTATTGTCGGTAATATCTGTGAGTTCATTGTGGATTTAGAATTGTCATCATTCGATCCGATTTAGGTCTTGCGACTGTCTTCCACTGTACGGGCACACATGGCACGGGTTGAATATGCTGTGTACTCCTCCCACCAGTAAGCCACCCTAAACCACTAGCTAAAATTTCAGTGAACGAACACTACCGCTTAGTATGCATACCCTAGGTCAAATGGACCCGGAAAGAGTTTTACCCTTTAACTGCGGCAAGAAAAGTTTAAAATGGAGTCCACGCACAGCAATGGTAATCTCTTATGCTCTGTTCAATAACACAAAACTAGCATTATAAATCTGGTGACTTGTGTATCACCAATTTGCCTGAGGGATTCGATGGATCCTGTAATCTACATCGGAGTGTCGTTAAATTAGATTGGTAATCAATTATGTTTTCTTAGAATTGACAGAATACATTGTTGGCATTGCAGAAAACAGGTGCTTACAAACTTGTAACACTTTGTCGAAGTGTCGGAGAGTGTATTCCTCTACTGTTCAACAACGTGAAAGCACTGAAGCTAAGGAATGTACAAATGTTTACGTCTGTTATACTTTTTTATGGGAGCTTACTTAGACGAGTCCAACGTTCATTGGGTTTACAGTTGTCCACATTCTCTTCTCAGGATAACTAAAAACCTCTTTAAAAATCCCCATCCGGCCAACTCCCGTAACGAAATTCGAGCTCGCGACTCCTTGAATATCAGGCAGGCACGTTATCAAAATATCACTACAGCACTATTATTTTCAGCATTAGATACTGATTTGGAAGAAAAGTAAGGGTCATTTGCAACATGAAGTAGTAACATGATCACCAGATCTCTTTGTACGACCAAGAGGCCTAAATAAATCAATTTATAAAAGCATAAGTACTGCAAAATTCGAGCATAAAAACGAATACCTGGGAATGGTTAATTCAACAAAAGATATTTGACATAAACCGTTTTCTATAATGAGATACACATTTTTGTGCAGTAAAAAGTGTATCACTATTTAAAGTCTCTTTAGTTAACTCATGTGCAGCCGGCCGCTGCCTTTGACGAACCCTTATAATCGTTTTACAACCCTGGCCCGCCTCCTCGCAGACCTTTCCGCAAGGTTGCCACCTTTCTCGATACGTCATGGGTATCGTACGAGGTTTCGTCTAAATAAATTATCTTATGTCCATTACTGCAAAACTTTCTTAGTTTTGATTATATATATCGCCAAGCTACAGCTCTACTGGATTCCATAATAACCCTTAAATTGTTCAATGTGCAGTATTTGAAAACCAGCTCCTTTAGGAGGCCGCGCAAAGTGCAGTGCCCATAAGGAAAATCACAAATTTCTTGCAAATGTGCAACCAATTCGTCTAAGGTGGGCGCTCTCCCTCTTGCATAGAATCTATAAATTTCTCGACGAATTAAATCGCGTATGGAATTATCTACTTTAGAGAAACGTTTCCTTTTGTTTTCACACTTGATCGGCGTCTTTGGTATTCCTTTCGTCACAATATTTCTTACTGTATTTCTGTGAATACCCATAATTTATCATTGCATGACCCCTACCAAGATTATTTGTCAGCACATATTTATATGTATTCAAAACAAGCGCTTGAATTTGCTTAGAAACAGTTCCCGTTATAACTTTGTTTTTTGAGGCTTTTCCAGTAATATAACTCGGCCCACTTATTCACACTATTGTCATCACTTTGATTATTTTCACGTGACTGATATTTATCTACTACTTCATTTGCATTTACCACTGCATTTCCCTCCCACGATCTTCACATCGTGACACACAACGAATTGCTGCACATAATGAAACAGATCAACTAGAAGTTGGAACTTTGGCAACTGAGACTCCACGTGGAGTAAACATGCGGCTGCCACTTCGAGAAAATCAGGGTTGCTATTGGTCCTCAACGACAGTGTTCCATTTCTGAAGTGTGGAGATAGATTTATGACGGTCATTAGTGGGCTGGAAGGTCAGATCCCTTGAGGTCCCTTTGAGTGGTAACTGCACACATGTTAACTAAACAGACTTTACCAGGTATGCAAATGGCATTCCCAATGAACAGGACTTCCCAGGTCGTTTCCAGCAAATTCAAGATCGTACATTTCAGTTTTCATGTAACTGTCTTAAACAGTGCTCTTATTGAGAAAGTATATTCCTTGAAAAATAATATACGTAAGTGGTAGTTTGGCGAAAAAGGATTTTCTCGAAATTCATCACGCAGGACCCATGAAAGATGCTGAAATTAAATACCACACACACACGCACACACACAATTTTTCTTCTAAAATTGCCTATTTTATGGTGTTTTTAAGAATGCATTTTCTGTGAAATCTCTTTGGTAAATTTTTGGGTGGAATACATCCTATACTCACTGTGTAATTCAGAAGTAATAAATAAAACGTTTCAATCAATTTCACGTAGGTTTAGAACTTTTGATGTGCAATATGTGCAGGAAGAGGAACTGGGAAGCTGAAGAAAGTAGTTATAGTTACTAAAGGACCGGAGCGAGGAAGACAAACCAGAGGTGTATGGAACAAGCGAGCAGTCATCGAATCCTTGTGAAATACATGTGTCGAAGGTTATAATAGATGACGTGGATCGCCCGTTGCAGACCGGTCGGCTCGTAACCAGACTAGAAACGAAAGTGAGATTGAAACCGATATTGTGTACACACTTCCCACTGGACGGGTAGCGTGCGGCATGTTGAGGTAGCGAGCCGCAATGTAGCATCCTTTCTTACATCAGCTGGAGCTGCGACAATTCTGGACGCGACCTGACAACTGGTTTTGAGACAGAGGTCAGTGCGCCCTATACTACACAATGGTTGATAATGGCGAGTCATTGACATCAATTACCAATTTAGGATAGCTTATTTCATGGACCCTTTATTAATGCCTCTAATCGACAAACTACGACATATACATAAAACAAATTATCGTCTCGTGCAACCGACTTAATGTCACGAGGGTAGAGTTTTACATTTCTAATAATGCCTATACTTCCTCAACGTATTCCTTTAGAAAACAAACAAACAAACAAACAAACACACACACACACACACACACACACACACACACACACACGCACGCACACACACGTCATATTCGAACAATTTCCTTTAACCTCATTTGCAACTGAAGTCTGGAGACAATTTCATACACAAAATATATTCAATTTGAAAATATTTCCTTACATAACTTTTTTAATTTCTCTGCTCACACTTACTGCAGGTAGAGGAAGTACTGCATTCCACCCAAAATTTGTTACCAAAATATGGAAAGGTAAGAGTCAAACTGAAAAGTTCAATATCATAGCCGGGATTTGAACAAGGATTTTCTTTATTATAAAGAACAAGTGTTTGTAAGAAAGATGTGTACAAAAGTAGAAAAAGTCATGCAAGTGAAACACTTAAGATTCTTTAACTGGAGGTTTTATCTTTGTTTATCAATTGCTAAAAGTCGGTGAAGTTAATTTGTTGCTTACAACATATGTGCAATTGCAAATTAATTGTTCTTTCACACTAGCCGTGTGTAGGACGCACTATGAAAGGGTATGTTTATGAGAACTCCTAGTGGTTTTCCGGGAGAAACACGAGTCAGTTGGAGAATTTGGCACGTTGGCCATGGTAGCTCAAATAGTTAGAGCGGCTGGACGGAAACCGGTGGTTCAAATCCGTGGTTCAAATCCCGGCTATGGCATTTAATTTTTTAGTCTGGCTGTACCATTTCATAGTGCACCCTACACACGGCTAGTGTGGAAGAACAATTAATTTCCATTCATTGTACCTAATAGTGGTCCGAACTATAAAGCCCGGGTCTTAAAGTACTTAGAGTATAGTACGTCGCCATTAAGGTAGTTGTCTAATGTTTATGAGAACTTCTAGTGGTTTTCCGGGAGAAACACGAGTCAGTTGGAGAATTTAATGTCATGTTGGCACGTTGGCCATGGTAGCTCAAATGGTTAGAGTGGCTGGACGGAAACCAGAAGATCCGTGGTTCAAATCCCGGCCTTGGCATTTAATTTTTCAGTCTGGCTCTACCATTTCATATGAGCAATTATTTTCAAAATTCGCGAGTTCTCTTCACCACAGAGTTGCTGAATATTCCAAAGAATGAAAACATTCTCAATCAAACATACACCTAAAATATTTATTTCAAGAAGATTTGGCTAACAATATTCTCGTAAATCTTAACGCGTGTCTGTGAAGACTTCCCTGGTTTGGAAAATTTTGTTTGATTCTGCACAATGGCTTTCCCAATCTCAAAATGTAATCTTCTCTGCACACATTCATTCCCTTTCGGGCTCACAGATTGTTGTTCAATATCTTGCCCTAGTTCTTGGGGTAGTTTACTTCTCCTTGGGACGAGGATCAGCTGCGCCGGTCCGGATCAAGAATCATCTCCCACAGGACTTGTAATTTTCCGAAACTGATCCTGATTTAGAATATCGTAAGTGAACCAACACGTGTAAAAGTTTAGGGCTGAGGGAAAATTGAAATTCAGTTTTTATGTATCTATACTAACTGCTATGCTTCACGTGCACCATTGTATATAGGACGTGAAAAAACATGTCCATTTTGCTCAGAGGACCTTTATCAGCCTTGAGACTGTTTACACGATGTAAATCTACGACATGGATCACCAGCTTTCCCTCCTTCCAAACGAAGCCATGCTATGGATTTTTACGTCTGAAAGCATTCATCGCCCTCTGCCGGAGAACCAGAGGATAGCATGTTACCCCTAGACCACGCTGGGCTGACTTATTTTGTACATACAGTTATGTATTTCCCTCCGATTCTCTATAGCAAATCTATACCAAAAAAGAAGCACTTAATTGATATTAATATTATATAGAATGAAAAAATGTGTATACGTGTTTGTGTATATAGAGTAAATCTCGAAAAGCCAATCAACTGATTGTGATAATTCTCTCACCACTGAAACACCACTCTTTTCTGAAGGGCATAGAGCTATGAACCACCTCCTAATTTAATTTAATAAATGACTAAAACATGAACTATGAATTACAAACCCTTGTACTAGAATACTAATAGATCCTGAATTTTAGTTGCAAATGCCATAGAGCAGAGAAATAGTTTTTTGCTCCATAGAACATAAATAATTGCTGCACTCCGCAGAGTATAAAAACAAAACCCGCTTACACTGTACTGCAAAGAATATACATGTACACAGATGTACACATGATGTCACGCTTTAGCAAACAGAAGACAATCTAGTTTAAAAAGCGACAGTCGATTGTTACATTCGTTTCACTGTCAGATGTCTAACAAAACAGTGTCTATACACCTGAATACCTTTATTATAATTCTACAGACATATTGCGCCAAAGATTCTGGTTTATTAGATTATTCTTTTAATAATCCTCATGCACGAAAAGTTTGCTTTGTTTCTTTGGTATATATGTTCTATAAAAACAAATCGATGATCGCACGCTATATGTTTTTCAAATGAGGTTATGTTGATAGCCTGGGAGTGTGGAATCTTTTCCATTATGTATGTTAAAGGTTGCTAAATTATGTGAAAAGTATGTTAACAAGTATTATACATCTCTCATTTATGATGGCTGTGTCTGTACCAAGTTTATAAAGAATAAAATGGTTAATTATAAAAGACCTACATTATAAGCAAGGTTGCAAATGTAATCAATTAATTTATCTCTGGAATTCAAAACGCTAAACCGTGCACCGTTGGGTCATCCATAAAGTGACAAATGCATATCGATTTATGGTCCCAAACCATTTCCACGGTTTACATCCGAAACCTTGTACTTCTAATAGTAAAGCTGGTCCCATGACGTTTGTATTTAGGTGGAGGATTATAATGCCTACAATCTTGTACGTTATTTATCCTTGGCCATTTTCCAGTTGTCCTTCACATTCTCCCACGAGCACGGCAATTGATCTCACGTTTGCTTATAAGCAGTTTACTGAAGGCTACACACACTGCTCACGGTATATTTCGAAGCAACGTAGGCCATGCTCTTAAATCCCGAATAAAAATGAATTTGTAAATTTATATTATTACGGCAGCAATAAGAAATAAAGACTGTATACGCTCTATACTTAAGCCCTTGATATCAATACGCATTAAGTCTGACAAATATCTAATATTTTTGGCAACATTTAATGCTGGCCCCATTAGTTTTTAGACATTTTCCAAAATTATCTGTGTGTCTTTTAAAATTTTGATTAGAAAAAAATAAACATTCGTGAATGTAAACAAAACAATCACGAGCTGTTTTATTTAAAGCGACAAACAGGGATATCTTCATATATTGCTTTTACTATTTAATATCATAAACTCTTGATTTTTCACACGTCATTCATTTAAATGCAAACACTGATCAAGTCTTCAGTTTAAACTTTGTTTACAGTGTTCTAATTGGTCACGCGAGGCAGTTTCTCAAATTTTCGACAGTATCTTCTTAAAGTGCTGTGAAATATTTCTAAAGATATGATTTTATAGTACAATTAAGGTAAATTTTGAACTTTTTGTGAAACTGTGTTATTTTATTAAACAAATTAAATTTATACTTGATTGTAATGGTGTTATAGATGACGTATTTAAAATTACTTATAGCACCAACGAAATTTTAAGAACGTGTATGTCATATCTGTAAAAATATTTCCTTTAAAATTGGTTTACCAATAATCCAAAACACATACAGCACCGCAAATATAAAGTAAAAGCAATTACATTACGCTTACGGAAACTTATTTTACGTAGAGAAACAAACGACACTCCTAGAGCCGTCACATATTTTCCATGTTACTCACCGACTATGACTTTGCTGGCTGCGACACCCTTTGCTGCAGCTGCCGGTCCATGATGCAGGAAATCAGACAAGGACAGCGACGAAGCAATTATCTGTCTCTTCTCTTCGAAATTAAGATAATCCAAACTGTTGCTCCTTTGAGGGGTCACTATGGCCACCGCCGTTGGCTTTACCACCGCTACCACTGCACCATCACCACCACCAGCATTACCATTACCACTACCGGGGCTATCGACGGCCGAAACCTTCTCTGGGGATTGTTGGCCAGGCGATGGCACCAGATACACTCCACTAACTCTGATAGACATGGCCGCTGGCACCACTTCAAAATAAAACTCACCACAACACAGAACACATCAAATGGACACTACATTCATGGTCGGTCATTTCCTCCATCTCCTTTGTAGTTGCATCGATCAATACCACCCCCCGCACCTGCTTCCAACCATTTAGACAATGTGGTTATTGCGGTAGCCGGTAGGTTCCCTCAATATGTCAGCAATTGATTAAACAGAACGGGCACAAAAGCTATCACACATCACATTAAACATCGGTGGGGTTGTTAACACTACTACTTATTCATCCTCGCATCACCACTTCATTTGGGGACGGATGATACAACTTGGTGAACAAGCACGAGGAGAACGTGAAGGAAACTCTGCAAGCGTCAATTTCCCGCACACACTGAACGAGTTCCACCACTCTACTGCCGAGGAACCAAGCCAAGCAAGCGAGCAAAGCACTCATTCCACATGCCTGTCTCCAGCCAGCCGTGCCGTTACGAGCCGGCCCTTGCAGTACTGCCAACCACTCCGCTTTCCCACTAAATTAGTTCCCTAAAGAGCCATCTGAGATGTATCTCTACTGAGCGCAGACTCTATATCGTCATGGTTGGAATTCCCTAAAGCCACTGACACAGTGTACACAAACCCTGTAATAAATTCCTCACAAATTGAAGTAAATGAGTTTGGTCAAAATGTAGATTCTCTTGTTTTCGCTGTCATATTCATATTTGAAATAATCTGCTTACCTTAATATATTATTCATGTTTATTCGCCTATTTAGAATACTTTTAAAACATTTTCAAAGATGTTTAAAAAATGTATAGTATGTTATACTCCACTTTCTCAACCATTTATTGCGTATCAGTGGGTACACAAAAGCTGAAGTTTATTTTCATATCTTCTTCATTGTAACCTAGATAAACCTCTTCAGAAATACAGTACAACCTCCCTAAAACAGAAAGAGATCGCTCCGGCATTTTATGTTTAGACAGGTTTCCGTGTTACAAATGGTTGTGTTTGAATACAACGAAATTGCGAAATAGTCGCACAGGTTTACAGTGAAGGAATACTATAGAATGTAAGTAAGAGTAATAAGTGTAAATAATAATAGGTTGATATGTATTATATACTTATATCTCACCTTGAGAAAATATATGTAGTTTATCGCCTATAAAAAAGTTTGTCTGTTTTCAATTTTCTCTTTCCAGTCAACTGTCTGTATATCAACATCATCTGCTTCACCACACACAGCATTCAAAACAATGTTATGGCGATATTTGAAACTCTCGAGCCATTAATTGGAAGTTCTGACATTGTTTTGCCTAATTTTCTTTTCAATCATAATATGGCAAAGGAAGTAAATGAAAATAGAGAGAATTTCGCAAAAGTAAGAAGAGATGTATTTGGTGGATTAAATTTAGGAAGTAACTCATGGAGGAAAGCTTAAGAATTGCACAGATAAATGGGCAAAGAAGTAAATTGGTTATGGCGGAAATAAGAAAAATTGCAGAAGAATTAAAATTAGATATTATCTGTATTCAAGAACCGTATGTGGTAAATTCCAAAATTCCATATATGCCGTTAAGATCCCGACAAATCTTATCTCAGGAAAAGGCAATGGCAGCAATAGTAATTTTCAAGCAAGATTTGCAAATAGTAAACATAGCGCAATTTCTGGATACGCATGTTAATTGCATTGAAGTTATAACAAAGTATGGAAGTTTTATATTGGCAAATTATTATTTTCAATATAGTTTGGATATTGAACCCTTTCTATATAAATTACAAAATATTCATAATAAATTCAGAAATAAAGAAATCATGCATGTATATGATTGTAATGCAAAATCAACTTGGTGGTTCAGTAAAAGACCAGATGAAAGAGGGGAGAAACTGGAAGAACATATCTCGGAATTAAATTTATATGTAATAAATAAAGATGGTAATCCACCAACTTTTCAAAATAGAGCAGGTGCTGAAGAAAATATAGATATTACTTTAGCGTCAGCAACAGCGGAGAAGAAGATTAGAAATTGGTGGGTCACACAGGGTCAGACCACAAGTGATCATAATTTGATTTATTTTGATTATATATTGAATGGGGAAGTAATTCAAGAAGAACATGAAATAGAATTACGTTATAATTATAAAAGAGCAAATTGGGATAAGATGAAGCAAGTATTTAAGGATTTAAATTTACAGTATACGGGAATATCAGTGGATTTGGATGCAATAAATTTAACACAAGCAATAAAAGTAGCAGTATCAAAATCCGTTCCAAAGATAACAATTTATAATAATAAGGATAAAATAAAATGGACAGATAGATTGCAGAAGCTGAGATCGTTAGCAAGGAAATTAAGAAGAATATATCAAAAATCAAACATACATACGGAAAGAGAAGAGAACTTAAAGAATTATAGGGAGGCCAAACAAAAGTATAAACAATTATTAGAAGACACCAGAAAACAACATTGGGAACAGTTCGTTGAGAATAATTTAAAACAAGATGTCTGGGGACAACCGTATAAAATTATTATGGATAAAATTAAGAAGCCAGAAATCTTAACCACATTAGATAAGGGTAATGGAGAGATGACAGAAAGTGGGAAAGAATCGGTGGAATTGTTATTACATACGTTATTGCCAGATGATAAAGAGGAAGAAGATGATGATATTCATGTTGAAAAAAGAAACCAGATGATGTTGCAGTATACAGGAAATCCTGTTTATCCCTTTGATATTACAGAAATAAAATTAATTCTGCAGAAGTTAAAAAAGAAGAAGGCACCTGGTCCAGATGGTATTATAAATGAAGTCTTGTATAATCTACGAGAAGAAATTGTCTTGTTTTTGTGTTTCTTGTTTAATGATTGTTTGGCAAGAGGGAGATTTCCAAACTTGTGGAAGGAGGCAAAGGTTGTAATTTTGTGCAAAGGAGCAGATAAGGACAGAACGCAACCAAAATCTTTCAGACCAGTATGTTTATTAAATGCTATTGGCAAGATCTTTGAACAGTTAATATATAAAAGAATAATGGAAAATAGGTTGATGCTGGGTATGAATAATAAACAATTTGGTTTCAGAAAGGGATATTCAACTGAGGATGCAATATTAAAAATTCAAGAAACAGTGTCAAAAAGCCAAAAGAATTATGTAATTGGATTATTTGTGGACATATCGGGCGCTTTTGACAATTTATGGTGGCCGTATTTTTTCGGCATTTTAAAAGACAAGAAATATTCAAGTACTATTTATAATTTATTAAAGGATTATTGTTCCAATAGAGAAGTATTCATTGGTGGATCAAATTTTGAAACTAGGAAGAAGATAACCAAGGGTTGCCCTCAGGGTTCTATCTTGGGGCCCCTTTTTTGGGATATTTTATCAGAAGATTTATTAGAACTACTGGAAAGAGATCATAAGGTTTTGGATGTAATAGCGTATGCTGATGACATAGTCATAATGATGGATGGACAGAGCAGACTAGAGCTAGAAAATAAAGCAAGAGAAGTTACAAATACATTATCAAATTGGTGTTTCAGAACAAAACTAAAAATTGCACCAAACAAGTCAAATTATGTGCTTTTTAAGGGAAATTTAAAGCGGGATCCTACAGTGAAGATAAATAATCAGAACATTAAACGGGAAAAAGAGATGAGATATTTGGGTATCATGATAGATGAAAAATTTCATTTCAGAAAACACACGGAGTATATTAGGCAGAAAACAGAGAAAATAATGCTAAAGCTAGCAAGAATAACCAATTTAAATTTTGTACTTCCATTGCGTAACATACAGATATATCATAACACCATTTTTGCTTCAATTATGACGTATGCGGCAGCAGTTTGGGCAGAAAGGATGGATGATGTGCAAATAAGAAGATTGTTGAGAAGAACGCAAAGAAAAGTATTATTACGTCTGACAGGAGCTGTAAAAACAACACCAACTATGGCATTGCTAGTAACAACGGCCATTTGGCCGATTGATTTATTAATAAGATTGAAGGGCGCAAAATTTTGGGCGAAAAAAGGAAACTTAGAAAAAGTTTATAATATAACTGGAGTCAGAACAAACAAATCTTGGGTGATTAAAAATAGTTTAAAAGATAAATGGCAAAAAGAATGGACAGAAAGTCTAGAAGGTAGAAGAGTGTTTGAAATTTTTCAGAACGTCAAAGAGAGACTAAAATTGAATTTTATTCAACCAACAAAGGGATTTATACATTATATAACAGGACACGGACCTTATAAGACCTATTGGAAGAAAATCAATAAAACTGAAAATGATATATGTGAATTATGTAACAAACAAGATAATCCTGAACATGTAGTATTTGAATGTGGAAGATATGCAATTCACCAACAAGAAGAGAGGCATGCGCTAGCAGGATATATCGTATATGACATAATTCGAGATCAACAATTAGTAAATAAATTACAAGTTTTGACTAACTTTGTAAGTAAGAAAGCATGGGAGGTAAAAATATTCAAAGGAGAAAGAGTTGATAATAGGCGAAGAATAGTACAAGATCCAAGAAGGAGTTCTAGAATACAAAATAGGATAAGACGGGAAGAATTATTGAATAATCAAACAATGGAGTTGACTGCATGGGCGGCGGAGGGAGAGAGTGATGGCGGAGGCCATGGTGGACTACAGAATTAGTAGATTTAGATATAGATTTAGGAAATAAGGATTTTGTAATTTTTATAGTTGTTTTCTTTTGTTTTTTGCTTTTTTGTGTTTATTTCTGTTATTTTATTTCATTTTAGTTTTGTAGAGTAGTTTTCTGAGAGATTTGTATAATTATAACATTTGTAAAGATTTTATGGAAAAATAAAGAGAAAATTTGGATACATGCCGCGGTATAGTTGTCTAGGTGCCGGGGTAGAATATTCAGATTTTATTTATTTATTTATATTGTCTCTAAAGCTTGAATCTGAAGCAATTGTCCAGAAATGGGAATTCCTTTAGCACGCGCGCACTAACAAACCACTCGATCACAGCACGATTTAGCTGTCATATTCTGAAGATTTTGTGATGCGTTTCGCATGCCCTGATGTTCCTTTTAACCACTAGTCTTTAATTTTTATATTTTCAAAATCCCATAAATCATGTTCTTCAATAACTTTATGTTTTCCTCCAATGATAATGACTTACGTTTAGAACTCATTTTACAGAATTTGTGTACACACAAACTATGTTTTAAAAATTACCAAATTTCACAGTTTTCTTCCACTCGTACTTGGTCACTTGAGAGAGCGAAACTAAGAATGAACACACTGCAAAACAACTGTACCCTTACCATGTATGAAGAGTTGAGAGAGCTGATACTCTCGAAAGATTTTCCATTTTCCTCGAAGGATTACAGTTTCTTTATGGTTCATAGAACTTCGGTGCAAGTGCAGTTGCCCTCAAAATGATTGCACTTTTTAAAATACGTACGTTGTAATACATTAACATAAAGTAATCCGTTTTAATGAGGTTATTTACGCAAACGGTTCCCGAAAAATATTTCCGTTTCCGCGTTGGGCAGTTTTCCAGGTTAGAGTATAATTTTACATGGGAAATATCTCCGTTCTGAGATTTATTTTCCGTTTTTCTAGATTTCCGGCATATAATGGGTCCGTTTTAGGCAGGTTTTACTGTAGCTGTATTACACATTTTATAGCTAAAAAGCGAACAGCGATTGTCAAATGTTTTAAGAACGGGAAGCTACACGTTGGCCTTAAAATTGCGCATATTTCTGTGGAGTCACGTGAAACAACTGAATGCCGAAAGGGCCTCAAAATAATGACTAAACATTGAATAATTCGAATCATGAATAACGAATATTTCGTTATTAGAAATGGACAAATGTTAGAAAGAGAGTTATTAATGTAAAGATATTTATATTCGTTGGTCTATTGCTCAACGTTTACCATTTATCACCTATTTAAGATTGTGTCAATTTCCTTCCAAATGAAGAGAACTTCACAGGATCTAATCAGAATATGCAGGATATGCAACTACCTTCCCCCTAATTCTAATTGGCTAATGCTTTCGCGCCATACGCCATAGACGGTGTTATCCCGTCACATTTAAACCTGCAGTAAACGATCAGTAAAATAATTTAGCTCTCGCACTCGACATAACACACCTTCGAATGGCGATATATGATTAATCCAGTTCAAAACAAGGTCAGTGATAAAAGTCATATAAACAAATATGTCACCACTACCAATAAAGGAAGTGCTATTGTGTCATCTGAATGGCAGGCTAAAGCAATGGAACCTCCTCTTTACTTCGTTTAAGAATTAACATGATTTCAGATAAATTAACACTGTTGCGTAATATATTTAATCCATACTGTTAGGAAAATATAAATTTGACAATTCTCTTCCAACATATACAGATATATCACCATGTTAAGTAACGGACTAATTTTTACCGCACAACAGTCTTTTCCACAACAGTAGCCAATGAGAGGGGATTAGGTCATGTGACCGTTAAGAGATACGAGGCAAGCTTACGTGAAACAAGGATTAGTTTGGTTTCTGGCCAGCTTTTTGAATTTTAATTATCCTGCACATAGATGACACACGCGGGCCTCTTTCTAAAAATGTTTTTCTTTGGGGAGGCAGGAACCTAGAACATATATTTCTCGACAGTGAATTCTGGGGTGAAATACGATTCTTCTACTTATAAGTAGATATAGATTAGGTAAGGCAGGTGAAACTTAGCATATCCACCCGCAATTGCATCATTAGAGCGTACACCCCTCGAGAGGAAAGGGTAACCTAAAGGAACCGCAGAAGTATGAGCTGAAGGAAAGGATGACTTATGCCGCAGAGATGCGCAATTTTCCCTAAAATTATTTGTCCGCTGGGAGGCGCTGGGATCCACCCAGACCATGATAGGTGACTCATATCTCATCTACAGCGAAACCCGAAGAAACCTAGATCCAGCAATGGAGCCTCGAAAGGCCACCCGCTGTCGAAGTAGAGAATAAGTTCCAAATCACAAGTTTTAGCACTGGATTGTTCCTTTAACATGAAAGAGGGAGACGAAATGAGAGGTAATGAGTGAGCGAGAAGCCGTATTAGAAGACACCCTCTGGCACTCACCAAGGTCACACCACGGAAAAACACATGGTTACAGTGGGCGGCCACCAGGGATGGAACCCGAGACCTGTCGAATGCAAGCCTTACGCGTTACCGCGGAGCCATTATGCTCGGTATAAACTAGAGCAAGCAATAAATATCCCTTGGCACTAGAAGACTAGTAGATATAGTTTGTGTTTTAGCTTAATTTAAGATTCATGCATTCTTTCATGATGTTTGTACTGCATTTAAAATCAGAAACGAGGGCACAGTGACTATACTGGATCATTTAGATTAAAAATTGGATTGAATGCAGTCACCATGTTATGGTCGTAAGGAAGAAATTGTAATGCAAAATATATCTGCAGCAGACACAAACAAAAGGACAAGATTTGAGTAGGTAGACATGGATACTGCTTACTGTGCAGATCGCTTTTAATTCTTATGTAGTATTCCATAACAGTTTTTGTAATTTTATATTAACAATTTGCTATTTAAAAGGTTAATAATAAATATATCCGCCCTCTGGGTGCCTCCACCTGAGAAATGGGTCCGGTCATCACTTGGTGGGGTGAGATTACCCCGAAGGCCAAGGTTGCCATGTGGGGAGTGTTAGTAACTAACTATAATAAATATATTGTTTTCTTTTCTAGGACTATAATGATACAACAACGACATTTTAATCAGAATTTTTATATACTCGTAGAAAAGAATTATAAATCACTAGAATATGTATAAAAATCCCACCCCCCAAAACAAACTGTGACAGGAGACGCTATTTTTTTAATTTAACTTCTTTCAATGGGTTAGCTAAGTCATATTCTATCTGATACTTCAACAGAAAACCTCTTTTGTCTGTGTAATATCGCTGGAAGCTTCGCACCAGGCGCATATACATAGCTGCTGTACCCACTCAGGACTCATAGGTAGAAATGGGGGTGGCACGCGAAACGAGGGACCCTTACCCAGTTTTCTAGGCACGGTTTGCGAGACCGAAGGTAGTACTACTTTTCCATCAATCGGTCGATTGCTTCTTCAATCGGTCCCCAAGGACGTTACTGTAAACGAACCAGCCTTAGAATCGGAGTTAGGGTAAATAAAATATTTTGTATTCCAACGTATAAACCTCGTGTTCCTATTATCAGGAGTGTATTCATGCCTCGTGTGAAAACAACAACAATGATGATGATGATGATGATGATGATGATGATGATGATGATGATGATGATAATGATAATGATAATAATAATAATAATAATAATAATAATAATAATAATAATAATAATAATAATAATAATAATAATAATAATAATAATAATAATAATAATAATAATAATAATAATAATAATAATAATAATAATAATAATAATAATAATAATAATAATAATAATAATAATAATAATAATAATAATAATAATAATAATAATAATAATAATAATAATAATAATAATAATAATAATAATAATAATAATAATAATAATAATAATAAACGCTGAGTTGAAATTCAATACAGGATTACTAAAATAAAATCTATAATTGCAGCACTATCAAGAAGACGTGTAAAATTTGAGTCTCCATTACAGATCCTCTCTGTTAATAATACATTCATTTTTCTTCACAAACTTCTAGCTGTAATTTACCACAGGTGGAACGCTTAACAGAAGGCAACAAAGGGTCATTGTTGTCAGAATTCAAAACTTTGTCTAACTCTGTGACCGTTAGTAAAGAAACCCTTGGTATTTTCCTACCAACAACAATGAAGACGGCGTTTTCTAATTCATGATTACGTTTCTTTTCATTGCTTTTTACGTCCTCTGCCACACCGTCCGATAAAAAATGGGTGAAATAATGCTCAAATAACCCAGAGTCCATAGAGCTTAGAGTTATCTGACATTCATCTTTCAGGTTAAGGGCATACCCCGGAAAACCTCTTATCCAGAAAATTCCCTTGATCGAGATTCGAACTCGGGACCTCTTGAATGTGAGACACGCTACCAATTACGTTACCGAGGCAGGCCTTTTCTTCGCTTGGTATTCGCAATATTTCTTTAATTATTTGCATGCTCATTAAACGCTCCACTAGGAAACATTGGTATAGCTACAATTTAATAATCGAATACACAATGACAGTTGGATCTTCATCTATTAGTTTGTGAAAAACATTCAATACAATTTGTGTTTCACGTTTTAACGGTTTACAATTGCTTATTGTCATTCACCAAGCTAAACAACACTTGAGCAAACAGTTATTTCTATCGCAGTTTTGGATGTTTGTCATGAAGAGTAAACAATACCAAACAGAACCAAATCGAAGCTACAACCTTAGTTTTACTATGTCTATCATTTACCAAGAATAACCGAGCGGGATGGCTCAGGCGGTTTCGTCTGTGGCCCGCATTCGGGAGGTCCGGGTTCAATACCCGTGACCCGCCTACGAGACTCATGGGCTTTTTCAGGGGTTTCCCCGGGTCATAAGGCGAACATTAGGTAGTTTCATTACATCCCACAATTTGCTGTTCCTCCATTTCCCCTCAATTAACAATTCACATCATTTCACATCCGGTGGTCTCTTTCAGGGTAGCAGATTCGGCGAATGTCACGGTGCTGCATGGCAGGATGATATGCTTGCTCCTGGTAAACACCTTCGTCCTACGGTAGGATAGTCTCCGGTCTCTGAGCCGAACTAGAGTCCTAGAGGACCGTTCCAGGAACGCGGTGGAAGGGATGCGGGTTGTGCAAGCATACCGGGAGTTTTCCGGGTTCTCGCATGTCGATCTCCTAACCTGCCAGTGTGACCGCCTCGGTAGCGTAGATGGTAGCGTGTCTGCCTCCCGTTCAAGAGGTCCCGAGTTCGAATCTCAGTCAGGATGAGTAACCTGGATAAGGTTTGCCCGGGGTTTTCCCTTATCCTGAAAGACGAATGTCAGGTAACTCTAAGCTCTATGAACCCCGGGCTCACTTAGCATCATTTCACCCATTTCATTCACCGTCCGATATGACTTAACGACGCAGGACGTAAATTACAAATAATAATAATAATAATAATAATAATAATAATAATAATAATAATAATAATAATAATAATAATAATAATAATAATAATAATAATAATAATAATAATAATAATAATAAATATGACATTATACTGTGCAATAAACTTCCTATAGGGGCAAGAGATTTGGAATTGAAGTTTCAAACTGATAAATGGTAGAGACCCTACCTCTGCACTGTCATGACTCCATGAGACAGGTCGCCTTTGTCTCCTCTCGTGTCATAGTTCCTCAAGGGGATGTCCCACTGGGGGTATAGGTACATAAGATCAGTCCGTCGACGTACCGAATCCCATCGGTAAAATTCTACCATCTCCTATCCTACCATGAATAACTCAAAGAATTCTAACTACGATTACTTCTTGTAAACTCGTGGATAATGAACCCGTAAATCTTGTTTCTTAAAACCTTGCCCCACTGATATGTATTCTTGCGTTTCCCCTTTCCCGTGATTAGCTAATGCACGCTTCGAATGATGTTAAACAAGACGTATGCAATGCAAGGAAGACGATAAAGTCAATATAAATACTCTCGTGGTAAGTACAGTGCTTTCGTCATCGTAAGAGGCAGGGAAGATCCAAGGATCGTCCTATCAATTTGTTGATAATTTATATGTAGTACCTGCCTTACTTAATTCATTTAATTCAAATGGTTTTAAAATTAAATCTTGAAAATAACCAAGTTAAACAGAAGAAACTTGCATGGCAAAACAACCTGTTACAGGACAGCAGCCAGGGAGAGATGTCTAGTCACGTGACATTTGAGATACGGGGCAAAGTTGTAACAGAGCTTAAGTGCGCTTTGATTTCCCACGGGCTGCTTAGTGACGTAATGTGTTTACATCAAGTTGGTTCCTAAGAGTGAAGCAATTATAGGCAGTGCACTCCATATCCAATCCCTCAGTACAAGAAATATCCACATGTACATAGGTAGAACCTCCACGCAGCATATACTACATTTTTCCTTATATGAGCATAAATGTGCTAAGCATAACCTTAAAATCACTGCGTCGTGCAAATGACGTCATACACTCTTGACATTCTTTGCGCTAAATTACACCACAGAAATGACATATGTAATAAAAATGTCATCCTTGACGTTGTAGTGCTTTTTTATCTCTTGCGGTTCTTTTCGTTTAACATAGACCAATAACGGCAAGGTTAACGCGCGTTCGCAGAATTTGCCAATACTCACTTACAGGAAGATGTATAGCTTATTAAAATATACGATTTTTATGTAACTTGTTGCCTAGTGCTCACAGTTTTCGAAATATTTGATATTGCACATTTACAGTTTCACCAGAACGTTTCTGGGGGAACTGTTTCAAACTTAGGATTCTCTCTCTCTCCCTCTCTTTCTCATTTTGTTTGCATGCCCCCCTATAAGTTCTGGGGTAGTATCGGAACTTTAACCAAACAAACCGACAAGTCGTTGACTGTAAGTTTTTATTAATTTTCATTAGAAAATATATTCACACTTCCAGACTCTATGGAGGGTAGTCAATGATTTTAATTTAAAAAATCTACTAACCCCGCCATGAACTGATTCGAGACCTCTCGGTTGAAAAGTTAGAACGCTGATCGTTCAAAAAAGTCTTACATTGGAGTTCTGTAATTAAGAACCATGTTGCTTACTTTAAAATTCTTCTAGACAAACCTTATCGTTAAAAGTGCAAGCAAATACCAAACTCTTTCCTTATGTCAAAGATACAACATTCGTAAATTTGTAAGGGGAGAAAAATTATATGGGTTTAGTAAACAGATTTTCACATTTGAGGAGCTTATTTCCAAGGTATCTTAAATCTATTAAAAAAGAAATTCTAGAAAAGCCATGTTTATTTTCAGATACAATTTTCAAATCATTATCTTTCCCCAAAGTTTTCACGTTTAGAAATAGCCACGTATACTATTACGATTTTGGAGCAAAAGCTAAATATGAATTATCTATTTTTAATTTTACTTAACCACTTAAATAAGTCAAATAAACCTCCAGGAAACTAATATTTTGAAAATGGTAGAAGAACATACAAGTTACGTTTTATTATAAAATATAATCAATAATTTTGGATTTAAGAAACTTTGGAAAAAAGCTCTTCACTTTTTACAGTCAGTTTATCACAATTTCCTTAATGTTTTCCATTCTCTTGCATCACGAGATGCAAGCAAAGCAACGAGGGATCAACAGAGCAAAAGAAACAGACAAGCTGAACTACATTTTTAAATTTTGTTTTTGCTAAGGTAGTAGTTGTACTGTAGGTGTGCTAAATGGCCAACTTTGTGTATGTTATCAAGTTACACATTAAATCACTTACGAGCTGCTGCAAACTAGTTCCACAACTTGTATCTCCAGCACTTACCTGCAAAAAAAGAAACAAAATTATTGTAACTTTCACTGCACATCCACAAATAGTACCATGCAATGCCATTCCAAAGCTGTATTTATAACTGAACCTGTTCTGCCACGTTAAGTTGCAAATTTTACAGCCATTATAGCGTTTAGAATACTTAAGGTCGGCTTCAAGTTTCTTTAAATACCTACAGACCAACATTAAGCATCTTATTCTTTTGAAAGCGTCGTTACAAAGTTTCAACGCCCACCTCAGGGGTGGCGTGTCTACCTCGCTTCAAGAGGTGCCCAGTTCGAATCTCGATTAGGAAGAGTTAACATAAGGTATTCTTCCGGACTGTTTTCTTATGCTGAGAAGACGAGTGTTGCGTAACTTTAATCTCTAAAGACCCAAACCCCATTTGAGAATCACTTAATTCATATATACATTACTGATAGATATGTCCTACTAGGTTAAAAAAATAGTAAACTTCAAACCCCCTCCCAAACGTTATATCACGAAGGCATTACTAGATATGAAAGATATGAAAGTATCTATTGGCATCAATAGTTTCAATGGTAAAATGATCTCATATGTTACATTTGTATGCCTTTCTACACGCCTTCCTTTGTATGTTTGAAGCTAGTACAAAATAGTCCTACGAAAGTTAACGAGGGGTGGCATCATAGTAAAATGCGCAGCCCGCGTTGGGGAGAGCCTGAGTTCGATTTCCGTCTACAGCTCAACTGACCTTAGGGTTCTCGTGGTTTCTGCTCCTCGGCGAATAAAACGGTAGTTTGTTGTCTACCATGATTTCCTATCCCTTTCATTGTATTCCAGCTGTGCTTCCAGGTTTTGAGACGTATGACGGTGTCCGGGATATGGTGTGAATGCTTGCTCAAAGGAAAGGATACTCGCCGAGGGCACTGCAGAACCGCTTGGTAAACAGTGCGACAGGTCTTCGAGCCTGGGACTTTCGTGACTCTCTGTGGCCTAGCTGGTTGTGGCTTATAGCCCCCTGTTATTCATTTACTTCATTCTTTCTCCTGGAGAATGTTACCCGCAACAGTCTATGCAGGCGTGTAATCTATAACTAAATAAGTTGTCTACAAATACATATGGATCACGAATGCTGATTTGAAATTAATAGCATACAGAAGAAATTATTATATTGTTAATACTGTCATTAATACCTTTTTCTGTTCACAAATGGTGTTCGTATGTGGTTGTTAAAGGCATTTCGAACATTAACCCTGAACTTGACAAAACTGTAATAATTCCTTTTTGCTTCCTTCCCTCCTTTTCTGCTTTTAGGTTAATTAGCTGAGAGAATATTTAACCGTGCAGGTTATCGAGCTATTCAGGTTCATTTCATCAATGAGAGTGATTTCAATTTCGACCTTAACATCCGCGATGACCCAAATGACCATCCAATTTTATTCTTTTTAGAGGATAGCCCAAAAAGGGCAAACGAAGAGGTGATGTGTGAGTAATCACTTTTGTTCTAAATTAGTGTTCAATGGCAGCTGGTGATATTGCAGCACACTCACACAGAATTCAGATATTCCATGAGCCGAGGGAGCCAGACTTCATAGCTTACGTCCAATAATGTATTCGTATTCCCTTTAATACATGTACAGGTCCTAAGTATCTGATAAATATGAGTTGATACTGAGTGACCATGTGAATGAATAAAATTATTGTTTTCTCGGCTGGAAATAAACGGAATAAATATAAGTAAAGAGCATTTACATTAAAAAAGTGACAGTAGGTCAGTGTGTCTTCTGGTGGCATACTTGGACCCCTCAAGATGCCTGCTGCAACAGAATTAAAGTTACATAAATTTATATAAAGAAAATTATTGCAATTTTGAAAAGCCTTAAAAGAAATTTTGAAATCAATTAACTTTGACGCACATTTGATGTACTTAAGTTTAAATATGTGGCCCCTCGCCCTATACTGATCATGCAAATAGCGTAGTTTGCTTATGCATGATTTTCTTTTTTTTTATGTTGCATTGAAACGCAGTTCTAGCAAATATTTAAGCGGCTTTGTCTGTCCTTACGATGTTTCGCCGACTTTGAAGCCGTATGTTCTACTGCAATCTTGAGCAGAGACCTGTCGCAGGGTATGCGTGGGTGCTAATCAAAGCAATCTGAGTTTGAAACGTTTTAATAAACAATATTCACTCTAAATGAGAAATTGCCGACCTATGGAAACTATGGTACACGCAAAATTCAATGGCGGCTGAAGGTTCACCACTAGCAGCGATGCGCGACATTCCATATGTAAAAGGGCGGGGAGAAATTATATGCAGTAACAAGACAAAATGAAAAATAGTTTATAGGGTATTATTGTAACTGTCAAGTACGAGGCATGTTTTTTAAGTCAGTGCCGTTTTGCGATTCCGTCACCGCAGCGCTACGTTCGGCCTTCCGCGCATGCGCGCTGGTTACCTACATCTCTTGTCTACGCACTGACGCCACTACAGTCTGATTTTTCATTGTATACGTTGGTTACTAAGTGTTTAAGATGCCTCCGACAATCGTGAGTCCCACCAATTGTGAAATACGGGCTGTTATACGATTTCTTAGTGCTAAAGGCGTAAAACCGATCAATATTCATCGTGAGATCTGTGAAGTTTACGGACAAAACATTATGAGTGTTGGAATGGTAAGGAAATGGGTGAGAGCATTTAAAGATGCCCGCACAAATGTGCATGATGAAGAATGGAGTGGGCGTCCTTCGATCATTACTGAAGATTTGGTGCAGAAAGTGGACGGAAAGGTGAGAGATAACAGACGCCTTACAATTTCATCATTGTGCGACTATTTTCCTCAATATTCTCTTAGTGTTTTGTATCGCATTATGACCGAGAACTTGAAGTACCGGAAATTGTGTTCACATTGGGTTCCGAAAATGTTGACGGATTTGCACAAAACCCAACGTTTACACAGTGCATTGACTTTCCTTAAGCGGTACCGCAATGAAGGTGAAGATTTTTTTAGACCAAATTGTTACTGCTGACGAAACATGGATGGCCTACGTCACACCAGAATCGAAATAAGAATCCATGGAATGGCGACATTCATCATCACCCACAAAAGTGAAGTTTAAACAAACAATTTCTGCCCGGAAAATCACGTGCACAGTTTTTTAGGATAGAAAAGGGGTATTGCTAGTGGAGTTTCTGCCTCGTAATGAGACAATCAATGCAGCGTCTTATTGTGAGACATTGAACAATCTGCGCCGTGCAATCCAGAACAAAAGATGTGGCAAGTTGAGTAAGGGTATCGTTTCGCTGCATGACAATGCCCGTCCACATGTGGCTAATCGCACCAAAGATCTCATCAAATCTTTTCAATGGGAAACTCTAGATCATCCTCCATACAGCCCTGATCTGGCGCCCAGCGACTACCATTTGTTCCTGCACTTGAAGAAACATCTGGGCGGTCAGCAACTTCATTTCTATATCACTGAAATTACTGAAATTTTTGGTCATAGATGCCTTTCTTTTTCTAGACAATAATAATTATTGGATTGTAAAATACACTGGGGAGAAAAAAAACACCATTAAGGATTGCTTAATTTCAGTGAAGAGTTAAGTGAGAGGTATACATTTTATAGCGTCATATGATAAGAAAATCAGCACAAATGAAGCAGAAGACATATCCAAACAGTTGCATTAATATTACATACACACGTTTTAATGAACACAGTTCTGAAAGGTGTTGCATTTTTTCTGTCTGTGTATTTCTGATGAATATTTATTGTTATCAACCTACATGTTTGTATATCAATAACATTTATAACTATTAAAAACAGATGATTGTCCAGAAAATTTATGAGACTCGATATATCATATATTTTATGTGTGGAGCCTTCTTCGACACAACTACTATTGTTTTATGTCGGTCAATTGCAAGCGCTTTGTTTGTTTGTTTGCTGCACATTTGACTTAGGCTTCTAAATATTTCGAAATGAAAGCGAAGCCGGGACAGGTCGTTAGTTTTGCATAATCAATAAACTGAGCAGCTAAAAGCCATTAATTTATTAATGGTATGCCTGCAGATCCAGAGTCAATAGCCTGTTTCACAAATTAGCAAATGCTACAAAACACGTTTCTGCGTAGGAACAGCTGAAAGACTTCTGCAAGCCAGTTTAGTCGGGTTGGGCTATGACATCAGCAGGCAACTTCGATGTGGGCTGGGAAAAAGATGAGCATCAAGAATACATCTTCGGCTCTTCGTCATCGACAGCATTACCTATACAACAAACTATTAGCGGCACAAGTTTCAAGTATTTCAGGGATCAATTCTAAAGGTAATTTGTGTGTTTATAATAAAAACTGTTAAAGGAATTTTCTTGCTGAATTATAATGAATAATTATACTTATTTCTAAGTTGGCCTCACTAAATTTATTTGTCTGATGAAACTCTTAGTCAGCGAGAACTGCCCAGAAACGCTTTTGTGGGTAACAGAAAGAATGCCTTCAAGAGTAAAGTGCAACTGCGCGATGTAGTACTTCCTACAAATTATATGGATTATACAAGACAGAGGGACACCTCCCTCACTACGACCTACACATATCTACTGCGGCCACCACTAACCAGAAGGAAGCATATAGTGAGGTACCACAAGATAGACATGTATTCATGTATCTTTATTTATAATTTTGATGTTATTATCAAGCGAATGGAGCCAATGGAGCCTGATATCTTTCGCTTCAATAAACAAATACCACCCCGACTATAACACAAATAATTCAGCCATCGAAGTTCCAACTGACAGCTGGAGCTGCCAGAGAGGGCGATCTACGACCGTTTCATACGCACCATCTGTCCTGCATGCCGATTCATGCCACGAAACCTCGAAGCACGCCTAAAACACGTGAAGGAAACGGAATTAAAGTGAAACGAGGGGAAAAATTCCAAAATTCACATACAAAAAACTAAGTTCGACAAGAATGCAGCCCAGGAGCTCGAATGCCAACCTCGAACGTCACCGTGGACAACCTCGCACGTTTATCTCAGTAGTCATGAATGAGAGAGCAAGGATCGTTTAAGATGCAACAGTTTTCTCAACATCGATTGTGATTTGCTTTGACAACAAAACTACTTATGGCAAGATATTTGTAACATAGTTGCATTCTACTCTATGTCCACGGGTGACATGCTTATTCTCTCGTTCCCAAGGTCAGGAGTTCAAACTCGACGGGGACGATGGAATTTTTCAGCAAGGCTTCCTTCGAATGGAACGTAAAGCCAGTGCTCCAGTGTCGTGTAGATCTACGGCATGTACAATCTCAAGATCAATAGAGAAGGGGGCGCTAAGGATCATAGCAATTAAAGGGCACGCACAAAATAAAAATTTATGTATTAATTCAATTCTATGAGGCCAGTAGCTGTATGGGGCCTCACAACAAATATGGTGTTTACACGACAGAAAAATATATTCGAATTGAAACGACAATCCAGAATGCTCAACGTTACTATACTGCTCCATAACTGATTTTCTCCTAGTTTTCTATAATTTGGAAACATTTCTAGACAAAATACGAAAAAGTCAACAAGTCAGCTTTTTTTAACGTCCAATGTTAAGTCATATCGGACGATGTATGAAATGAACGAAATTGTGCTCAAATAAGTCCAGAGTCCATAGAGCTTAGAGTCACTTGACATTCGTCTCTCAGGATAAGGGAAAATCCCGGAAAACCCCTTATCCAGGTAACTCACCCTAACCGAGATTCAAACTCGGGACCTCTCGAACATGTGGTAGACACGCTAGGACCTGCGCTACAGAGGCCAGCAGGTCAAGCTGTTGTTTGTACCTACAAATCCATGAGTCTACTTATTGTCTTTTTCTGGCATAGGTGCATCGCTCTCTTTCGCTGCAGTAGCTCATAAGGGAATTCACACCGTTAGGCATCTTAACATTTGATGGTATAATGCCTGCTGTATATAAACCATGTGCACCAAAGATCTGCCGAGTAGAACCGCAGTGCCCAAAACTGAAGCCTGAAAACTGCCGCATGCGACCACTGCTGGACATCTCTAGACAGCTCTTTCCCAGATGTGGGGGACGACGCTCCTTAGATATGCCATGAGGAGAACGCTCCCGTACAAAACTGTGTAATTAGGCCTACATGTTCCTACCAATTCTGGACTCATTTTCGGCTACATCTAGTTATACTGCGATTTTTGGCACACAGGCCCCACAGCAGAGATGATGCCATCTAACTCTCAAGCCCGTGCAGGTGTGAGCATAGTGATAGTTTTCTTGCCAGTTATACGGAAAGAGAGCGACATGTAGAGTACAAACTTCAGTAAGTTAACACAAATAGGCTACAGGAATCGACGAACGAGACCAAAACACAGGATGGACTATCATTAGCGTAAAAATGTGCTTGTTGAAGAGCTCGTGTCATACAAGGGTGGGTCAAAAAGTAATGCCTCCTATTTTTTTCTATTTTAATTGCCAAGAAAATTGATACAATTTACATAATTTGAAAACTACAACATTGACGATTAATTTGTCACTATTCAATATAATCTCCGTCCTTTTCCACAGTTGTGGTCCACCTTTTAACTAGGGCATGTATTCCAGTGTGGTAAAACACACGGTCTCGCTTCCTAAGCCATTGACGCATGGACGTTTTCAAAGCCTCCTCATCTTCAAAATGAATCCTACGATGAACTTCCTTTAGTGGCCCGAACAGATGGAAGTCTGATGGTGCCAGGTCAGGGCTGTATGGGGGGTGAGGTAAGACTTGCCATCCCAATTTCTCAATTTCTGCAGTGGTGTAACGGCTGGTGTGTGGTCTTGCATTGCCATGCAAAAGAAGAACATCCGCCAGGTTTTTGTTAGTATGAACTCGGCGAAGACGTGCTTTCAGCTTTTTGAGAGTTCTGACGTATTGGACAGAATTTATTGTGCATCCCTGCTCCAAAAAATCAATCATAAGAACACCCTCTGCATTCCAAAACACTGTCGCCGTAACTTTCCCTGCCTACCGCTGAGTTTTGAATTTCTTTTTTCTTCGGTGACGTTGTGTGATGCCATTCCATTGACTGTCTCTTTGATTCAGATTCAAAAAAATGAACCCACGTTTCGTCTCCAGTAACAATTTTTTCCATAAACTCCTCTCCCTCCTAATTGAAGCGCTGCAGGTGTTCAGTTTTCGTTGTTTCTTTGTTTTGGGCGGTTAACATTCTTGGTACCCAACGTGTACAAACTTTAGAGTAACGCAGTTGTTGAATAATCGTCATCACACTGTCTTTACTGAGGGAGGTAACGCGACACAATTAACCTGTTGTTACCCGGCGATCACCACGAATGATGTCATCGACTCGCTGAATGTTGCATGGAGTCACTGCAGTCACCGGCCTGACGCTTCGCTTTCCATCTGCCAATGGTGTTGGCCCTTCAGCTTCGTTACAGCGACGAACCCATCGTCTAACAGTGTTGACATCCACCGTTGCATCACCATACACATTTTTTAGCCTTTCGTGAATGCGAGTTGGCGTTTCACCTTCCGCAGTCAAAAATTCAAATACAGAGCGCTGTCTAATACGAATGTTGATGTCAGTCATTTTGCAAGAGGATGCAGTGCTGCCACCTGTTGACTTAGAAAGTTACTACTGCAGGGGATTGGAGAAGAAGGTTTGAGAAATTGCGCCAAATTAAAAGTTTTCACATAACTTACTTATTTAAGGAAAAAAATAGTAGGCATTACTTTTTGACCCAACCTCGTACATATTTAAACTATATCTGTGTAAAAATAACATAGCTTCACGAGCTGAAAGAAACTGACCTGCCTGCCCATATCAACCTATGCATGCTACCTGGTTTGAAATGACCGTTCTCTCTTTCTCTCCTTTCATTCTCGCCGCTCTACATTGGCCTCCTCCAAACTGAATTAAACTTGCTGCACTAAAAATATAGAGCTCGTTAGAACATCGATTCTGTCCAATTTTGGGGGGTACCAGTTCTTCAAAACATTTGAATAATAATAAAAAAAGCTCTACTTTTCGATTCCCTATTTTTTTTAAGTTTACGTTCTCCATCGTTAAGTCATAGCGGACGATAAATGAAATGGGTGAAATGATGCCAATGAGTCCAGGGTCCATTGAGCTTAGAGTTACCAGTTATTCATCTTTCAGGATAAGGGAAAATGGAAAAAAGCCCTATCCAGATAACTAACCCTGACCAAGAACAACTCAAGACCTCATGAACATGAAGCAGACACGCTACCACCTACGCTACAGAGGCGGACCCAACAAGGATCAGTAGAGAAAATAATGTGAGATCACACATCAGCCTTTTTTTAACATCATTGTCCCAAGAGAGAGAAACTTTGCAACCTAGATAAGTAAAAAGATATAAAACCATTTTTGATCCCACTGAGTGTTTTCCCTGCAAATGCCACCACTGAAGCAGACACTTCGCTGCAAAAGTCTTTGTGACCGTATAATGTGTTTGGACATACCACTTCTGAAAGGGAATTAAACCTGAAGCACATTTCATAAGAGTGGTAGTAATGTTATGCGTTGTTATATTAGCGGAGGGCTTTTTGGGCATTAAAATTAATGCTGTTAATTGTCTGTTGTATAAGGTAATCAAATTATTCCACCTTGACCGTGAGTCAATTTGAATAGGTGGCATAATCATCGCACCTCCTCTCTAATGGATGGTGCAGGGAGAAGTCAAAGAGGATTTTGGACAGTATAGTTTAGAAGCATGCACCTATCAAGAACGCTTGGATTTGAGAGAGATTGCAGGCTAGTGCTGCTTAATCAATTTTTACATTCCATGTGACAGGCGAAGCAGGTTTTCATATTTGAACATTCTTTGCATGTCTGCTGCTTTGATCACGTTGATTAGACGTACAGTTTCCGGTAGATGACGGCTAGATTGCGGGCACGGATACATGTCATTCAGCGCGTACTCTCAGACGAATGGACTCCCGAACCTTGCAACATAGCACCGCAAGTAGATCGCAACGTCCATTTTACTTCTAGTGTGATACCTGAGGGATATCAAATCCGGACGATGATGTGTGCAAGAAGGAATGGAGTCCATAACGATTTCATAGGGAGCACAGTCTGAAGCCCGATTAACCACGTCTCCGTCCCGCAACCCGGGGGTGAAACTAAAGCCCTACCTTGATGCCACCAATTTATTTTAGCAATATAATTAAGCTTGACCACTGATAAAAAGAATATTTTCTTCTTCTTCACTCCAAGGGCTAGGCAATGCTGCCTGTTCCGCCTTAAAACATGTCTGACCATCGTTTTCGTGGTCTTCCTGGATGTCTCTTTCCTCTAGATTTATAGTTTATAACTCTTCTTGGGATCGTATCTCTCGGCATTCTCTCAATATGCTCTCTCCACTCATTTCTATAATTTATTATTTTTTCTTCTAAAGAACTTATTTCTAAATCTTCTCTTATTTTTTCATTTGGAATTTTATCTAAAAGAGTACATCTCTTTACTGCTCTTAAAAATCTCATATCGGCAGCCTGTATCTTGTTTTTGTCTGCTTTTGTTAATGCCCATGTTTCAGAACCAAAAAGAAAAGCAGGCACAGCCATTACTTTATAAAATTTCATCCGTGTTTCTTTTCTGGTTTTAGTTTTTAGGCTTCTATTTATTATGCCGCATATTTGTTGGAACATTCATATTTATAACTGACATATGTTCACAAATATTTAAAACCCGTAACTTACTCTAAGATAATATCATCAATTACTACTTTGATTCTAACGGTATCTTTACCTCGAAACGCTATTGTTTTTGTTTTATTTGTGGAAATTTTGATATTATAATTCTTACATAACTTCTGTAAAATGTATACTGCTCTTTGCAGCTCGTCTTCAGTTTTACTCATAATTATTTGGTCATCCGCAAATAGCATCGTCTTAAGAGTAGAATTTGGTGCAAGATGAATGCCTCCGTTAATCTTAAACATCCACTCTCTAATCAGATCAGCTATATAAATTATGAATAAAATAGGAGACAAACTGCAACCCTGTCTTACACCTTGATTTGTATGCATCCATTTACTATACATTCCATTTCCAATATGTATGCTGATTGTTGTATCCTTATATATAGATTTCAGAACTTATATGAGATGATTTGGGTAGCCTCTTCGAGTCATGATTTCCCACAACTTTTTCCTATTTACACGATCAAACGTTAATTGATTTTAAATATCAGACGAGTCGTTCATTACTTACACCAGATATAATTTCGTCTCAGTAAATAGTTATTTAACGTACAGTGGTAAGGAACCTGTTTACAACGTACAGATAAATACAGCAAACCGTTCTTATATATGGGCTGTTAAAAGCATTTTACATCAAAGAGTTTCATTTTATGTATGCATCTACAGAACTAGCTCCGGCAACGTGCAATACAGCGGCAGCCTTCCACCTCTGCGGTCTTGTGCATCCCAGTAGAAAGCTCTGAATGGAGACGCCCCTTCTCATGGAGAAACTGATTTTACAGGGAGCATCCTTTTTTCTTGCCATGCACTGCGGAGGCGCCAGGCATAGGTCACAACCATGGAAGAACAAGAGGATGAAGGGCGAAATGAAATGAGAAAGGAGGTGAAATGGAGAGAGAAGATCCTAAGATTCCTCTAACCATACGAAGAAACCCCGAAACACCTATGGGTCCGGGTGGCCGGCCGCGTGTATCACTCCCGATCTCCCTAATAGAAGCTACCGTTTCAGCTACCTCACACGTTTTATGTCCTACACTCAGTAGTATTCACTTTATAAATTAGCGCAACTCTGCCGTAAATTAATTCAGTTTTGTGTTGTTGCAAAACTATTTAATTGACACAAATCAAAAATAGAGCAGAGTTGTATTTTTCCTATTGCAATATATAAACTACTTTTATTGGAAACAATAATGTGGACAACACATTTAATTTTGTCTGTTGCTTTATTTAGCTAATTGATTATGATCATATTCTCGTAAACTCATTAATTGCTCCCCTTTTGTGGTTTGAAGTACATAACCATATACAGAACAACATAATTATATCTTACTTCACAAAAAATTGACCTTTCATTAAAGCACAAAATTTATGCTCCTTTTTGTGGTTTTACCTGGCTATTGAGCGAAAGCTTTGGTGGATTATTTTAGGTACAAAATTACATGTGAGTTCATTTAATTCTAAGATTTAAGGATTCACTAATCAAGAGACAGGGAAAGTATTATACTGGTGGAGTTTGTTTTGTAAATCTGTCCTGGCGTTCGGTGTATGACAGACCTCTCCACCGAATGTAATATCTGGAAACGTTATAGACCCTGGCTTTGCCGCCCCAGATCTAATCACCGTCTGTGTATTTCCCGTAAATCCCTTTCTCCTGGCGAATTCAGGAAGAACAATAGAAGACTATGCGACAAGTGCTCCCGTTTCCTAATAAATGTAGCACGAACAGTGTCCAATGCAATCGAAAGGGCAAATTAAATGTGTTTAGTCTTGCATGACCAATGTTTTGAATGCAGTTAAAGATGTTACAATTAAGTGGTAATAAGTATTCGTAAATCTAGAATGCTGCACTATTTTCTAGACTGCTATGATTAAAAAAAGGTGATGTGTTGCACTTTCATGGATTCCGCTAATCTTGCTCTAAATATTCCTACAAATCCTTCTTGCTTTACAATTTCATCGAAATAAACTTTGCATAAATTATCTTATTAGTAAATTTTTTGCAGGTGCAAGGGGAACATGGGAGTAAGTAGGCTTTCAGTGACAGATCTATTAAGCTGGTTCCTATGGGATTACTTCAAAATTACGTTCTCTTAACATGACCAAGGGATTTAAAAAATCCTATTTGAGAAAGGTATTGAAAAAAAGTAAAAGACTAAGCAAGGCACAACTTTGAGCTTTCAACTTTAATAATTCTGATATTGGAAATCAGAGGGAATAAAAATTTCGATTATCTTAACTAAAAGGCAAATGTTTGGTGACAATTAGGTGCCTACTGATTCCAAGTTCGCAGCTCATGTCTTATGTTTTAAGTGCGCTCAAAGTGACAATCCTGTCTCTATAGATTTATTGACATGTAAAAGAACTTCTGCGGGATAAAATTCGAGCTCACCAATGGCGCTGATATTGATCCTGTTAATTGATAGCAAATAATTTTTAGTTAAGACATAATGCTATCTTACCAATTTTTTTAATCTGCGTCCAACGTCAAGTCATATTGGACGTTGAATGAAATGGGCGAAATGATGTTCAAATGAGTCCAGGGCACAAAGAGTTCAGAGTAACGAGACATTCGTCTTTCAGGGTAAGGGAACCCCCCCCCCCCCAATAAACCTCATCCAGATAACTCAACCTGACCGAGATTCGAATTTGGAGCCTCCTGAACGTGAGGCACACACGCTACCATATACCAACCGAAGATCTTATCTATTGGCAACTCAAACCAAATGAAATCAAAGAAGGCTGTTGAATTTGAGATTGAAAGGAACAAGGGCATATTCGTTTTAATATCTTTGTCGTCTTGGTTTTAGGCAACGCTATAAAAGTAGCTTAATCCTTTTCTATCATAAGCAACTTGTTTCTTATCCTAGAAATTCTTAAAACTGTCTTTTAATATTTCTAAACAATGTGTATAGAAGATATGCTACCTACTCTTATCTAATGAATTCAAAACCTTAACATTTTTACCGTTCATAAAATATTAATGATCAACAGCAATAATTCGAAGTAAAAAGGCGGCCATGAGCGTCTACCGTATCATAATAGAATATATTCACATTATTAAGCATTGCCTATTATTAAACTTTAAAAGGTTCTGATTTCTGTGTTAAGATGAAAATAAATTGAACTTGTTATTTGAATTGCATTTTAGCAATCAAGAGCGAGTTGGGAGAACCTAGCTGCTTAGTGTGGCTGCGTGCTGCGTGTACAGCACCCGTTCACACGGTGACCATGTCCAATGCTTTCTGCACTTGAATCATCCTGATATGTTTTATACTAATGCACTATGGCCAGAAATATCTAGAAGACTTAGTTGCTTCTGCCCTTTCCATCCTACCCCTTTCTATTGGTTCAATATTTTTCATTTTTTTTCATTTACGTCCTCCAACGTTAAGTCATATCGGACGATGAATGCAATGGATGAAATGATGCTCAAATGTGTCCGGGGCCCATGGAGCATAGTGTTACCAGACATTCCGTCTTACACGATAAGGGAAACCCCCGGAAAAACCTTAGATTCGAACTCGGGACCTCTTGAACGTGAGGCAGACATGCTACCATCACGCTACCAAGGCGGGCTAATTTACTCATTGTACAACAGTCATTATGCAAATTATACAATTTGGAATGCCTCAATGTTGAATCACTATGTCAATAAGTAGGTGATCAAATAAAAACATTTGATACACTTATTTGCTAGTGTTACAATTTGTCGACTCGAAACGCAGTACAAAATAAGTATATTTCCTCTACGTTTTTTCTAAAACGAAAATGTTTTCAGCAGATTGAATTCTCTCAGAAAGTCGACAGGCATATGCATATTTCCTTACGCACGAACTCTCTACCACGGTTTAGTTTTCTGGTGATTGTTTTATTGAAGGACAACCTCGGAGATAAGACTATCATTGCTCCGATAACTTTACTGTTCATCGGTATGCAAATACAACTCCATCCTGATGAAACATTTATGCAGACTCATTGTCATAAACGATTGGAAACTTACCACATTTCATGCTCACAGCTGGGAAACATTTTAATACGACTGGTACAGTAAGACGGGAATGCAAAAAGGGACTACTTGTTAACAAATGATGACATCAACACTTTTTAATAGAGGTTACGATTGCTGGCATTGTTATTATTACCTACAATGTTACTATACTACAATGCAGGTAATGGTTATATAATGGAGGGAAAGACTTCACACGCCGCGACTACATAAATCTATTGTGGCTTTCAGCCTGTAGGAGGAAGGGCTGAAGTGAAGCAACTACAGGAAGCTCCAGCTGGGATACTGGTCACAGAGGCGCGCGGATTTGTTCACAAAAGTTCCAGGTTCATCATAGACCCGTTCTACTACTGGAGCTTACTAGAGAATAGAACAATCTATTGACAAAACAGCCCACTAATATCCACCCCTACGCCATGAAGCCTGAATCACACTTTAAGACGAGGAGAAAATAAAGGAAAGTAATTTGTTTTAGACGAGCAACTTCCTAACTACATCTGTCGACCAGGATAAACCCCACCTCCCAAGATCAATGTGGCCTGCTGAGTGGTATTGAATCTCAGTACCTCTGAAATGTGAATCTTACATCTCACCATGGAGCCATTTCCCCGGATTTGAACTAAAGTAACTTTAGTAAACTACTTAATAAGCCTCACCAAAGTGCACAATAGCAATTCGCGTTAGTGAATCTATTCTTGGTTTTGCCTCTTCCAATTATTCTGCTGAAATTCTTGTTGCTAAAGTTCCGTAGTAGGCGAAGTTTATTCATATGATGTATCTATAATTACATGTTAACTCCATTTTACTCGTCTTTGTATATTGATTAGCACAGGGACTACAGTTTGCTATTTAAACGCATTAACATAATCCGCAGCCCCGTTGCTTCATCGCATTAAACAGATACTCTCTCTCTCTCTCTCTCTCTCTCTCTCTCTCTCTCTCTCTCTCTTCT